>CM048744.1:368441658-368786658 GCA_026315105.1 Locusta migratoria
GGTTTATGACTAAAACAGAACGTTGCTTAGCACATAAGTTCAACTTTTATTAAAGGAAACATAACAATACCTAATGGTTTAAATCTTTCTGTTGGTATTACCTTCACATTTCTAATATCACATAAAAATAATTTTTAAGTGGACAAGGAACGGTATTGTTGTTATTACTACTATTGTTCTTCCCCACTCCACACATATACATTCATATTTATTTGGTGTACTTGTGTCTGTGTAAATGTGTGGGTGTATGTGCATTTATTTACCTTCCATTTTTTCCCCCAAGGTAAGTCTTTCCTGTCCCGGGATTGGAATGGCTCCTTACCCCCTTCCTTAAATCCCTCATCATTTCCTTTTCCCTCTCCTTCCCTTCTGCCTGATGAAGCAGCTAGGCTGCGAAAGCTAGCATTTTTGAGTGTGTGTGTGTGTCTGAGTGTTTATTTGTTGCTATTACTGCCTGTGCCCCTTCGCCTGGTAAGTGTTCATCTATTTTTTACGTATATTTTTTTCCTGTTAGGAATTTTTCCTCTATAATATTCATATTTATTTTGTATCATATACCACTAACTTGCTTCATTAGCAAATTATTTCATTTGTAGAAGGTTGAAAGTTAACCCTCTATGGATGTCTATAGAAGTGGCTCAGCACCCTTCCCCTGGTGCTGTGAACGCCCCCAGGTGCTCAGATGGGATTTTCTGTCTGTGCTGTTGACATATTCAGATGTGCTGAGCCCCACTTAGTGTGTGCTGTGAACTTCTGCAGACACAGAACTGTGTTTCCGCACCATTTCAATAGCTGTTCAGAGTTTCGGCCGCATATTTCAAATGTGCATCTGTGCTTATTGCTGTAGTCCTTTGTTGTTTTCTGTTTCCCATTGTGTGTTTTTGAGAGTGTTAGTTTCCCATTCTTCATGTCATTGTAGTTGCACAGATAAAGAAATTTTGGATATACTCACTAGGAGCGACAGTGAATGTACAGATTCTGGAGTATTTGCTCTGGTATACCCAAAAGAACAGCTTTGTTTCACATGCTACAAATTTTAGCAAATCTTATGACATAAATATCATAAACAATGACAGAATACTTGAATCGTTAGACAGCTGACATTTGAGTTCCGAAGCAGAGTCGTCAAATAGATGTTTTAATGGCTAAAAATGGGTTTTAAATATTCTGGTGGTCAATGAGTCATAAAATTATTTTCATCATTATTCTTAAGAGAATGCATGTAGTTGTATTAGATGACAAAATTGCATTTATTTTAACAAAAATATTGCCCGAGATAAATAGCTCAAAATAGTCACAAATTCACGTTCAAAGTTGCACGCAAAGTCAAACCATTGTTTATATCTCAAGTATTAGTTCGATGATTGCCAAATTTCACCAATGTTTGTAGAGGACAGGTGTGAATGTTCATATAAAATTTCTTTACAATCCGTTGTGGTCGAGCTGGAAAATATACCAAAAAAAGTGACTGAAATGGTTCGTAAAGAGCGTTCTTTAGCGACACGTTCGAATGGGAAGAAAGATTTCTAGCCCTTAATTCATGACTTTGGTGACTCAAGTGCAGGATATAAATGTCAACTAAGCATTCTTCATATTTGTAGTCCCTCAGATATAAGAGCCAAAGGAGATTTTGTTGGACATGGATTTCTTGTGGTGATTTTGCCTAACATTTTATGGCTGAATATCACTCACAAAATTATTTTCTCTATTATTCTTAAGAGAATGCCTGTAGTTGTACATGCTGGCCAAATTGCATTTATTTTTAAAAAAATATTACGCGAGATAGAACACCTCAGAGTAGCTAGAAATTCACACTCGCTCGGCACAACTTTGTGCGTGACGTCAACCAAGTGACTACATCTGATACAATTGCCGAACATTACTAATATTCGTAGACGACATGTGTAAATGGTCATATATAAAAAAAAAAAAATTCTAAATCCATGATTGAGCAGAAAAATGTTTTGTAATCAGGCCATTTGACATGGAATGACTAATAAGCAGTCTCAATGTGCATAATGTCTGTGTAGTAATACATCTGCAAATTCAAAGGCACGGAAAACATGTCCAGATACATTGTGTGTCTGGGATTGCACTCAGAAGGCGTGACTGCCTTCGGCTGCAGGAATATTCAGCACAGCGCGAGGTCGGCCGATCGGTTGATTCAGCCGCCTGCATCAGGCCGTGGGGTCACCCGTTAGCACAAATAGCAGGATTATGTGGCCGCAAAGGCCCAACAAACCGGATGCTCCGCGACAGCAGCTAAAGGGTTAAAAACTTATTATTGTCCTTATAGATTTGCCTTCGCCTGTAATTGCTGCGTGAATTATAGTTCTGTTTTCTCCAATAATGTGACAGTGTGCCAATAAATGTAAAAATTGTATGCAAGGTGTAATAACATATTGTTTACTCTCTAATTACAGGAGCAGTTGGCTCAGAGCATGTTTGACCATATTCCTGTTGGTGTTGGTTCAAAGGGAATAATTCCCATGAATGCAAGAGACATGGAAGAGGCACTGGAAATGGGAATGGATTGGTCACTACGTGAAGGTATTTAATATTTATCCTGAAATAACACTAAACAATTAACATTATTTGCGTTCGGCTACAACTGAAGAGTTTTTTGTGTTGATGACATCATGGGTCAAAACAGACTGGTGAATCACATTTTAAAATTATGCTGAAATGTTAAGTGTGGGGTGAAAGGACCATAGCTTACCATGGGTTGAGGCCTGTATGGTTGTGAAACTGTAGAATGTGTTGTAAAGAAAGAAAACAACACATTTGTGCAGGTGGTGTGGAGGATTCAGATGGCCTAGGTTGTAAAACAACTGCTGAATGTGACATGTTGTGCTTAGCTGCACACTGTGCCACAGGGTGGTCCATCGTGCTTGTGGCCAGTGTTTCAGTGGTCATTCTTTCTTATGGATAGCTGGTTGGTAGTTGTACCACTATAAAACACTGAGTGCTTGCAGCAGAGATGGTAAATCAAATAAATGCTTGCACTGATGGCCCAGTCCCTGGGATATTGTTTGTGAACTAGTCTTAGGAGTAATGCCTGCAGTGAGCCCTTTGTGTGACCTTCAGCATATTGGGTACTACTAATATGCCATCCGGGGTGGCAATGCTGTATGGGATGGATTTTTTTACGTGAAATAGAGGACAGCTGTTAAATTGCAGCTACTGTTAGCTCCATCTGCATTAAACCCAAAAACTACTATCTGTGAGGTGTGAGTTAATCCATAAAGGTGGCAGGCTAGGTAGAGGACAAGCCAAGCAGATGAGAAATTAGTAGTTCTGGTTGTGAAGAAATAAGATGTTGTGGACCTGGGGCTCCCCCCTCCCCCATACTGCATTCCAAGCTGCGTCTCCCATTCCACCAGGCAGCAAGTAGTGATCTGTTCCCATTGCTGCCCTACATCCTTCCACCTCCTTTTCTGTTGAAGGCTGTGGCCAAAAATTTAGTAGCATGAATGTGTTTTTCTAGATGCCTGTTAAAGCTTAGCAAATGTTTTAATGGTAAGTTGCAACCTATCCTCATATTATTAACAGCAAAAATCAATTTAACCACACAATATATGTGAAGAATATTATTATGTATTTTAATAAATTGTTCTTATTGTTTTGTTCAGGTTATGTGTGGGCTGAGGATAAAGAACATTGTGAAGAGTATGGCCGCATGTTGAATGCCGATCCAAGTAAAGTCAGCATGAGAGCAAAGAAGAGAGGACTGCCTCAGTTGGGTACCTTAGGAGCAGGAAATCACTACGCTGAGATACAGGTGGTTGATGAGATCTATGACAAGTGGGCTGCCAGTAAAATGGGAATAGAAATGAAAGGACAAATATGTGTCATGATACATTCTGGAAGCAGAGGCTTTGGCCATCAGGTTGCTACAGGTAAGCTATTATTTGTTGATAGTAGTATTTGGCTGTGGTTCCTGAGCAAATATGTGAAAATACATTTTATCTTTGTTTTAACTGTTAACCTGTATATCAACCAGACATAGCTTGCAATTTTCATAAAATTATGTATTGCATAACTGATAGTTTTTGTTATGGAATGAGCATATTAGGACAGTCACAGGTAAGGCAGATGGGATAATTCTGGGAAGAATTGGTTTGTCCGTAAAGGAGGCCACATATGATTGTGTGACCCCATCTCAAGTATTGCTCAACTGTTTGGGATCCCCACCAGATCGGTTTAAAGGAAGACATAAAAGTAATTCGGAGGCGTTTGGCTAGGTTTGTTACTGGTAGGTTCAGTCAATGCATGATTGTTACTGAGATGCTTCGGGAATGGGAGTCACTGGAGGGAAAGGTGACATTATTTTTGAGAAACATTGTTGAAGAAATTCAGAGGGCTGGAATTAGAAGTGGACTGTAGAACGATTCTATTTCCGCCAACTTAAATTTTGAGTGAAGACTGCAGTAGGTGGTGGTGGGGTGGTGGTGGTGGTACCCTCCCCCATGCACCTTTGGGATGATTGTGGAGTATGTACGTAGATGTGCTAAGACAGTTTCCTAACATTTAGGAAATAAACATTTTACTTCATTGTCATAGTTATTAATTATGGTATAAAATATTTGTCTAATTTGTCTTCAAAATCAGTAAATGATGCATGCAGAATCTGTAACTATTCAAAAGGTGCCTGTGCAGTGTGTGATGAAGTAATTTCTGACACCTAGGAGATGGATGTAGGGAATAGGAAAATAGTCTATATTAAAAAGATGGCTTGGATTATTATTCTTAATAACATATAAATGGCATTTTTATCAATATGCTAACAGAAATCTGTTTGATGTAATTTAAAGTTTTTAAAAAGTCTGTGTTTGCTCTTGCAGTTAAAATGTATTGTTGACTGAAGTTCGGTAACTTCACAAAACAGGTGTGAAACAGATATTAAAGTGTCATAGCAGTGTTAGCTGAAGTTATTATTTTTCCATACTTTTTCTTCAAACAATTTAGTTACGGAAAACACAGATGAGGGTCATTCTGAAAGTAATGCATCAGTGGGCATGACATAGTGAAAATATGTCGGAGGCCTTTAAATGATATACTTTTACTAGACAATTGAAAATCTGACTGGAATGCCAATAATAGATTAACTCACTGTCAAGATGTTCGATGACCTGTTGACGGGCACGTAAAGTAGACAATCACATTTACACTACTTAAATTTTTGTCCATGGCCTTCATCAGAAAAATACATTCACACAATCACTTAGCTATAGCAATGCATGTTCTGCATTTGATGGTAGATTATAAAGGCTCTGAGAAGTGGGAATGTGAGATGCAACATTGAATGCAGTAAAAGGGAAATGGTGGGAGAGGATAAACGGAAGGTGTGTATGAGGGGGGGGGGGGGGATTTGAAATGATAAAAATAAGGAAAAATAATCATGAAGGCCATGGCTGGAAATTTAAGTTGTCAATGTGATTGTCTATTTTATGTCCTGTCAGTGGCTCAGCAAATGTCTTTATGCGAGTTCTCTATTATTGCCATTCCAATCAGATTTTCCACTTAAATTTTGCCAAATGGGCCTTTTTCTATCCCAGACGTGTTTATCCTTTGTCACTGCTCTCTAAAATTTCTTTACTCAGTCCTATTTTTCTTGTTTCCTTCACACTTCTTGTTGCCTTTCATGCTGTATTACAATTAATGGACCTGTCTGCTCACAACAGGATGATACATTATGGTGTGGATTGTAGATGTAGCAGTTATTCCCATATCAGTCACACCCACATACAGTTCTGCCATCTTCGTCTCATACTTTATTTGTAATATTTATTATTTATCTGTTTCTTTATTGATTATTTCCCTTCCCTCACTTACTGGAGCTAACAAACCAATAGCTTTAAATTCCCTCCCCCCCTTTTCACTAATTAAAACACACACAGACTTCCATATGTTTTCCGTATCTCATCCTTTTCCCATTATTACCCTTGACTTTACATGCATTTTTACATATCTTTATTTGTTTGAGCATATTTTTATGCATCCTTGCTTGCCTTTGTGATTTTATATTTGTGTACATTCGGAAGCAGTTTAATGTATCGGTTTGTATATTTAAACAAAAATAAAAAATAGAAAAGAGATGACTTACCAAAAGGACCGGCTCGTCGATAGAAACGAATAAAATCACACACAAACACACATACAAGCTTTCGCCACCACTGGCAGCTTCTTCAGGAAAAAGAGGAAAAAAGGGGAGGAGAAAGGGAAGGATATGGGTTTTAAGGAAGTGGAAAAGGAGTCATTCCAATCCCAGGAGTGGAAGGACTTACCTGGGGGGGGGGGGGGGGAAGGAAGGTAAACAAATACACACACACACACACACACACACACACACACACACACACACACACACACACACTCAGACATATCGAAACGCAAACACATTTATGTGTTTGTGAGCTTTTTAGCATATTGTTGTCCATTTATAGGTATTCTTGCATAATTTTTGTATATAAGTTCATATTTTTTGTATTAGTTTGTATTGTGTAGGATGCCTGCTCCATCTCTCTGCACCAGTTCAGAAAAGTTTCTCTGTCCTTGGCCAAAACCCAGTCCCACATTCTGCTTCTCAAGTGCTTCCTAAACCATGGAATCTGCCTCAATGGTCTAAGCATTAAATTTGCTGTCTCTATATCCCATCCCTCCTTTCACAATGATCTTCACATTTTCAGATTCCACCAGTCCTTATCCCTCACAAACCTGATATTACAAAAAGACATTTCCATAGCACAGACATCCCTGAACCACCTCTGTTTCCTCTACGAGATTTGCTTTAAAAATCCCATATCCCACATTGAATCCCTTGCACTCCAGCTGTTGGAGTAGCATTCCAGACACTACCTCCAAAAATTATCCACCCTGCTGACATCCTATTGCTGTCTTGGTGCACCACTATCTGACTCTCGTGCCACCTAAAGTGTTCCTCCTCGTGAAGCCCTATAGCTCTAGACCTTGCCTTGCATGCTTTTCCATTTACCACAGTCCCCAAAACTCTCCACCAACAATCCGTGATACCCAAAGCCTAAACTACAACAGATCACTGTTAACCTTTACGCCGGAAAGAAGTCTGCCTTATCAAAGGTATCACCTTCAGTCCCACACCCAAATTTAACCATGTTTGATTTATACCTTCTGTCCTTACGTCGATCCCTACAGTGGAAAAACTACTTTGCCACCAATCCCTCCAATCAGTCGATCTAATTCCAACATTAAACCCTTCCTCTCCAAATTCATACTACCATCCAACAGTGACCCTCCCTCACTCCCACCTAACCATCCTCTGGTCACCTTCCAAGAATTCCTCACTTTAAACTTGGCATCACCTTCTTTCCCTAAGTATCTTCCTAAGAATAGCAGTCTTTTGGCAGAAGGAAGGACAGTCTTACATAACATAAAAACAGATCCTCCCTGCAGAGAGGTTCCATCACTGTTAGGATGAGTCATTAGTGATAATGTGGCAGAAGTCCTGTGTCACTTGTCTGATTCCTCCACGTACAAGTTATGCTAGGATGACCTCCATCCTGAAAGTCCTGCATGACCTACAAGCCCTGCTAAAATCTTACGGTACTTGTCAGAACCTATCCCCCAAATTCGTCTCCCTCCTGACCTCAATACCACCCTATACATGTAACTTTTACATGCTGCCAACAATCCATAAACCCAACAATCATGGATGCCCGATTGTGGCTGCTTACTGTGCCGCCCCCCCCCCCCCCCCCCCACTGAACAATTTCAGCCCTTTTCGACTAGCACCTTCACTCAATTGTTAACAACTTAGCCTCTGGCATCCAAAATACCAACCACTTCCTTTAGATTCTCCACTGCCCCCCCCCCTCCCGCCCCCCTTACCACCTGGATCCATCCTTACTTGTCACTGTTCATGCCCCTCCCTATACACCAATATCCCACATGTCCATGTTCTTGCTCTTCTCAAACACTACCTCTCAACATCCTTCAAACTCAAAGAGCAATACCTCATTCCTAATAAGCCTTACCAATTATATCCTAACAAACAATTATTACTTTACTTTTGAAGGAAAAGTATGTAATCAAATTGGTGGCACAGCCATGGGCACTCACATGACACCCTTTTATGCCAACCTATTTATAGGCAGAAACTTTCTGGCAGATGAAAATTGTGTGCCAGAACCAGGATTTAAAACTGTGACCATTGCCTTTTGCGAGCAAGTGCTCTACCGACTGAGTTATCCCGGCATGCTTCATGGCCTGTCCTCACAACTTTACTTCTGTCAGTACCTCACCTCCCTCTTTCCAAACTTTACAGAAGTTCTCCTTCGAAACTTAGAGGACTAGCACTCCTGGAAGAAAGGATATTGTGGAGACATGGCTTAGCCATGGTCTAATGGATGTTTCCAGAATAAAATTTGAGGATGGGCTGTGAAGCATGCTGCGATAGCTCAGACGGTAGAACGCTTGCCTGCGAAACACAAAGGTCTCATGTTTGAATCCTGCTTCTGGCACACATTTTTAATCTGCCATGAAGTTTCATATCAGTGCACACTGCGCTGCAGAGTGAAAGTTTCATTCTATTTATAGGCCATCAGTTTCTGTTTTTATTTGATGTTCTCCAGTGGTGGAAGGATCAGCTATTGCCCTCTTCGGCAATGTTTCCAGGGAGTGCTGAAATTTATAATCTTATGATTGCTTTGAGTGAGCAAATACACACTTGGAACATCATTTTGGACCAAATGCCAAAAATTGTGTATTAAAACTATTTAACCACTGGTGAGAAACTCTTAAATCTCTAAACTATGGAGGAAGCCCAAGGTAATAACTCTCATAAAACCAGGATAACTTAGCGACAGGAAAAAAATCGGTGTTATTTTATGGCCAAAATCAGTGTTAATTTTGGCAGTTGTTTGTGTTATTTATCACTCTTATTTTCTGGTAATCTTTTTCCATTTTTGGTACTACATTTTTGTCATAGTTGACAATTTTTCAATTGTATACTGAAAATTACACTATTCCAAAGATAGGGCGGGTCAAATTTGATGTTGTTGTGGTCTTCAGTTCGCAGACTGGTTCACGCTACACTGTCCTTTGCAAGACTCTTCATTTCCAAATAACAACAACCTACATTTTTTTTTTTTTTTAAATCTGCTTACTGTATTCGTCCCTCTAAGATTTTTATCCCACACACTTCCTTTTAATGCTAAGTTGACTATTCCTTGATGGTCAAATTTGATATAGGTGTTGAATAAATAATTTTAACAAAAAATATTGATGCAAATATGTATCTAAAAATTCTTTTTTTATTCACCAAGTGAAAAAATTGCCAATGATTGTATCCAGCAGGTTACCCCTTTTTTCAGGTCCAAAAAATAATTTTGATATTAGGACTTTTGTTCCTGATTTAAATACTTCTGTTATATTGTTGCAGTTTCTTAGAGAATAACAATATTGAAAAATAGAATAAATATTTTAATGTAGGCTAAAGAAAAGTGGTATTATAAATAAATAGTCTTTGCTACAAGATACATTTTTATAAGAAATCACAAAAACTTCAAGGTTCATACATTTTTAAAGTATTTATCAGGAACGAATTATTTATAAATATCTAGAAAAGGTATTTAACTCGAGGTTAAACTTTGACAAAATTGAATTGTCTTAATACTTCTTAATGTGTAGTCACATCTGGCTTTGAAACTAAGTTTATAAGTTTTGGTACAAGTTTGAGTTTTAAATTTTGTTTCCCTTTCAGTAATATAGTGTTTTAATACAAAAACATTTAACATTCTCTTATTTTTGACACACAAACAAATGGCAGTAAGGCTCATTTATGCTCTGCATTTTGTTATTTTTCAGTCCCGTATCTTTGACTCTGGGACACAAACTCATCCTCCTCCCTGACCCCCCTCTCATTCAGCGTCTTTTTGTTTTGGTCCCCTCCCGCAATAAGTGCTGTTTTTACAAACATCTGGACAAGTGGCGTAAAAACAGATGAAACACAAATCCTTCTTCAAAAAAAGAAAATTTAATTGTGGCAGCGATGGTGTAGTCTGCTAATGTTCGTTTTTGAGGATAATTGGCTGACAAGATGAGGGTTCATAACAGAACCTATAATTGTTGGATTAAGCCAGTTAGATTTTTAGACACATTACATTTCATTTGCTCCTTTTCTTTAAAGTTCATGAACTCAAGTTGTTCCATTATTAGAGTAACCACAATAATTACTTATTCTGAGAGACTTTTAAAATGTATCATCCTATGTGTTAATAAGATTTTTTTTTTCTATTTGTAGATGCATTGGTTGCAATGGAAAGAGCTATGAAACGAGACAACATTGAGACCAATGATAGACAACTAGCATGTGCACATATAATGTCTCCAGAGGGGCAAGATTACCTCAAGGCTATGGCTGCAGCTGCTAATTTTGCATGGGTGAATAGGAGCTCCATGACATTCCTTAGTCGCCAGGTACAGTAACAAGTTAATATAAAATTATAATAGAAATAAAAATATTACTTTGAGGAAAACATTGTTGGAAGTGGTTTGTAGTAGGAGGGTACAGTATTTTTCAGATTTACTTGTTAATATAGTGGAAGCCATTAAAGCAAAAATTAAATTTCTTGTGATGGCAAGTACTAAACCATATAGTTTTGCATGCATGTTGGTTAGTGAAGTCATATCTAGGTTGCTGGGGGGCACTTGTGAAAATAGTCATAATTTATTCATAAAAGCATTTGAAAAACTCTGATATAATAATAAAAACACACACATAAACACAAGATTCAAGCTTTCGCAACCGTTGGCCGCTTCTTCAGGAAAAGAGGAAGGAAGGAGGGGGAGAAAAGGAAGGATGTGGGTTTTAAGGGAGTGGCAGAGGAGTCATTCCAATCCCAGGAGTGGACGGACTTACCTTAGAGGTAGGTGTGTGTGTGTGTGTGTGTGTGTGTGTGTGTGTGTGTGTGTGTGTGTGTGTGTGTGTGTGTGTTGCGCGCGCTTGCTTACCTTTCCTTTTTTCCCCCCTAAAGTAAGTCTTTCCACTCCTGAAGAAGCAGCCAACGGTTTCAAAAGCTTGAATCTTGTTTGTGTGTGGTTTCATTTGCGTTTTTGTGTCTATCTATGAGCCTGTTCTTTAGGTAAGTTATTAGATTTCTATTTTTTATACATATTTATCCCATCAGGAAAGTTCCCTTCCATAATATTTGATATAGTAATAGTTCATTTATGCATTGTTGTGAATGTGATCCAAGTAATAAGCAATAAACTTTACTTCACAAAGTTTGAAAGAGAGTGGCTGGCCAGTTGGAACATGCCGAATAGTAGCATCAGTTTGTTTTGCTTATGGCTACTGACCCAACATAGGGCATGTTAACAAAAAACCTACAAATAGCTCGCCTATTAAGGGGGCGGTTGTTCACGTTGCTTCTATGCCCGTCGTTTTATTGGCCTAGGAGTTTCAGTGAAATGAAACATGCAACACCACAAATACTTTTCACAATGATCACATTTATTACAGTCTTAGATTCTCACTACACAGTTTTCGATGATCAACCTGTCTATAAGATTGGTGATGTGATCTGTTGTCACAAAACACTTATTTCTTGCATGAAATAACTTAGTCCGCACATAAGAAAAATTCTGGGCAGCGCCCTGCCGCCTAAAAAATGTAGTAATAATAATAATAATAATAATAATAATAATAATAATAATTAAAAAAAAAAAAAAAAAAAAAAAAAAAAAACCACGACCTTACCTCGATGACCTCCGCCAGCCAAAAGACCACGATTTCCGGCAAAGAAACTCCAGCTCCACAAATCATGTGACCAATAGAAAACCCATTCAAAATATCGATCCCACAGATCGTAACTGCAGGCAATTACTGCAAAATTTTTGTTTACATTAAATATATATTTTTTAAACAAATCAAATTAAGGAACTGATTCTTTAATATTTATCTTAAATGTGAACATAATTATTGAAACTTCATTAATTATTAAAGACAAATTAAAATATTAGTACATTTAATAATATAGTAAGGACAGTTTACAACTCACCGTAAAGACGTGGCGACAAGCTGCGACAGGCACATACAAAAGACACACACATACAACACTTTCAGCTATCGGCCATGGCCTTCTTCAGAAAATAGAACACTCACGCAAGCACACAGGCACACAACAGTCATACAACCATCACCTCTGGCTGCCGCACTTCGTAGTGCGGAAGCCGGAGGTGATGGTTGTATGACTGTGTTGTATGCCTGTGTGATTGCGTGAGTGTTCTGTTTTCTGTGAAGGCCATGGCCTATAGCTGAAAGTGTTGTATGTGTGTATCTTTTGTATGTGCCTGTCGCAGGTCGTCGCCACGTCTCTGCGGTGAGTTGTAAACTGTCCTTAATAGACTATTAATTCCAACCTGGACTTTCCATTATTATATTAGTACATTTAACAAATTTAAGACTAACATTTTTACAAATTCTTCATTATTTTGCAACTTGCTTATATTCTTGGCCTCCTTGTTATATTACCCCCACTTCATGAAGACATTACTTTAGTAATGGCTGTATGAAGTAGCAACAAACTAACCCCCTATTTTGTTAAAATTTTCATGTGTAAACACTCCATGATACAAGTGAAATGTGCAAATTATGTATATACAAATAAAACCAATCATTATTTACATTTAAACATACCCTTCTACAACAATAAGTTTCAAATGACAATAACTACCGATCTCCATATAATTTTCCAGCCTGGCTATTAATTTTTGAGATTAACAAATTTACAGAAGGAAGTGGTTTGAAGTTAGAAGCTATGAAAGATCCCAATCAGTAAATTATGGGGAAAATTATTACATGCATTTAAATGAAATGGTAAGCTAATTAACGGTGGAGTGTTGTGCAGGCAGAATATTACAAAAAGAATCGACGAGCAGTTACCTTTAACAATAGATCCATCGGTGGTTGAAATTTGGCTGTAAATGAAATTTTAATAATATCATAACCACTCGCCGAATAGTGGATGGCAGTTTGTCAATATTAAACTATGACTCGTGTAGCAAACAGTAAAGTAAGATAAGTGACATGATATAAATCGGATAGGAATATTACGTAAGTCAAACACATCGGATTTCTAAAAATTTACAAGAAAATCGACTGCAGGTTCTATTGCCAGTAAATGATAATATTATGGAATAAATTTTGAAACAAGACTGGCAGGCTACACGAAATATCACCATTCAATATTAACTAAAAACTATGCCATCCATTGTTGCGGTGATTCAACAAGGCTGAAAAAGACATTATGTGCGGAGGGAGGATAGGGCAAAATTATTAATAAAAATTCATAAGTGTGAATTTAAGTGAGAGGTGGGGGTTTATTTATAAATTTAAGATACACGCATATCACATACATTTACCTGAATGTACATAATAGCGGCCACATAAAAAATAATAAAGTACAGCTCCAGTCTGCAAGATGTTATCGCTACGAAGTACAAAGCAAGAGTGTCTTCTTTCTTACAAAAAAATTGAAAGTGTTGTTCCTAAATTTTCTTTCTCTGACTTTCATAGATAACTATTTTAACATGCCGAAATAATATAAAATACAAAACTTTCTCTGATTATATCGGGGAAAGGAAAACGTGTCATTATATCCAGTTTTCCAGCATGTGGCTAGACATCACTTCACTAGTGTCGCACTCACTTCAAACCACCTGAAACTTGCCTGGATTTGACCATCTGGAGTCATCTAACACTATCTGAGCAGCAGCAACCTGCCTCTTCAATACCAAGTACAGGCATTCACACTAAGTACTCCTTGTCAACCAAACCATAACCTGACAAACATCAAACAAGTGACCCAAATCAGTAGTTATTTGACACCATGCTTCCCAGAGTTCAGGATACTTCAACCCACCATGGTTTACCATGAGTACACAGTATCATCTCAAATCAGACTTCATAAAACACAGAAGAGCAAAATTTGCAAACAAATGTAGAATTTTAAATTATTGTTATCATTACTACTAGGACATATAACTTCCACAGACTTTAAATTCAAACAAGTTTATCTTAAATAGTTGCTGATTTTCCCAAACAGTACACAAAACACAACACATTAACAGATCATAATAGTTAATTGATCACTTGTGTTGTTATATCTCATTTCTTCTTATGAAATCAAACATCTTTGCCAAGCTCAACTAGCACCACCCCCACGCACCTGCCTAAAATTGCAGTGCAAATTTACTCAGCATACTGACCCGATTCTCCCACACAAGCTTTTGTATTACATCACAGAACAATTACATGTACAATAGAATGCACATATCACCAATCTGTTATCAAACCCATCTCTGTAATTCTGATAACTGCTTTAACCCCACTTGTACAATAATCCCCTCCAAAATTGCTTATAATTACCTAGGTATACTAATAATAATAAACTAACTATAAACAACATATTTTAACACTTGATAGCACACAAACTCAAAATATATTTACATTTATCCAATTTTTCTTTCATCTGCCCACATATAACTTTAGTTCAGTTACATTGTGGAGACCCCTCAGGGGCTCAGCATTAATTTGCTGAGTACGGGCTTGGCGAACCTGGGGTCCTGAGCTGTGGGCTGTGACGCGCCAACAGTCCGCTACACCGTAAGCTCTGTGCGTGCTTCAATCATCATCGTTCGGTGCGACGGTGGAACGTTGTACGTTTCAGAGCCCAGGGATCTTGGATTAATCGCCCGGGTCGCGAGGACAGTACAAACCTCTATAAAAAAAAACTCAATCTAAAGGTGTGCTACGTGCCGAGGAGATGCATGGCTGTTGAGGTTGAACAGTCGTTAGCGAGCAACCTCTGAGGAACCTGCCGCACCTCAGTTGTACAAGGCTTACCCAGGCAAGCGGGGCTCTGCCTGGGTGGACTTTTAGTTCCCTAGCTGCTCATGGGACGAACATGAAACGAGCAAACAAAAGCGTGGCCGGCCGCGAAAACTGCGTCCTAAAGCGTGGAAGAGTTTTGTTCAATGCAGCATCGTATGACCCCCAATCGTTTCCATCCCTGGCTACGCCGTGGGAGGAACGTCGGGCTCGTCATAAAGGTGAGGCGTATGCCCCCAATACCTGGTGTGCAGTCGAACAGATGGCGAATCGTTTATGTCGACTAAGCCTCTGTTTTTTGTCGATAACATTGAAGACAAGTTTGGCGAGGTAGATGGAATATCTAAGATGCGATCCGGGTCGATTCTGATAACGTCGTCCCTCCCAGCCCAGTCACAGGCACTGCTTGCCTGTGACAAGCTGGGTGACATTCCCATTAACATCACACCACATAAAAGTTTGAACATGGTCCAGGGTATTATCTTTCATCGGGATCTCTTACTCCAGTCAGATGACGAACTCTGGAAGAACTTGGAGAGGCGAGGAGTGCAGTTTATTTGGCGCATATACAGGGGTCCGAAGGACAACAGGGTCGTCACTGGTGCCTTCATCTTGGCTTTTGAGGGTGATTCATTGCCCGAAAAGGTAAGGTGATGGTTTACTGGTGTGACGTCCAACCCTACGTTCCTCCCCCTATGCGCTGCTTAAAGTGCTGGAGGTTTGGCCATATGTCATCCTGCTGCGATGCCAACCCCACCTGTCGGGAGTGCGGACGTGCGTCTCATCCAGACGTACCATGTACCCCGCCTCCAGTCTGTGTTAACTGTGGCCAGCACCACTCTCGCTGTTCGCCACACTGCACAGTTCTTCAAAAAGAGAGAAAGATAATGGGGTACAAGACCCTGGACAGACTTTCATATTCCGAGGCCAAGTGCAAATACGAAAAGATTCATCCTGTCAGCATGAAGTCTACATATGCTACAGCAACATCAATGGTAAAGTCACCCCAGGTTCCATCTACCATCCTGGGCCCTTCGGCCCAACAGTTACCAGTTGCCCCCTTAATGTCAGGGGGCACCTCCTCTTCTGTTGCCCCCAAGGTCCCTACTTTGGGAGCAACGAATACAAAACCACAGGGGACAACGTTCCCCATCCCTGAGCCAGAGAACCAACAACCATCTCTGGCTCCTCCTGCAAGGAAGGGCTCCCTCGATGCCCTTCCTCCTGAGGTCTCTGACGCTGGTACAGCAGATACCAGTGAGTGGCTGAAAAGGCCACTGCCTGCTGGTCGCAGGGCCTCGAGGGTATCCTCTGTCCCTGATGTGGCAGAAAAGCCCTCCCAGCAGGAGAGACCAAAAGACAAACGGGAAAGGAAGAAAAAGAGGCCCAAAAAGACTGAACACCAAGTGGCTTCTGAGCCACCGCAACAAACGTCAGCCTCAGAGGACAAAATAGAAATTCTCACGTCACCTTGGCTTTTGCTGAGTTCCCAAACGTGATGGACGTTGAGGCTCTGCCTCCGCCATCAGCGACGGCAAACAATCTTGCAGAGTCCACTGAACCATCCCAATCTGCATGTCACAGCGACCAGGAGCCTCTATGATCATGCAGTGGAACTGTGGCGGTTTTTTCCGCCATTTGTCTGAACTGCAGCAACTGTTGTCCTGATTTCCAGCATTCTGTATAGCCCTGCAGGAAACTTGGTTCCCTGCACAGAGGACCCCAGCCCTTCGTGGCTATCGGGGCTATTATAACAATCGTTCCGGCTATAACAGGGTATCTGGCGGTGTTTGTGTATATGTTCTTGCAACCATCCCAAGCGCTGCTGTGCCTCTCAACACGACCCTGGAGGCTGTGGCTGTGGCTATTAGACTCTGGGCAATAGAGGAATTTACCATCTGTTCCCTATACCTTCCCCCAGATGTTGTTGTCTCTCCTGTTGACCTCACTGCATTGGTTGCCCAATTACCACAACCATTCCTCCTCTTGGGTGATTTCAATGTCCACCACCCTCTATGGGGTGGAAATGAGAGCACGGGCCGTGGTAGAGACCTTGAGAACCTTCTCACACAGCTTGACGTTTGCATCTCGAATAGTGGGGCACCCACACACTTCAGCGTGGCCTATGGCTCTTTCTCTGCCATCGATCTATCCATTTGTAGCCCGAGTCTCCTTCCGCATTTATCTTGGACGGTCCATGATGACCTTTGTGGGAGCGACCACTTTCCTCTCCTTTTGTCGCTCTCACAATTTCACCCTGCAGGACGCCTGCCCCAGTGGTCCCTCCATAGGGCTGACTGGCATGGCTATACCTCGACAGCTGTGGCTACTACTCCATTGCCAGATAACATCAATATGGCAGTACAACAACAACAACTCACTGAGGACATTATTTCCGCTGCTGAAGCGAATGTCCCGACTACCACAGGCTCCCTTAGGCGCAAGTCGGTGCCTTGGTGGACACGGGAGATAGCTGACACTATCCGGGACCGACGACGGGCGCTTCAACGCCACCGGCGCCACCCCAGTATTGAACATCTGATCGCTTTTAAGCGTCTCCGGGCCCGAGCCCGGTGACTGATCCAACAGAGTAAGCAGGACTGTTGGGAACGATATGTAGCCACCTTAGGCTCCTGCGCCTCCACTTCTCAAGTGTGGTCGCAGGTACGGCGCCTCTTCGGGTACAACCCACCAAGCGGAATCCCATCACTCCGAATCGAAGGTAGTCTTTGTACTGACCCGACGGTTATTGCCGAGCTCATGGCAGGGCATTTTGCATGTTGCT
Source organism: Locusta migratoria (assembly GCA_026315105.1). NCBI lineage: Eukaryota > Metazoa > Arthropoda > Insecta > Orthoptera > Acrididae > Locusta > Locusta migratoria. Next base: position 368,459,313 of record CM048744.1, read on the forward strand.
CTGCGACCACAGCCTACTGTGCACAATTTCGCGCTCTCAAAGAGCGAATTGAGCGGAGGCAACTGTCCTTCCGCACATGTTGACAGGAAGCGTACAATGACCCATTTAGTGAGTGGGAGTTCCAGACTGCTCTTGCTGCATCCCCCAATACCTCTCCTGGTCCAGACTGTATTCACAGCCAGTTCGTCCGCCACCTCTCAGTGGACTTTAAATGACAGCTACTCGCCCTTTATAATCGTCCCTGGACTGAAGGCCTTTTCCTGTCACAATGGCGGAGAAGTGCTATCGTTCCAGTGATGAAACCAGGCGCAGATCCGTCCAACGCTGGGAGCTACCGCCCCATCAGTCTCACCAACGTTCTGTGTAAGATCCTTGAACGTATGGTGAGTCGACGGCTTATGTGGCTACTGGAGGATCGAGGTCTCCTGGCTCCACAACAGGGAGGCTTCCGTCAGGGCCGTTCCACTCTAGACAGTCTCGTGTCCCTGGAACCAGCCATACGTACAGCTTTTACTCGCCGAGAACACTTTGTCACAGTCTTTTTTGACCTCCGTAAGGCTTATGATACAACCTGGCGCCATCACATTCTCTCCACACATTATGAATGGGGTTCACGTGGCCCCCTCCCAACGTTCATACAGAACTTCCTGTCGTTACGCTCTTTTCAGGTTCGGGTTGGCACCTCTCTTAGCTCCCCACATGTTTTAGAGAACGGCGTCCCACAGGGCTCTGTTCTCAGTGTACTGTTATTTTTGATTGCTATTAACGGACTAGCTGCGGCAGTAGGAACGTCTGTCTCTTCCTCCTTGTTTGCCGACAACTTTTGCCTTTACTTCAGCTCCAGCAGCATTGGTGTCACGGAACGGCGGCTGCAGGGAGCCATCCGAAAGGCCCAGTCTTGGGCCTCTGAGCATGCTTTCCAATTTTCGGTGCAGAAAACTCACGTCATGCACTTTTGTCGCCGTCGGGTAGCTCATCCGGACCCTGAGCTATATTTGAATGATGAACCCCTTCGCGTTGAGGAGACACACCACTTCCTAGGCATGCTTTTCGATGCTCGGCTGACCTCGATACCGCATCTTCGCCAACTAAAACAAAAATGCTGGAGACACTTAAACATCCTCCGCTGCCTCAGCCACACAGGTTGGGGAGCTGGTCGCCCCACTCTACTGCACCTGTATAAGGCACTTATCCAGTCACGCCTGGATTATGGCTGCCTTGTGTATGATTCTGCAGCTCCAACTGCACTGCAGATCTTGGATCCTGTCCATCACAGTGGCATCCGTTTAGCAACAGGGGCCTTCCGTACCAGTCCTGTGACAAGCCTTCTTGCTGAGGCTGGGGTCCCCCCCCCCCCCTGCAATTCTGCAATTCAGAAGGCAGCAGCTAATGGCTTCTTATGTTGCCCATATCCATGCCGTACCTCACCACCCAAATTGCAGACTCCTCTTCCCAGCTATCGCACTCCCTTCCCCATGACGACGGCCGCAGTCGGGCCCCCCGATTGCGGTTCGTGTTCGTTCCCTTCTTTCTTCTCTAGAATCCCTTCCTATTCCTCTCACCTTCCAGTACCGTTTTTGTACTCCTCCTTGGGTCATTCCTCGCCTCCAGCTTCGATCATACTTGTCCCGAGACTCCGAAGCCTCTGTTGTACTGATGACTCTGCGTCAACAGTTCCAGGCCCTTCTAGATTCGTACCATGGTGCTGAATTTATATACACCGATGGCTCCCTAGTCAATGGCCATGTTGGGTATGCCTATACCCACAGCCGGCATATAGAACAACGTTCATTGCCTGGTGGAAGTAGTGTGTTTACAACGGAACTTGTCGCCATTTGGCGGGCCCTTGAACATCTCAGAGCCTGCCCAGGGGAGTCTGTGGTTATCTGTACTGATTCCCTGAGTGGTTTGCAAGCCCTTAACCATTGTTTCCCAAAACATCCTTTGGTACGGTCCATTCAGGAAGCTGTATACAGATTATGTACATCTGGTCGCACTGTGGTCTTCCTTTGGACTCCAGGCCACGTTGGAATAACAGGAAATGAACGTGTTGACGAACTGGCGAAGGAGGCTACTACCTCAACCATGCTGGAAATCGGTCTCCAGGAGAGGGCTCTCCGGGCAGTGCTCAATCGGAAGGTATTAAGCCTTTGGAATACAGAGTGGGCTGAATTGAACACACCAAACAAGCTCCGTGCTGTTAAGCCTACTACAGCAATGTGGAGGTCCTCCCTGCGAGCCTCTCGTAGGGAGTCCATTGTACTCTGCCGACTACGTATTGGCCATAAGTGGTTAACACACGGCCACCTCTTGCGTCGAGAAGGGCCACCAGTTTGCCGTTGTGGCACCCAGCAGACTTTGGTCCACATACTGTTGCACTGTCTGTTTTTAGCCGCTTTGCGGCAGTCCTTTAGCCTACCAGATTCGCTGCCATTAGTTTTAGGTGAAAATGCCTCCTTGGCTACTACTGTTTTAAATTTTATTCGTGCATCTTGTTTCTACCCTTCCATTTAATGGAAGGCGCTTCTGAGTGATTCACAGACCCTCATTTTTACACTGTTTTTAAGTTACTTGATAGCCTCTACCTTTTCAGTTGAGGTGGTTTTTTTTAGTGTGTACAGCATGGCTCGGTCATCCGTTTTTATTCTAGTGATCAGCCAGCCATTGCATTCTGCTGTGAAATTGTACTTTTATCCCTTTTGTGCACTCCTCTGTGTATAAGTGAACTGTTTCTCTTCGTTTTACACGCAACGAATTCTCTAATCCTTGTTCTCTGTGTTTTTGTTCTATCACATGTTACATCACTGCTTGGAACAGGGGACTGATGACCTTGTAGTTTGGTCCCCTATAAACAACAACAACATTGTGGAGACCCAATATTTTCTTTGTATCAGGGTATGCTAACCTATATGCATCAGGGTGTGGGCACCCAACAGTCTCGAAAGGCCCATGGTAGAGTTCAGTTTTTTAGTCTCTCCATCAATGTTGCTGGACGTCTCTTTAGTTCGAACTAGAACCTTTTCGCCAATTTTGAAAGTGGTCATTTTGTATTTCCCATCATGCCTCTTCTTTCTTTCTATACCTTTCTGAACCATCTGCTCCAAGACCATTGCATATCTTTCCTGCTCAGATATCTTGTTGCCTGGAGGAAATTCCACTTTCTCACCTATGAGATTTACGGGCCTCTTACCTACCATGACTTCATAGGGAGGGAAACCAGTGGAACAACTCTCCATGGCATTCATGGTGTCCTCAAACACAGGTACATATCCAGCCCATGCACTATGCTTCTTGCTACAATATGTTCGGCACAGTCTTCCTAGTTCCCACATGTATCTCTCGGAGGGATTACTTGCTGGATGGTACACTAATATCCTGACGTGTGGCACCAATTTTTTCAATGAACTTTTCCCATACTCCTGAAACAAACTCTGCCCCATTGTCCGAGAGAACATATCCACAGCCAACAAAATGTATTTCACTCCACCTCGACCTGCAGGCAAAGGGCCAAACAAATCGATGTCGAGCAACTCTCTCGTTTTACTGGCCACAATTTGCATTTATATTGCCACTGTGCTGTGTTTCACTCGTTAACACCTATCACAACTAGCCAGCTGCCTTCTAACTCTCCTAGCCATATTATTGAAGTAGATATAGTCCTGGATAACTTCTAGACATTTCTGCGGTCCATAATGTCCATGACTGTGATGAATGTAGTTTATTAATAACTCAACCTGCTCATCAGGGAAACAGTTTTCAGTTTTCCTTATCTAGCTCCTTATGCTTAAACAAAACACCCTTATAAATTTTGTGATATCTATCCATTTTTTCATACCCTTTACATCCTAATTTCACCTTTATGATCTTTAAATTTTCGTCCCCATTCTGCAACCACTTCATATCTTTGTAGATTGATTTCATTTCTTTCTCCTCTTCTACACCTTTCATGTACATAATCTGATTCTCTTCCTCCCTACCTTCCTCAGATCCGCCTTCCTTAATTGGCATACGCGATAATGCATCCACCACAAGATTTTCGGTCCATCGAATGTATATGATGATATACTGGAACTGCTGGAGAAACATTACCCATCTCATTAGCCTTTTATTCAGAAGTTTACAACCTTGCAAATAACTTAGAGCTTTATTATCAGTAAAAACCTTTACCTCCCTGTCCTCTAAATATATTCTAAATTTCTGGAAACCAAAAAACACAGCCGACAGTTCCTTCTGATATCCCATACATCAGTTCGTTTCGACAACATCAGACTTGCAAATGCTGTGGTCCTTTGCTCCATTGCTCCATCTATTATCTTCTCTTGAAATAACACTGCTCCTACTCCAAAATCTGAACTGTCACAGGCAATGCAAAATGGAAGTGATGTATCTGGATAATACAGTAGTTTGCTGTTACAGAGACACCTCTTTATTGCAGCAAACTCATCACATTCAGGTGTCCAGGTCCATGAAACATTTTTCTTTAATAGTTAGGACAAATGTGGAGAATTCATACTATAGTCACTGATAAATTTTCTATAGAAATTATACATTCCCATGAGACTTTGTTTCTTGCTTTTGGGTCTCACACACTCAGCAATAGCCTTTATCTTATCAGTGTTTGGCAGTAAACCTTCTGCTGTTAATTGGTGGCCAAGAAATGTTAACTCTGCCTGCATAAAATCACACTAAGTTTAAGTGTCATCCCCCCCTTTCTGCAATGCCATGTGGCCACCACCTCTAACAACAAAAAGTGTTCATTCCATGTACTGCTGGTGATCAGTACATCATCTGCATATACTGCAAGTATTGTCATTAATTCACACCCAGGTACAAAACTCAATGCTCAAACAAAAAGTGCAACTGATGTGGATAATCCAATGGTACAACCATAAACATGCTGAAATAGACCCCGCTACAGGCAAGTCTGTTGTAAATTTGGACTACAATGCAACAAAAGGTGGAGTCGATACTGTGGATTATGTGTGTACACATCCTATACTACACAAAGGACCACAAGAAGATGGCCCTTAGCATTGTTTTTTCGTTATCTGGATATTGCTGGGATAAATTCCCAGGTCTTGTTCTTTTCAAACAATCCAGAGAAAAGGTTCAGAAGAACAACCTACCTAACAAACCTGGCCTTGGCTCTGATGGACTGTCATTTGAAAGAAAGGGCTCAGCTCTCTATTCTACCAAGAGATATTCAAGAATTTCTGTCACCTCACTGATCAATCAAGATGACACACTAAAAAGGTGTGGGAGGTGCCATCTTTGTGGTGGTAAAAAAAAAAAAAAAAAAAAAAAAAAAAAAAAAAAAAAAAAAAAAACTACTGTCACTTGCAATAGCTGCAAAAGATTCGTTTGCAAGCAACATTGCCAAAATGTTATCACATGTAATGATTGCAGAGCTTCTCCGGTGGAAGAAAATGTGTGATTCTTGATATGTATTTACTGACTGCCTTATTCTTTATTATTACTACAAAGATTTTATACATATTACACTTTTTTGTAGAACTTGCTTTAACGATGGTAAAGAATCAAAGCATATCTATGGTTATAATTTATTTAGCATTTGTTATTAAAGTAGCGCTTATGAAATATCCTGGAAACTTATGTCAGATATACTGTAACAATTTCAATTTTCCCATGCACCCTCCATATATGTATACAGATGATATTAAAAGTTGCTGTTAAGAATGATGTTATACACAATAAATAATTAATTCCACCCAAAAAATTTTAAAAAATAGCTTTTCTACGTATTTAAATGTAGGCGGCACTGAGTGCCGCCCACGCCCGCTGATGTAACAATCTTAAGTACGCCTGCTGCAGGGTTAAATAAAATCATAGTGAAAGAAAATGATCAACCTGAAAATATGAATGAGTTGTTGCTGAAATTTAATGATGTTAGGCTGATGTCAAGTGTGGACCTGACCTCAAATTTTTGGCAGATACCACTGGCCAAGGAAAGCAGGAAATACACAGCTTTTATATTCAGGGAAGAACGTACATGTTTGGATTATCCATATTAGTTGCACTTTTTGTTTGAGCATTGAGTTTTGTACCTGGGTGTGAATTAATGACAATACTTGCAGTATATGACAGGAAAAGCAGAGCCTTGTTCCTTTTTGTCTGGCACGAAACAAGACAGAAGTCATCTTGAAATCCGAAAAGACAATTTCCAATTTCTCGCGATCTGTCCGAAAAAATTCTGGAGGAATTTCCTTCTTGTTCTTTTTCAATGTTCCAATGAACGTTAGCCCATTTTCTAAAAGATGCTGGGCTACATGGTAACTACTACAGTAGTTGTCTGTAGTTACATTCCTGTGAGTTCCCTTGATTGGCTCAACCAATCTTTTCACGATATCCATTGGCTGGTTAGATGCAACATATGGTCCTGGATTCTGTCTGCTGCAGTATACTTCAAAATGAAAAGTATAAAATGTCTTGCTATCGCACAGTGCATACAACTTTAATCCATACTTAGCGGACTTATTGGGCATGTACTGAACAAAACCACAACGTCCGCGAAATGGGACAAGCATTTCGTCTATGGTTGTGAACTCCCTGGACTGTAGTTACTTCTGCAGTTGTTCAGAAATGCTGAGTGGAGATTGCGGATGGAAGCAAGTTTATCAGTTGTTAGTCGTTCTTTTCTTGTAAAAGTATCATCAAACCTGAGTGACCGGAGCAAAAACAGATAGCGCTTATAGCTAAATGCTGCCCTTTGAATAATCATTCCTGTTTCATTTGATGCCCACAGTTCTAATACATTTTTGTGTCCTCCTTTTTGTACAGCAATGAGAAACAGTGCTCCTAAAAGAGCCGTTATTTCAGAAGCAGAAGTAGTTTTGCAATCTCTAGCCCTTGGGTAATTAACAGATGATCTCTTGTTATGTAAGAACTTGTATGTGTTTTCAGCAACATAATCAATTATCTCAGGATCAAAAAATTTCAGAAAACTTTCAATTTCAGTTTTAGCTTCTCTACCGTTCAGTTTCGTGCCAGGTAGGACTTTGATTATATTCTTACGTTTTGTTTTCCCTGGTAGTGCTAACGGATTATTTATCCACAAAGTTTCTTGGTCCTTACAAATATAAAAATGGCAGTTATCATGTGGCATTCCTATCACTTCATTCTCGTCAACGCACGACTGCTCAGATTCGATAGAATATTTTGCAGTTTCAACTATTTCTGCTTCCTCATTCCTGTCAGAGAAATCAGCATAATCTTCTTTGTCAGATGATTGCAGAAGAAAACGCTCAATTTCTTCTGGTGTTAGTCCTTTCCTTTGTGCGGACCTGGGAGACAATAAAATAATTCTAATACCAAAGCAAATAACTAAATCATCATACACTCACAGAGTTGTAAAACAAAGCTTCTAATCATCAAAACATCCAACAGTGGTACTTACATTACCGGGCGCGTGTGGTACGCAGTGCCGTCTCGGTGCAGTCGTCCACTCCACAGGTCAGTCACAGCTGTTATGGTGAGTATATTGGTGGTGCAGTAATGTAGTTTGGCGCGTGACTAAACAAGTGAAGCATATCTATCACCACTGTTGCGTGCTCGGCACGCTGACGTAATTATTGAAAGAAAACAAAATTGTCAGCACTGTATGCCGCCACGCACCCGCCGCAGGGTTAATCTCCTAGCATGTAGCACAATCCGTACAGTTCCATCTTTTTTTTCTAATCACAACTATCGGATTCGAGAACTCACTTCTCCCCTGCTCTAATACTTTCCACCCCATCATTTGTTTAATTTTTTCTATAACTGCTTCCTTGTCTTTTATTGGAATATTGAAAGGTTTTACCCTAATCACAGTATTCGGCAGCACATTCAACGAGTACTCAAAATCCACTACCTCACCTGGCCTATCTGAAAACACTTTTCTATATTTATGTAATAGTTTACTTAGTTATAGCGTCTGCTCCTTTGGTAAGTGCTCTATTTCTTTGATCTTGTTGCCTATCTGCTCATTTGTAATAGATTCCTCATTCTTTTCAATTTCCTTCTGCATTTGTGCCACCACATATTCTCCATTTAAATTTTGCTTAAACTTCCTGTATCCTCCAGCATCGAAATCCTTAACACTATCCAATGTCAATCTTACTATCATACAGAAAATCAACACCCAAAATTATGTCCATTGACAATTCTGATTGTGTGTGTGTGTGTGTGTGTGTGTGTGTGTGTGTGTGTGTGTGTGTTCGTAGGTTAGTTTACCTAGGTTTAAGTTGTTTGTAAGCTACGGACTGATGACCACGCAGTTTGGTCCGATAGATTTACAGACATTTGAACATTTTTTGAAAATGCAAGAACAATCTCCTTTCTGATGGGCTTACTACACGCCCCAGTTGCAGTCCTTATCCTTACTCCTGTAACATTCAGCTCTACTAGATCCCTATTCCTTATTTGTTGCCAAAAGGATTCACACACAGCTGATACATTTGACCCAGTATCTAGCAGGGTTTCACCTTCAAAATTTCCCACCATTACCCTGAGAATTGGTTGTACCTTCTGTATTTTTGCCACTTTTAGCTCAGTTCCCTCCATTACATGAGAATCGAAATCCTCTCTATTCTTTGTCCATAATACACATTTTTATACACTTACTTGTACCCTCCAATTCTGTGTCGTCCTTAACTGAATCAAATATTTCACCCTTACCAGTCAGTTCCTGTATCTTTCTAGCAACTTTGCATTTTATCAGCTCCCATTTCTCTGGCACCAACATGTGATATAATTTTGCATATGACATCCATTATTAACATTATATTCATTGTCATCCTCCATCCAGGCACTGTTAATTTCATCATTTATGAGCCTGCAACTACCATCTTCCCTGACTAGAAATGTTTTTACTTCATTAGTTAAGCACTTTTTACCACAGTCAACATTTTCCTCACAACATACCTCTTTCAATTCATTGTTGTAACTGTTATCTCCTACTGCCCCTGTTGCAGGTAGATTGGTCACAGTATCCACATCTACTACATCAAAGTTACTTAAAATAGCATCTGCCCCTTTTATGACAAGCTCACTTTCATTTACTATGCAACTATTATCTCTTATTGTATTAGCACTGACATCTTTACTTGCTGTGCAACTAACCTACTCGTCTCCAACTTCCTGTCCTTGCCCCATAGCAACTTCAAGTTTAACCAAACCAATGCTATTCTCCTCCCTATGATTCTCCTTCTCCTCATTTCTATCAAATAACTCATTTATACAATAAAATTCCTTGTTGTATACATCATTCTCATCTACCTGTACTTTACTTCTATTTCTAAGATTCATAAAACCTTCCCACATATCACTGTTACCCAATAGAGCATTCATTTGGCACATAGCCAACTCTCTCCTTTCCTATCAACCTCCTTATCGCATCCTTGCATGTTCCTATTCATAATATGGTCTCTAGCCTCCCTACGGACCTTAGGTGAGGCTTCACCTAGTTTTCCGTCTGTCTCCTTTGAGCTTTCTGTCTGTGATCATTGTCATTTCCTCTTGGCAGATTGTTATTTGCACCCCCTCCCTGAATTCTTTCTCCCTTGTTCCTTCAGTCTTTATCACTATCACTCTGACCATTCCTATTATTTCCCCACTTACTCCCATTACCATTATTATTTCCATAAGTTTTTTCCTATTTTGCATTCTGTTTTCCTTACATTCTACTCATTTTGGTTTATAATATAGTGCTCTGTCCATGTTTTCTATAAAACGCAAAAAATCTTCCACTGAATCAGTAGGGCTGTGTTTTAGGTCCCACTGCAACTCTTTTGGAAGCCTTAGTTTTCAAGTTGAAATCTGTCAGAACCCCCAGTGGCCTATCTAAGTGTACTAGCTTGCTCAGTTCCCTTATACAGAATTCCTTCATCATTTCATTGCCACCCTGGTAATTTGGCCCATTTAGAAAATCGTTCTGCAATCTTAGTTGCTTGGCCTGTCCCCAATATTTATTCAAGAACATTAGCTCAATCTTGTTATAATCTGCAAATTGACCAGAATGCTGATTAGCCCAAGTCTGAACTGGCCCTTCCAGCTGTCTCTTCACAAACTTGATTTTTGCTTCATCACTCATTCCAGCTATAAAGCTATCTTTGCACGTGGCCAAGAAGTCCACAGCATGGTACCTATTTTCTCCACTAAATGGCTTTACATTTCCAATCCCCATTGGAAAATCTATCATCATACCTGCCTGTCCAGCAACTACATTACTGATACTATTTTGCAAACTACTTATCTTCCCCTCAATTATCTGTACTTTCCCTTTTAATTTTTCATTATTAATGTTAATAAGAGATTCAAATTCACCATTTGTTTGGCGTTCTAGTTTCTTACATTGCCTCTCCTGTGCTTCAATCTGCCCAACAAGTTAAGATTCTACAGCCTCCATCCTAGTTCCCAACTGCTTCTCTACCTCGTTCACGTGATTACTAACCCCTTTTACAGTTTTTTCCTGCATTTCCATTTTATTTTTGATTTCACCAAATTGGTTTTCCAACACATCTAATCTCGCATTTACATTGCTTAACTCCTCCCCAAGTTCAGTTTTCAACTCTGTTATCTGACTTTGTCTTCACTAATTTCAGTCTTGACATCATTAAATTTCGAATCAAACATGTCTACCAACTTGTCAATCAGTATTTTAAATAACTGCGTTAATTCACTGCCGGGAACTCAACCTATTTCTTTTCCCGTAGTAGGACTACTTACATTAGTTAAAACTTCTGTTTCATCAATCAAAACTTTCTCTATCTCATCTGCCATGGTGGACAATTAGCAATTTAACTAAAGTTTAGTACTTAACTTATGGTGCTGCTGCTGCTGCTGCTGCTGCTGCTGCTGCTGCAATGATGCTTGTGACAACGGCATCGGTGTGGCGAGGAAAATGGCATCGGCACCAAGAGAAATTGGTGTTGGCGCGGCGATGAAACAGCGTCAGTGCTGTGAGAAGACACCCAGCGGCAAGATGGCACCGTCGGTGCGGCGAGAAGACGCCCGGTGGCAATGCTTTTCAGGCTTGCCCTGACGTGCTGCACGGCGGTATATAGCTGCAGCGTGTTAGTGGCAGCAGCAAAAACAATGCAGCTCTGCTTGAGTCACAGACACACAGTGTTTAGGATAACAAGCGGCACCATGAATTTTGCTGGCTGTTATGGCCTACACCGACTGTTCACACTGTTAGAATTATCACTTATAGCTCTGAGCCCCCACACTGATTTCACGGGCCTAAAAAGTTTTGTGATATCTAATGCTGCAAAGCATTTAATGAAAAGATAGCCTAATTCAATCTAGGACGAGCCTACCCAATTGCAATGTGCCGAGTAGTAGCATCAGCTTGTTTTGCTTATGGCTACTGACCCAACTTAGGACATGTGAAGAACTCAACAAAAAAGGAATACCCTACCAATGGCTCGCCTATTAAGGGGGCGGTTGTGCACGTTGCTGCACTGTGCCCATCGTTTCTGTGCCCATCATTTTCTTGACCTATGAGTTTCATTGAAATGAAACGTGCAACACCACAAATACTTTTCACAATGTTTACATTTATTACAGTCTTATATTCTCACTACACAGTTTTTGATAATCAAACTGTCTATAAGATTGGTCACGTGATCCGTTGTTGCAAAACACTTATTTCTTGCATGAAATAACTTAGATTCAATATAATAATGGAAAGTCCAGGTTGGAATAAATAATATAGTGAGGACAGTTACAACTCACCGCAAAGACGTGGCGACGAGATGCGACAGGCACATACAAAAGACACACACATACAACACATTCAGCTATCGGCCATGGCCTTCCTCAGAAATAGAGCACTCACGCAATCACACAGGCACACAACACAGTCATACAACCATCACCTCCGACTGCCACACTTCGAAGTGTGGCAGTCGGAGGTGATGGTTGTATGACTGTGTTGTGTGCCTGTGTGATTGCGTGAGTGCTCTATTTCTGAGGAAGGCCATGGCCGATAGCTGAATGTGTTGTATGTGTGTGTCTTTTGTATGTGCCTGTCGCATCTCGTCGCCACGTCTTTGCGGTGAGTTGTAACTGTCCTCACTATATTATATAACTTAGATTCCGCGCGTAAGAAAAATTCCGAGCGGCACACTGCCGTCAAAAAAAAAAATACTTACCTCGGCGACTTCTGCCACCCAAAAGTTCCAGCAAGGAAAACCCAGCTCTACAAATCACGTGACCAAGTGAAAAACCATTCAAAATATCGATCCCACAGATCGTAAATGCAGACAATTACTGTAAAATTTTTGTCTACATTAAATATATATATTTTTAAACAAATCAAATTATCGAACCAATTCTTAGATATCTATCTTAAATGTAAACATAATTATTGAAACTTCATTAATTATTAAAGACTAAATATTAGTACATTTACCATATTTAAGACTAACATTTTTACAAATTCTTCATTATTTTGTAACTTGCTTATATTTTTGGCCTACTTGTTATCTAATACAGTACTTAGTACTGCTTATAATCACACACTAAAAAGATACAATTAGAGATGAAAATAAATGTTGACATTAGCTTTTGTAAATTCAGTATTTTCCTTCTTGAGGTAGAAGAGGGGTCGAGAAGCGAGACAAAAGGGAAAGGTTCTCATAACCTAGGCCATGAGTACTAGCCAACCACTGTCTTTAGAACAATATTCTCGCACTTTGTTACTGAATTTTTTAATAATAAGCAAACAATAACTTCATTATGGCATTTTTGTTCCAGGCTTTCGCTAAACAATTCCGAATGACTCCTGATGACCTTGACATGCATGTAATTTATGATGTTTCCCACAACATTGCTAAAGTTGAAGAACATTACATTGATGGTAAACAGAAGACTTTGCTGGTACACAGGAAAGTAAGAACTTTTTATGTCTGTACATTGAATGACATCTGCTTTTTTTAGTGATCGAAACTACTAACATATTTTGTGGTGTAATGTAGATGTTAAGTGTGTTCTTCCCCAGTATCACCATTCATTCTCACTGCATTTGCAAGTTCAGCCTTATTTATTTCATATTTTGTCTTGCTTTGTTAGTGAAATGAAGCTTTCACAGAGTGATGTACAGCATGCTGACTTGGTTAACAGTTGTATCAACATAAAAATAAACACTTGTATTTGTAAATGTGTATCACACATCCTCAGGTAATTGTTCTTCAAATCTTATATTGACATTCAAAATTGTAAGGTACAGGTACTAATCTGGAAATTGCTAGGAACACTTTTAATTGAATTTTGAGTACTACAGTTGTATTTGTGTAAAAGAAAATAGAATAGTTTTGCCATCTGAAGATTGTTCTGTACCCTTCATTTACGCAAAGGCTTGATTGATGCCTATAATAAGTAAAATGAACAAAGAGTGAATTTTCACTGCAAAGTGTTTCCTGGCAAGCAGTGTGTGATCTTTTCTAAAGGTTTTGAAACCATTTCATCAATTTCAAATGTTCATTTACATACACAGGGTGGCCACCGAACCTTGAAACTGGTAAAACTGGGAAAAAGCCTTGAATTTGAAAAAACTGGGGGAAAAACCTTGAATTTCAGCCATAAACTGGGATTTTTAACCCATGAGATCTCGCGGCTTTAAGAGTTAAACGATCGTTCGCGTGTATAGTCTATTGCTCAGATTACATGACCAGTTCTCAATATACTTAATAAGTTTACATAAGTAATCCCTGTAGTTTTAGTAAGAAAAAACCTCAAAGTTTAATATTTAAAAGTAACAAAATGACAGTCGTTTTAAATTTACGGTGACCTAAATGCTCAGAGCGCTAGTGCCCACGGGTTAAATAATATTCATCGCTTGATTTTTGTGTACAAAACATTTTCAAATATATTTCTGGGCGGTTTAAAAAGTTTTATAATTGTAGGTTACGTATTCCGTTATCTATTTCTGTATTTATCTCGAAGTGTTGTTCAACCACGCGACTCAATTGCTGGTGATGTACGTCGAAGAGACGCGATGTTATCGTAAGGCACGACTACGAAATCGCAGCTAGAATGAAAGGCAATATTTATTTGTACTACATTTTAGCAATTTTCATAATTGACCCCCCACCCCATAGTGATACTCATCAACACAGATCTCGTTTGTCCGATTCTGTGTTGAAAAATCTCTTCACGGAAGCATTTTGTTGATTTTAACTATAAACTCCATAAAAGTTGGTATTGTGATGTTTCGTTAGCATAGGCGCTGACTACGGGTATGCTTGGTCGCTCAAGCATACCGCAAAATTTTAATTGGTATACCAGGCATAACGCACTGAAAATTTTGATACCATTTTTTCTTTACGTTACATTTCTTGACTGTAATTAAAATCGACTCTCTCATCCCATTGATGGGCGGCTGGCTTTTGTAAGACACCTCACTAAATAGATTATTTTAAACAGGTAATTGAATTCATAGGCATTAAAATCCCCGTTCACATGCGAGTGAAGTGACCGTTTTCTAAATAGTCCGAATGTTAATGGAATTCCGCTTGTTAAGTCAATGTTGTAAACTGAAGGCGGCAACCCTTAATTGTATTAAATAACTAGAAATGAAGTGGGTTTGTTACGATACATTAAAAACGTTTACACTACGAATTTAATTCCCGGTATCTTTTGCGATAACCTTTTGACAACCACATACTTTACCATTGAGCCGACATACTTGCTGCTGAGACTGCCCTGTCCCTTCTAGCTAAAACATTCTGTAAACAGACAGTCCTCATAACAACTTGCGAAGGTCTTTGTGTTTTAATTGGCAGCTCTACAAAATTCTCCAAATGCAACGGCTTGTAATAGATTTTTTCCTGAATTTGAATTTTCAGGCTTCAACAATTGAACGTAGTAGTCGGACCTTAGTTTCTGCTCTTTTTGACCTGTGTCACCTGTGCATGGAATTAAGTCTTAACCCTTTCCCTCCCCTCATCTTTATCTGTCCGTCTAGCCAGAACCATTTTTTCAAAAATGGTAAATAACATTGCAGGGCTTCCAATAATTCATTGTGACTAGATTGTCTACCATTTCCTCGAGGAAACAAAAAGCATTAGGCTACAATGCATTGTCAAAATATATATCGTTGCTTGATATCAAAGTTGGAGTAAAAGCAACAATAATTTCAAATAATTGTATCAAGGTAAAGGAAAGAAAATAATTTAAAAACTTTATTACTAAATAATTGTCCATGTCTAAATTAGTAGTCAACAGTTTGAAAATGTTATTAGTTACGATAAAGGTAACATATCTAGCACACTACCATATGTAGTCATCCCAAGTTTCTATCCAAAAACTAAAAATAAACAAAAATTCTGTCAAATATACATTAATCGAATCATTGTTTATAGATATATGCAAAGAAATATTTTTGTTCATAAATCAATAAAATTTGGTGTTAAAAGGGTCAATGTCTTACGTGTGAAAATCGTTAAAATGGATAAGTATATAATGAAATACAAAAGGACTTCGACTCATAATCGCGATGGTGACGGTGATATGGAATCGGTAGCGTGTATGTTTTGTTGAAGTTTTTGTCTTTGCTTTGTATTTTAGTTTTCTTTCTTTCTACAGTATGTCTGCCTAGGTGTACTTGTGCCTGTGTGAATGTGTAGGTGTGTGTGCATTTGTTTACCCTCCATTTTTTCCCCCAAGGTAAGTCTTTCCTGTCCCGGGATTGGAATGGCTCCTTACCCCCTTCCTTAAAACCCTCATCATTTCCTTTTTCCCTCTCTTTCCCTTCTGCCTGATGAAGCAGCTAGGCTGCAAAAGCTAGCGTTTGTGCATGTGTGTGTGTGTGTGTGTGTGTGTGTGTGTGTGTGTGTGTGTGTGTGTATTCGTATTCATTTATTTATTTGTGATGCTGTTACACCTGTGCTCCTTCGCCTGGTGAGTAATCTGCGTCTATTTTTTATATTTAATTTATTTTTCTTTAGAAATACTTGGGTACGCCTCTGAGCGTACGCCAAGGTTTTCAAAAGTCGGCGCCTATGTTCGTTAGTAATAATTATAGACGATTCCTGTGACTGACATGACATTGGTAATATACAAATAGTAAACAGTCATTGTGTATGTATTGTTGATGGCTGAACTGTTTTTCATGCGGGCCCGGCTGGCGCCAATGCGGAGTCGCGGTAACAATTAAGAGCATAATTAATTTACGTAGCGAACAAGGGTACATCGAGAACCTGTCAACCATAGAGCAGGAATAGCATTAATTATTTATTTTATGGTCAACACAGAAGATTATTCCCCTCTTTATATGTTAATGGGTTTTCAAAAAGAATACGTACACGCAACGCCACCTAGTGACCGCTAGCCGTGCCCTGTATGAAATACAATTCTAACATTGTTGATTGCGACTTTTTGACATGCTAATTGTCCTCCAAAAAGATCTAAGTATAACTCTGTAATACGGTACGTGATTTTTGCGAAAAGACAATTTCTTTCAATTGTAATTTATTGCTTTAACAGCTGTCTTATAACAATACATTCAAAATATCGTTAAATATATTTAGAGACTAACGCCATCTACATCTTTCAGAGATGGAACAGAGTGAAACAATCGTTGCAGAGAACAATAGAGTGAATCGAAGTGTGAATCGACCTTACCTGTGCCCACACAGATGAAATAATCCAACGTGTTTGAGTGAAGTGTTTGTCCGTCATGTCGAAACAGATAACTTGACATCAAATGTTCAAATGTTTGTAAAGCTTATGGGACTTAACTACGGGGGCATCAGTCCCTAAACTTACAAACTACTTATCAACTAGTTTATCCTAAGGATGGCACAAATATCCATGCCCGAGGGGGGGGGGGGGGGGAGATTCGAACCCCCGATCGTAGGGGTCATGCAGACCGCTACTGGAGCGCCTCAGTCCCCTCGGCCACCGCGGCCGACAATAACTCGACATCAGAGCTCATACAAGACAGCGTATCTGTGGGTTACATGTGTTCCCAAATCAAACTACTTGAACTCAACTTGGTCCATTATACAGGGTGTAAATTTTAAGTTGATAAACCGGAATAACTTGGAAAAACAGTAGATATTAAAAAATGGTTTTCACCAGCATGTGCGGATGGCAGAGGCTTAGGAAATAATACTCGACCTGATCCGTTTCCACAGTTTGTGGGGGGGTGGGAGTGTTAAGTGAGAAATTTTAAATGGGAACCCCGATTTTTTTATAGCAGATTCGTATTCTAAGGCTCACATCATGGGTAAATGTGCAGTTTATGCGGCAGCGGCTAGCCGTCGCGCTCGCTTGGTTATAATGGCAGAGCAGCCAGTCAGGAGTCACGATGCCATGGCCAAAAGAAACAGCGTTAAAATTGTCCAATGTAAACAAATCGAAGCGGTGTATGCAAAAGTTTTGACGATCAACATGTTACAGTTGCTATCAGTATGGATGCCACTTGATCACTGTTTCGAGCATATCATAAAATAAATAAAACATACTATACCTGCTCTGTGGTTGACAGGTTCTTATATGAACTGTTGTCCGGTCAGTAAAAGTAATTGCGGTAATTTCCAAGAATGCTTGCAATCGAGATAGCTCGGACTGAAATGATTATATTCGGGCGCTACGTGCCCTCACATACTAGAAGTAAACTTCTCGTTTAACCTATACCTAACTTTCACCTAAGATGATCACTGTTTTGTACAGATAATAAAATAAATAAAACATGCTATACCTGTTCTATGGTTGACTGCTGTGATGTATCAATAATAGGTCACTTATGGGGGTAATACCACAATTATCTAAAAATCCCTTATATATGGAAAATCAATTACAATCACACAAACGCCGCACCGAAATCTTTGAATAAACTTGGAAATTGACGCCAAATTTACTCGTCATGAAACACGCAATCTTATTGGCCGGCATAACTCGACTCCTGATTGGCTGCTCTGCCGTTCCTAACCTAGCGAGAGCGACTGATAGCCGCTGTTGCATAAACTGCACTTTAACCAACATCACGTATGGTGTTGTGGATTTTTTTCTTTTCTTTTTTTACGACATATGGCGCTGTAATAGTAAGAAATACTTGTCATAGTGGTGAAGAAATGTACTAAACAGGAAATAAAATAAATGAAAACCATATTCATGATACTTCAGAACGCTACCAAATGATTTCCAAAGTGATACCTTTTACTTTGTTTTCATCTCTCTTTGCTTCATTTGTCTTTTCTCTACATACAATTTTTTATTCTAAGGATGATATTTTCACTATGCAGTGGGGTTTGCGCTGTTGCGGAACTTCCTCTCAGGTTAAAACTGTGTACCTGAACAGGTCCACCACAAACGTTCATATCAGTGAATGTTCTGCTAAGAGGTGAAAATTTCATTCTCAAAATGATCGCACTGGCTGTGGTTGGTTAATCAACTAAACATTACCCAAAGGCAGCATCTACTCAGGACCTTCAATCATATTTTGCTCAAAGGTGCTTTCCCCCTCAGAACGGTAAGATGGCACATTGTCAGAATGCTTAGCCTGACCAGTTTAATAAGAAAATGCTTGAATGGCTTGTTGCCTGCACATTATACAGGATTCTCCAATCCTGGGTCCTTTTTGTCCCTATGTGGGTGTGATTTACAGGACTCCACCAAACTCGTGTAATATCCTTGTCCATTCCTAATCCATTCGTGCTCCCAGCCCTTTGCCCCATAGCTCATATCCACCATCACCTACTCCAGTCCTGTCGCATGCATTTCCTGTCCTATAAAAGGTGGGGCAAGCTGGGAAAGTAGTAATGTTGTTTAAAAACTGAGCTGCAACTATTGTGCAGCTTTCTACATGGGGATGACCAGCACCAAGCTTTCTATCCTGATGAATGGCCATCATCAAACTGACCAGGAGGGAGCTAGACCATCCTGTTGCAGAGTATGCAGTGCTGCATAATGTGGCTCACTTCAGTGACTACTACAGAGTCTGTGCCATATGGACCCTCCCAACAAACACCAGCTTTTCTGAATTGCACAAGAGGAAATCCTCCCTAAAATATATCCTACGCTCCCGCGATCCCCTAAGCCTAAACCTTCACTAGTTCCTGCCTCCACCACCCTCCCTTCCCCATCCCGCCACACGTGAATCCCTTCTCTTGATTCTGCCCTATCCTTCAGACAACACTGGCTTATTTCTCCATCCGTGTCGTGCATCTTCCCTCTCTCCTCCTGGTTCCCTCTCCTTGCCTCTTCCTCACACACCACCACCAGTTGCTCTTGCTTGGGCCATGCTGAGTCATGCAGACTGGCCACAGTGCCTGGAGACAGTGTGTGTGTGTGTGTGTGTGTGTGTGTGTGTGTGTGTGTGTGTGTGTGTGTGCGCGCGCGCACATGCACACAGGCCTTGACGGCTGAAAACTAACAAGTTGTATTCCATTATTTGTGCCTTTTCGCGGCTCTCTGTGGTGAGTAAGCAACCTGTCCTTCTCAATAATATTGATGAATCCTTACTGGAATTTCCATTGTTTGAAAGCCCAGCTACATAGACGTGCAGCAAATTCGAGGTGTATTCCTTTTCCCCTTCAGCAAAAAATAAGAAGTCTTGCCACAATAATATCAAATGAAACAATAATAGAAAGACGGAAGTATGGAGACTGACGTCACCAGTGAACCTCAATAGTTCCAACTGAATCTGCTCCAGGTTTCTTAAAAACCAGTCAAAAAACTGAGGTATTTGCAGAAACATTTTATTGTATCCAAACCACAGAAGATGCTTAGCCTATAATGGGAGGAAACATAAGTGAGCTAAAAATATAAATTCTTGCCGTGCAGAAGCTTCAATAAGATCTAGCCAGCAAGAACAATGTGTGCCCCCAACAACTGGACAAGAAAAGGGGAGGGAGAAGAGGATTTTGTGCACCGGTTGGGAAAAATCATAGATCTGGCACTAAAAATGAAGAGTATAAATGAGCCTTACTGCAATTTCTTTGAGTGTCAAAAAATGAGAGAACATTAAAAGAATGGTTTTGTACTAAAAGTCTGTACTACTGACGGGAAACAGAATTTAAAACTCAAACTTGTACCAAAACATATTATAAACTTGGTTTTAAAGCCAGCTGTGGCTAAACTTTAAAAAGACTAAGAAACTTAAATTTTGTCACATTTTTACCTCGAGTTAAAAATTTGTGTGTTTCTAAATATTTTGTTCCTGAGAAAACTTAGTTTTTTGGTGATTTTCATATATTTCTTCTAGTTGTAGCCAACCAAGACGTATTATTTATTCACAATACCATTGAAAAGGCAAAGACTTTTCTTTACATTAAAATATTTTCTTCAATATTGTTATTCTGTAAGAAATTACAACAATATAACAAATTTTAAGTCGGTGAGAAAAGTTCTGGTGTGAAAAACAGTTTGCAGACCTAAAAAAGGGGAGGTCTGTATATTTTTTAAACCTGCTGGATTCAATAATTGCCAAATATTTTTTTCACAGTATTTAAAATATTTGGTGTACAAAAAAATGTAGATACTTACTTGTATCAACATTTTTGCTAAAAAGTATTAAACACTGATATCAATATTGACCCACCTTAATCTTAGGAAGAGTGTCATTTTCAACATAGCATTGAGAATTTTTAAACCTGATAAAAATATAGAACTACAAATGGAAATAGGTTACCACAATAACACTGAAAAATGCCAAAAAAACACCCACACACACACACACACACACACACACACACACACACACACACACACACACACACACACAAAAATGGCCATAAAATACAGATATTTTTTTCTGTCCCTAGTTATGAACCTCTTCTCTCAATTATGATGTAAAGCATTAGACGTTAATCTGTCTTTTGGATTTGGTTTGCCCAGTTTTAGTCTTGTCCAGTTTACCATTCTAGGGACATTCTGTTTACTAGTGGCTACTCATAAATAATGAATCATGAATAGGACAGATGTGGGTTCAGTATTGCCAATTGCATGCAGAACCCTGGTGATGTCAATGTGCCAAGTTCTGTGTTCCTAATAAATATCTTATTTTTGTTATTGATGACACAACTGATGTTCTTTACATTTATAGCCATCTAAGTTCTAATGGCTAAACCCATGACCAGATAAAGAAAAGTCTTGATTGATCTCTACTTTTGGATACATCGAGGAAATGGCCTTGCTGTATAGTCCCTTAAACACCAACCTGGCAATCAGCCGATCTACCTCTCTCATATGTCAGAGCAGTACTTCATTGTCATTGTCAGAATTGTACATTCTGTATAGAGTTTAACAATAATTATGATGATGATCATATAGCATTTATTGCCTGTGAAACTTCCAAGAGGGATTCAGCCGCATTGTAGCAATAGCCTTTAGTTGACGCCACTTCGGCAACTAGGGTGATGGTGACGGTGGTGGTGGTGGTGGTGGTGGTGGTGGTGGTAGAGGAGGAATGAGGCATTGCGGTGGACCTCGTTAAGCCTTTACCAAATTTTAGCTGCTGCAATATGTATATCCGATGAAATGTCCTTGGTAATGCATTCCATTATTTGTGTTTTGTGAATGTAAACTACTAATATTTTGAATGTGCAATTTTGTGCATAACGAAAGTAAGTTGATGTATGTGTTTAACTTCAATTACTTAGAAAAGTTATTTTTGACTATATAATGGGAGTACAATAAAACTAAGCTGTTTCTTCATGGCAGGGTTCAACTCGAGCCTTTCCTCCCCATCATCCACTAATTCCTGTGGATTATCAACTGACGGGGCAGCCAGTGTTGATTGGAGGTACTATGGGGACCTGCAGTTACGTTTTAACAGGCACTGAGCAGGGTATGCGAGAAACCTTTGGCTCAACTTGCCATGGTGCAGTAAGTATTTAAGCTATTTCTCCAAGAAGATTGTTTCAAAATTAATCTATCAAAATTCTCTTCTAATACTTTCCTTATCTTCTAGGTGTTGTTACGTGGGTCACTCCAAAAGAAATGTACACTATTTTTTTAAAAAAATACAGTGTTCATTCTGCATGTAGATACATCCTTCACACTTGTTTCCAAACTTAGTTCAACCCTTTCCTGTGAGTGGCGCCATCACAGCAGGTATTAAAGATGGCTGCTGCACTTGACGTACGTCAGAAGCAACGTGCTATCATTGAATTCCTGAGCTGTGAAAGTGGGACAGTGGGAAACATCCGCAAGAGGTTGAAAAAGGTGTATGGAGATGCTGCTGTCAATCGCACTAGTTAGTCGGTGAGCAAGCAGGTAACGTGATGAAAGTGGGCACGGCAATATTGAGGATTGTCCTTGCAGTGGCAGGCCTCGTACTGCACACACTCCAGACAAGAAGGCGTAAGGCAGTTTAGAGGGATGGAAATTATGTGGAGAAATGAAAATATTGTTCCAAAAGGATGTAACTACACACTATAAAACTTTCAGTCAGGTAGAATAAAACCTGTATTTTAAAAAAATAGTGTGCATTTCTTTTGGAGTGACCCTCATAATTTTTTGGGGGATCTCTTTCAAAAATTGTTAGAGTAGTTCAAATTTCATTTCATTATTCATTTCCAGTTGAAGCTTCTTCATATGTAGTAGTGGTAAGTCTCACACTCAAATGAGTGTAGCACAAGAGTAAATAGTGAAACCAAAAATAGCTCAATCCTGAAATGAGGAAGTTTTATAAGAATATTAGTTAATAAGCAAGTGGTGGTATGGTATTTGGAAGAAAAAAATGGAATAACTTACCAAAAGCACAGACCCGTAGATAGACACAAAAAACAAATAAAAACACACACAAACATTCAAGCTTTCACAACCGTTGGCTGCTTCATCGGAAAAGAGGAAGGAAGTAGGGGAAAAATGGAGGATGCAGGTTTTAAGGGAGTGGAAAAAGAGTCATTCCAGTCCCAGGAGTGGGAAGGACTTACCTTAGGGGAAGAAAAGGAAAGGTAAACAAGCGCGCGCGCGCGCGCGCGCGCGCGCGCGCGCGCGCGCGCGCGCGCGCGCGCGCGCGCGCGCGCGCGCGCGCACACACACACACACACATATATATACCAAGGCAGACGTTTGTAGAAAGCATAGAAGTTGGACAGAGATGACAGTTGAGGCAGAGGCTCTGTCCAGAGAACCGAGGCAAAGGTGTACGATGGTGGGCGGGAATTTGAATTTAGCGTAGGTTGAGACCAGGTGGGCAACGGGAAGAGAATATGCTGAAGGGCAAGTTTCCATCGCCGGAGTTCTGAAAGATTGGTGTCGGTGGTAAGTATCCAGATAACCTGGACGGTGTAACACTGCCAAGATGTGCTGGCCGTGCACCAAGGCATGTTTAGCCACAGGGTGATCATCAGTACAAACAAACACTGTTTGCCTGTGACCATTCATGCAAATGGACAGTTTGTTGCTGATCATTCCCACATAAAAGGCTTCAAAGTCCAGGCATGTCAGTTGGTAAATCACGTGGGTGCTATCGTAAGTGGCTCTGCCCTTGTTCTTGTACACCTTCTGGGTTACGGGACTGGAGTAAGTGGTGGTGGAAAGGTGCATAGGGCAGGTTTCACAACAGGGACAGTTAGAAGGGTAGGAGCCAGAGGGTAGGGAAGGTGGTTTGGGGATTTCATAGGAATGGACTAGGAGGTTACGAAGGTTAGCTGGGTGGTAGAAAGACACTCTTGGTAGAGTGGGAAGGATGTCGTGAAGGATGGATCTCATTTTGGGACAGGATGTAAGGAAGACAGTATCCTTGCTGGAGAGCCATATTCAGAGTCCGATCCAGTCCTGGAAAGTATCTGGTGACAAGAGGGGCACTTCTGGGGTTCTTCTGTGGAAGGTTCTGGGTTTGGGGGATGAGGAAGTAGCCCTGGTAATTTGCTTCTCTACCAGATCAGGAGGATAGCCGCAGGATGTGAAAGCTGTTATTAGGTTCAGGGACTGGAGCAGACTCGTTTGCCATGAAGACCTAAGCTCTAGGGTAGGGAACATTTGATGTGGAATGGATGGCAGCTGTCATCCATTGGTTGGTTTGATGTGGACGGATGTGTGAAGTTGGCCGTTGGACAGATGGAGTTAGACATCGAGGAAAGTGGCATAGGATTTGGAATAGGACCAGGTGAATTTGATGGGACCAAAGGAGTTGAGGTTGGAGAGGAAATTCTGGAGTTCTTCACTGGTGAGTCCAGATCATGAAGATGTCATCAATGAATCTATACCAAACTTTGGGTTGACAGGATTGGGTATCCAGGAAGGCTTCCTTCAAGCATCCCATAAATAAGTTTACGTATGAGGGGGCCACCCTGGTTTCCATGACTGTTCTTTAGTTGTTGGTATGTCTGGACCTCAAAGGTGAAGAAGTTGTGGGTAGGTAGGTAGGTAGGGTTGCAGGTGGTCGGCGAGAAAGGAAATACTCCATTGCAGCGAACCCCTGGGCATGCGGGATGTTTGTGTATAAGGAAGTAGCATCAGTGGTTACAAGGATGGTTTCCAGAGGTAACAGGTTGGGTAAGGATTTCAGGCGGTCGAGAAAGTGATTAGTGTCTTTGAAGGATGGGAGAGTCTGCACACAATGGGGCTCAGTAACTGGCCACAATGGGCCAGCCTGAGTGATTGATTGTTAATCTTAGGCGGTAGGTAGAATGTAGGGGTGCGGGGTTGTCAGTGGCATCATGTGTTTGATGGACTCAGGTGAAAAGTTTTGTAGGGGGACTAAGGATCTGAGGATTCCTTGAAACTAGGCCTTTAAAATTGGCATCTGTGCATTGCAGATAATTCTGTGATATTGTACTGCATGTGACAGTTGCTTTTTCTCATTTTCTTAATGAAGTCCTAGGTAGGTAGAGGTATACAAAATGATGTTGAAAGTGGTTCTTCACTCAGCAGATGTAACTTCAGTATTAACAAAATAAGAAACTTGCAGTGCCTCTTAGCAACTACAATTTTGGCATTTAATTTACAGTTAATTTATTTTGGTATCCTGTTCTTGTGTAAAGAATTTAAAGGTGTGTTTCAACATGTCAGATTGGAAACCCAATATAAATGATACACCCTTTGGACACACACACACACACACACACACACACACACACACACACACACACACACACACACACACACACCTACCTCGTGCACACTTGGCCAGCATATTGGCTGCTACAGCCAAATTTGCACCATACACCCTAACATTGAGTTAGGAGAAGAGATTGCGGAGGGGGGGGGGTAGAGAGAGTAGGCTAGGCAAGGATGTTCTGCACTGCCTGGCTTTGAGTGTAAAGGCACTTACATTTGGAGAGGTGAGATGCGGCTTGGAATGCAGTAAAGAGAGTTAGCAGAAGAATGAAAAAGGATTGTAGCAGTGAGATATGGGAATATATGAGATATGGGAGTGGGGGGGGGGGGGGGAGATGGCACACAGTTTGAAGAGTCATGAAATGGGGAGGTGGTGTGGAATGGGGTGGGGTTTAGTGGCACTAGTTTTAGGTTTAGAGCAGAGGGTTGTGGAACAGTAGATTGTACTGTAAGGACAACTCTCATCTGTGGAGTTCAGATGAGCTGGTGGTCAAGGGAAGGCTCCAGATGGCCAGGTTTGTAAAGCAGCCATTGAAATTGAGCATATTATACTTAGCTGCATGCTGCACCACAGGATCCTCCATCCTCTTTTTCCTGGCCATTCTTTGATTGTATGTCCTTTTTATGAGGAAGTAAATTGTCATTTTGACATGCCTGTTGATGCATAAGACATTGTCTTATGGTGAGTTACTGCCTAGTCTCATATTATTGACATTTAACTTGTATAATGTAGGAAGTGCAACAATTGCATTCAGCATTTTAATTGCAAGAGAAACTTATTATAAAATTTCTTAGAATTACCACTATCACTTCCTAAATCAATGGAATCTTCACTGGATTTGCTATACTCATTAAAATTCTCAGCTGAACATTGCATGTTTTGAGATACTGAGTTGGCTATACTGTCAACATTCCACAGCTTTTGAGTAATAATTTAGACGTAACTTCGTTATTATATTTTCGTTACTGGTTCACACGGTAACATCCATTTTCAATTATATATTGTATGTGTAGAAAAAATATTACACATATACAGGGTGTTTCACTAAGTGTGTTTGCCTCTGTAACTTATAAATTAATAGGTGACAGGAAATTGTAACACGGTAGGTCAACACAAGAAATGTTAAACTTTCTGCGGAGCTATGAACATAGTTTATTGTATCATTTTCCAGAGAGTTACAGCACAAAGATATGATTTTTAAAATGGAACAGTAGTTTGGATTCATTGAAACCAGCTGCATCCAAATCAATTTAAACTACATTCCTACCACTGTTAGTTTGGGAGCTACAACCCTTCAGTTTCGGGGCAGATAGCACAAATGCTGCACATAATGCAATGCGCCTTCTAAATGTGGTGCAGCAGAGTTGTAACGTCGCTGGTGTCACGAGCGAGAAGCTTCCTCGATGCACTGTTAGACTGCCGACTGTCGCTGTACACGGTCGTATACCCGACAGTTGGAACCACACAAACAACCGGGGCTCAATATACCACATTTACTGACATCGGATGATGATGGCATACACGAACAGAGAGTACGTTGACATGTTGCTGATGCTCGGAGAGTGCCGACATGATGCTGCTGAAGCAACCACGGCGTATGCCGTGAGATATCCTAGGCGAAGAGCCGTGGCAGCCATTATGTTCTTACATGCCGAACGACGACTTCAGGAAACAGGCAGCTTGGTAATGCGCCACAGTAACAGACGAAGACGTGCAAGAAGTGAAGAAACGGAGGCGTTTTAGCTGCACTACAGCATGATTCTCATGTCAGCATACGAGCCGTTGCTGCAGTTGCTGGTGTCAGTGTCACATCTGTGTGGCGTATAGTACACGGCCACAGGTTTCACCCGTACCGCCTGTCACTGACCCAGGAGCTGCATGGGAACGATTTCAGAGCAAGAGTGACATTCTGTGAGTGGGCAATGCGTAATTTCATGCTGGAGTCTTTACAAAGTGTTATGTTCTCTGATGAGTCCACGTTCACAAATTATGGTGCAGTGAATCGCCATAACATGCACTACTGGGCCGCAGACAATCCTCGGTGTGGTGTCGAATCCTTGGGGTTGAAATCATCGGTCCACACTACTTCCCAGATACACTGACAGGTGCGCTTTCATAGCTAACAGTTTGGGTGGTCTCCTTGAACATGTGTGTCTACACAAGAGTCCATATGTGGATGCAGCACGATGGTCACCCAGCCCATTCTGCGTGTGCTGTTGTGGAAGAACTAAACAAGTTTGCAGGAAGATGGTTGGGGCGCCATGGTCATCATTCATGGCCCGCAAGGTCACCTGATTTAACACCAGTAGATTTCTTTTTGTGGGGATATCTAAAGGATCGTCTTTATGTCACTGAGCCCACATCCCCAGATGATCTAAACCAGCGCATCAGGATGCATGTCGCTCCGTCACACCGGCGATGCTACATCTCGTTCACAGATCCCTTCGACGGCGCATTGCATTATGCATTGAGGAACATGGACACACATTTAACCATCTCTTGTAAATCAACTTCCCACTGCCATAACATCCATCACCCACCACACAGCCATGTATTATGTACAGCATGTGGTATCTGCCCCTGAAACTTTGAAGGGTTGTAGCTCCCAAACTAACAGTGATAGGAATGTAGTTTAAATTGATTTGGACGCAGCTGGTTTATACGAATCCAATACATGATAGAAAAAACTATTGTTCCATTTAAAAAATTATACCTTTGTGGTGTAACTCTTTGGAAAATGATACAATAAACTATGCTCGCAGCTCCACAGAAAGTGTAACATTTCTCGTGTTGACTTACCGCATTAAAATTTCCTGTCGCCTATTATTTTATAAGTTACAGAGGCAAACACACTTAGTGAAACACCCTGTATATGTCCTTTCTGACAAAATTATTGATAATGATTTAGAGGAAACTCATGTTATGGATTTTTATTGCTGTTTAGACATGTAAATTTCATATTATTATAATAAGTTGTCAACAAGTAATTCCCTTCAGCAGTATGGAGCCTGGTGTTCCTTGTATAATGTGGTTAAGCATATTCATTTTAGTCAGATGCGAGGTTCAGTAACAAGTAAAATGAAACAGACATGATTAGATGATAAATGGTGACTTTAACCAAACAAATAGTCCATAAATAACATCAAATGAAATAATTTCACGGTTTACAAACACATCCAGGAAGTGCAGAATGAATACTTCCACATCACCTGGTAATTCAATAGAAATTACTAAAAATGAGTACTACCCACAAATTCTTGGGAGACAAGGCCACTTCATACTTTATCCATCATACGATGTGCCGCAGTTGTTTCAATTTTTAAATGTGACTTGGAATGAGGTAACTTCTCCACACTCCACATTAATTTTTGGTGTTTGTCTTGTATTAGCAGTTGGATTAAATTTGTCAATTCATTATATTGAGTGTTGAGGGTGTGCCCTTGCAGCTAGTTTGAGGGTGGCTAAAAGGATCTGTGTGGGGAAACATTGCAGTAAATTTCTCTGTGGACTATGCCTATATCTGGAGCTCGTACAAGAAGTCTTGGCCTCTGCACAGAAACACATTCTCGAGTTGTGCACAGAGAGTGTCCATTCCTTTGTTTCTGAGGGGTGGCCAACTTAGTTGCCTCTTGCCTGCTGAACCGTTCACTTCGTCTGCAAGTTGGTTGTCAACTATGCCCTGCAACCAGTTGTCAATACGCAACTGAAGTGGCCGCCCCTACAAAACAAAGGAATGGACTGGCCTAGTGCGCAAGTTGAAAAAGCAGGGGTCATGTTGTCTTGCACAAGCTCTAAAAGCCTTAGTGAGACATTCAGCATCTGGGCAAGGGAATTCTTGCCACTGCAGTTGACTGCCACAAAATGATGGGTGATTAAATAATGTTTTGCACACATTAGTGTTGACCATTGAGAGTTAAATTTTTCCTATTTATCGGTACATTTATTTGTAAAACATGAAAAGATAACATTTTTCTTCTTGATTTTCATTTTTGTTTGGTTTAAAGTTAAGAGAATCTCTGTTTCAGGGTCGAGCCCTTTCTCGAGCAAAGTCAAGGCGTAATTTGGACTACCAAGATGTCCTTAATAAACTGGAAGAAATGGGTATCTCAATTCGTGTTGCTTCTCCGAAATTGGTTATGGAAGAGGCACCTGAATCATACAAGAATGTGACTGATGTTGTTGACACTTGTCATGAAGCAGGCATTAGCAAGAAGTGTATAAAATTACGACCAATTGCTGTTATAAAAGGCTGACAACCTGCCAGTTCAGAAAGAAATTGTCTGAATGCAAGGAAATGTGGTTGCATTTAAAGTGTTGCATTTCAATATGTGTGACTGAACTGAAAAATTTCATCTGATTACTATAGATGGAAATAATTCTTTTTTTATTTAACTTTTTCTGTATTTATCATATTAATATGTTGCATTATCAGATTAATGGAATTTTTTTCTCTCTTATCCCAGCAATTCATTTTGTGGAATATTTATATCAGATTTTTTCAGTCAGTCACCTTCTGATTTCTTAAATGTGAAAGAATATTGTTACTGCAACAGTTGTGAAGTTTCATGGGTAGTGTAACTGACAACTGTGCTAAATGTTGGAGTTAATTAAAAAAAATTAAATTTGGCACTGATAAGGATAAGACACTCCTTTATCAAGACTCCTGTTACAAATGATTGATGGAAAAATGGTTATAGTTGAAGACAAAAAGATTGTACTTTCACTATGATGAAAAGTAACAACTAATTTGTGTTTAGAATATATGTCCTTGCAAAGGCTTCAAAAATTGTCACTTCCTCATGAGAAGTTTGACAAAAAAATGTTACTAGGCTTATGTTTTATGTCGTGGAAGACGGCTAAAGATAATACACAAATTATTTTTCAAAAGAGATAGATTGGCTGGCCAGTACTTACCTTTGTCCTGTACCGCTGATAGTGCTGGCCAGCCAATCTCTCTCTTTTGAAGAATAATTTATCATCTCTGTGGAAAATTCCATCATTAATCAAAGATAACACACAGAAAGAAATGAGATTAATTAAACATTGAAGTTTCATGCAATAGGAACTTAAATTTACAGTGCCATAAATGGTACAGTTAACATGTTTACTTTTATTATTTACTATCAGACCAGTTTATCATAACAATGAATTTGTACAGGCATGTTGTCATGTGTTGATATTACAAATATTGATTTATTTGATGGCTTGCATTTTGAAAACTGTAATAAAATGTATATTTTTAAAAATAATTATGTAATGACAAAAATTGTTAAAAGCTTTTACATTTATGTGAACTTTTTGGCTCTTGTTTCATTTGGTTGCTAGTTGCTCATGTGTGTTATACAATCCATTAATTTTGTGGAATTAAACTAAACTGTGAAAGCCTGTTTTACATGTTTTACTTTGCTGGTTACCAAATTATTTACCTTAAATTATATTGTTCTTTGTGCATAAAACAGTGCTTGAAAGTGTTAAATTATAAAACTGTCGTTAAACATCCATAAAAATAATTGGTGTAATAACTGTTGCTATTACTAAGATAGATTGTATTATCATTTGTGTATTATTAGGAACCCCCTTGTGAGCACAGATGACACTGTTAAGTTGTGTGATTTGTGTTGTTGGCACTTGTCATGAAGCAGGCATTAGCAAGAAGTGCATCAAATTACGGCCAATGTAAGACAGTAAGAGGCCTACAACTGTAAAATACAACAGCCAACTCATCATCAGCCACTTCTTTCATTAAGTGCACTAAGTGATTTGGCAGCCTCTTTGAATAGATGTGTAACATAAGATCCGAGGTTTCTTCCTTAGATCTGTCCCTTCTGTCTGGTGGTCCTCCTCCTTGGTGTAGTTTGTCAAATTTGGCTCCAGGTAAAACTTGTTTTGCCCATCTACCATCATTTTTTTTTTTTTTCCCTAACAATGTAGCCAACCCATTGCCATTTCAACATATTCACTTTTGCTGTTATACCTGTGATCTTTGTTAAACGTACGATCTCAGCTGATCTTTCTTTCTTTCTTTCTTTGTGTAACCCAAGATCGATTTTTCTGTTCATCTTTGGGGAACCATTTGTTTTCTGACAAACTTGTTTAATGTACACGTTTCACAGTCTCACAAGACCACATCAGCAATCTATAAGTTTAGTAATACAATAATTACATTGCCAGGAAGTGTGATAGCATTATACTTTATACAGTAAATAGTTGTTGTATTATAAAATACTTGGTAAATAAAACCAGTGTGTTAGTGATATTATGATCAGGTTTTAGCAATAATAGGACTCTTTAACATTGATCTAACTATAAGTTTACATGAATGAAAAGTATGCAGTAAGTGTAGTTATAAATTACTTTGCATTCATCGTTATTAGTTTATGGTATAATGTGTAGCAGAATCAGTGTATGTTTATAATTGCTGAGTGGCACAATGACTACCTAGGTGGTTACACGAACATAAGACATCAGTCGCAGTATAAAAAAATCTCCACCTTCCCATCTAGTTGCCGGAGCACTGCTTCACTTGATTTACCTGGCTGATATGCATGTTGGTGTGACTGCAGAGGAGCCTCAGTTAACCTCCTCTCTCCAACATGTACATTAATCAGTTTTCCAATGTTTTAAGAGTGGAGGACAGACGGAGTGGTCTCATATCCTTGGTCTTGTTATGTTCAATTCTGTGTGTCTTCAGAATGAAGACAACCTCACTATGAATGATTCCTACTGCTAGGCTAACCCTGAATAATCTGCATCAGACTACTTGAAGATTCTTTCCTGCTTGTTGCAGGAGAGAGGTTTACTTTAGACACAATGTAGACCAAGAATAAGGCTGGAGTGAATACATGTAATATTACTATGTAATGGGGCATGTATAATAATAATAATAATAATTCAAAATATATGGGTCACCGAAGAAATCCCAGAAGATTGGAAGTGTCCCTTAATACATCCATTACACAAAAAAGGGGACAAACATGATGTGAATAATTACAGAGGAATTTCTCTACTTCCTGTCACATATAACATTTTTTCGGCTTGTATTCTTGAAAGAGCAGAAGAAATACTAGAACCCAAAATCTCAGATTTCCAAGCTGGTTTCAGGCCAAACAGATCGTGCCCAGAGCAAATTTTAAACCTAAAATTAATCACAAGGATAAGGAAGATGCGAGGCAAGCCTACAGTGTATGTCTTTGTCGACTTCAAGAAGGCATATGACTCAATCCACAGACCCACACTATTTAGGATTCTTGAGGAAAAAGGATTGGATCGTAAAATACAAAAAATCATTCAACAGACGTTAACAAATACAAAATCCAAAGTGAAATTTATGGGAAAACTTTCAAAACCATTTGAAATTAAAACTGGGGTTAGACAGGGTGATGGGTTGTCGCCTTTGTTGTCGCCTTTGTTGTTCAATGTAGTTCTGGATAGTCATGGAAGAATGGGAGAAGAAACTCGAAGAAGAAAAGTGCTGGAAACAAATTTCGTTAGGAACCAAAAAACATAACCTAAGAATCCCCTACTTAGCCTTTGCAGACAATCTCGCAATAATGGCAGATTCTAGTGAAAGGGCTATAAAACAGGTAGAAATTCTAAAAGAATGTGCAGAAAAAATCGGGCTACAGATATCATTTGAAAAGACAGTGTTCACAACAACAAATTTAGAAATTTCCAAATTACAAACCAAATACGGAGAAATCAACAGAGTACCACACTTCAAATATCTTGGAGAAATTATCTCGGAAAAATTTGCACAACAAGAAAGAATACAAAAAGCTCGTAAAGGTTTAGGATTAGTGCAAAACCTCTATAATAAAAGATGCTTATCTTTAAATGCCAACATTAGGCATTACAATACAGTCATTAAACCATCAATGTTATATGCCAGCGAAACCTTGGCACTAAACAGGAAAACTGATCTAGAAAATCTAAAGAAAGAAGAAAGAAAAATAATTAGAAAAATTTTGGGACCAAGATAGACTGAGAATGGATATAGATTACAGAATACATCAAAAATTGAATATTCTAACAGAGATAGACATGAGGAAAAGACGCCTCAAATTCTATGTCCACATAATGAGACTCCCTGAACACAGATTAACAAAAAGAATTGTAAAATACATAGATTCTCTTGTTAATGGAGGAGAATGGATCCAAAAAGTTAAAAAAGATTTGGAATTAGCCAAAATTACTTAAAAAGAAATAGTTGCAAGGAACAATTTTAGAATAAAAGTTGAAAAGTGGGAGGTTAAACCAGAGACAAAAGCACCGAGAACTGGAACAAAATGGAGTGAAGAAAGAACTAAATTTTCTCAAACAATGAAAAACTGGTGGGCAAATAAAAAGAACCAGAAGACCAAGAAGAACGGAAAATGAACCAGCTTTACTTAGCGTCTTCCACATGGGAGCTTTACGAATAATAATAATAATATTAATAATAATACTGGAGTGAAAGATGCTTATGACCTACTCCCTCTTAAACCTATTTTCATCTGTTTGTTGTTGTTTTATATTTCCACTTAACAAGTTGATAAAATAAAAAAGACATACTACAGTTCTGATCTTGAAATTGGTTAAGCAGAATAAACCTGTAAGGCGTAATAATGATGGATAAAAAATGTAACCCCCAACTGATGTCAACCAATGATAAGTTCCTGCAGAGCTAATAATGGAAAGTCCAGGTTGTAATTAACAAAATAGTAATAGGACAGTTTACAACTCACCGCAAGACATAATGAGCCACAACAGGTGTACAAAAAAAGACGCACTCGTACAACACTTTCAGCTATCAGCCAAGGCCTTCTTCAGAAATAGGAACATTCACACAATCACACACACACACGTCACAAAACCGTCATCTCCAGCTGAGGAAGGCCATGGCTGATAGCTGAAAGTGTTGTACGTGGTTTTTTTTTTTTTTTTTTTTTTTTGTGCCTGTCGTGGCTTGTCACATCTTTGTTGTGAGTTGTAAACTGTCCTATTACTATATTGTTAGCATACATAACACATGTAATTAGTTATCACCTACAGAGTAAAGTGCAAACTGTTGTGGAATACAGACAACCACTAATAGACATGGTGTTGATCGAACATTATAGTCACTGAATTTTGTGAGCCTAGAGTTCACATTACAGTATGAAATGTGTGAAAGATTATGGTTTTGAATATACAGCTTTAGTCAAATTTTAACTTTTAAGCATGCTATGTTGGAGAACCCAAATGCTGTAGGTTTACATAAAGACAGATATTATTATTAAAGAATGTAATGAAAGTGTGAATGCAAAGCCCAAGAAAGATAATAAAAAGCATGCAGAATTAAGAAAGGAAAAATTCAGTCTAGTGGAAATAAAAAGGACATTTTCTTATTTCTGACACTTTAACACAGTTTTAGCGAATAGGATAAAGTTTATGGATTAATTGTTGTTTGGATATACAGTGGACAAAGGAAAAGTGTTTTCATGTTTTGGTAGGCTTGGGTGTCTTTGGATGTGTACATTTCTCACCAATGGGAACTCTACATACAATGGAAACAGTGGCATTGTCACAGGCAACACATTTTAACAGTGTATTTCTTGATTTCTAATAGTGACAATTATCAACTTTTTGATTGTTTATAACTTTCTTTTTTGTGGATTTTTTGCAGGGTAAAGTGAAATTTGAATCCAGGCTTCAAAGTGTGATTCTTCGCACATCATTAATAAAAAATTCCCTCACAAAATTTCTTCCTGAGCATATTTCTGGCAGTAATTGGACATTTGAAGACTGAAATGTGTGTGTGTTCTCTCCATATGTCAGTGTGTTTCAGAAGTACACAATTACACCAACAAATTTCTATGGTATGTAGTAGGCATCCTGAACAATATGAGCATAGAAACCCATACCCAGAAACTCCATTCAAAGATGTTACAGAGAGTCAAAGTTACAGGAACTGGCACCTGCCACTTGACATTCCCTCTAGCAACTTCGAAGCTCTGTAGCAGCATTAGATGACATTTCCAGGCGTGTGTTTCTATGTTCATTCAGAGTGCGCACGCACACACACACACACACACACACACACACACACACACACACACACACACACATATATTCGTGTGCAGAGAGTAGCAATCTATACTTTTCAAAATATTGCTGGAGCCGAGCGATAGGTTCCCAGCTTTGTCAGGATGAGGTGTGAAACCTTGTGGAGCTCCAGAGGACACAAGTAAAACAGTATTAGAGTTTACAAGTTTATTCAACTGAATAAAAGATTCCATTGCGTAGGTGCTAGCTCGGGGGGGAGCTACATCAGTAGGTAACATCGCCTTCAGCCTCATTAGCTCACAGTATTGCTGTCTCTTCTATGGGCCGTTCTGTTGTATTGTTCGGATGGAGGTGCCCATGCTGCGACATCTGGGGTTCAAAGTGGAGACTCCCAGGAGAAGTCCTCTTCCCTTCTCCACTGGGTCTAGGTGTGGAACCATTGCTTTCCGATGCCGTGGTGACAGATGACACCTCAGTACCACTGGCAGGTTAGCACAAGAGTGCTAGCTCATCAACAGGATCATTGGCCTTTGGGAAACCAACCAACGAACCTCAGCAGCAATCATATACAGCGGTTTTCACCATCTTCCCAGACGATGGTCAGTTCGAAGAATAGTAGTTGTCTCCGGACTCATCTCATTGTGACTAGTGGCTACTAGTCTGTACTGCTTTATCTGAGACATTATCTGAATAATTATTGTTAAAAACGAGATAGAATGGCTGGCCAGTACTTACCATTGTGCTGTACCGCCGATAGTCACACAAATGAAGAATAAGATAAAAGGGGACAAAAAGGACAAGGACAAGCTTTCGGAACAAAGTTCCTTCGTCAGGTGGGAGAGAAGGGAAGAAGAAAGGATGGGAACAGAAGGGAAAGGTAGTTCACTACCTTCTTCTTCCCTTCTCTCCCACCTGACGAAGGAACTTTGTTCCGAAAGCTTGTCCTTGTCCTTTTTGTCCCCTTTTTCTTATTCTTCATTTGTGTGACTATCGGCGGTACAGCACAATGGTAAGTACTGGCCAGCCATTCTATCTCGTTTTTAACAATATTTATCATCTCTGAGGAGATTTTTCATCATTAATCGAACATTATCTGAATACATAGACAACTATTCTCCTGAGCATCTTTGATTCCAAAGACCAAGTGCCTACACTTCTGAAAGTAGGAGTTATATATATACACAGAAATTGGCAGAAGCTATGACATAGGGGACGGTTTGTAATGACCTAAAGTGCCCTACTTATGAGTGCAGCATTCACTCAATGAGCCCTTTAACCATTGATGTATCCTCAGCCTTATTCACTCTTGTGATAGACTTATGTGTAGTTATGAAATGTTTACAAGCTGGCGAATCCCCCCTCCCCCCCTCGGTCGTCCGTCAAGTCAACTGTCTTCAGACAGTAGGCTTTCAACTCGCCGATGCAGCGCCTGCTGGCGTCACGCAATACTGGTGTCACATTTTACAACAGAGCTGATAGTCAATGACCTGTTTCTGCCTAGCTTGGCTGGTGATTGCTTGAGCAACCTCAGATTTTAACAAGTTTCTCTGTCACAATTTTGCACTGTAAAAATATTAAATCCTTTCTGGACTTTCCATTGCTCAGTGAGGAGCCAAACTGTAGACTCATTGTGGCCATTTTTGAGGATTAGGATTTTGACTTATTTAAGGGTCATATCCCATTGCTAGCTTCTTATTTCTATTAATTTTTACGTTGTATTGCTTGTTGTGCTGCAAGAATGACATGAATAGTTCTGATTTAAACTAAGCATATCAGAAGACTGTGGCATATAGGGGTATATGGTAGTTGATTACAGGCAGATTGTCTTAGCATATGCAACCAATGAAACACATTGCTCTGGCACTTATCCAGTATGATGGTCACAATGAACTGCTCCAATTGTAGCACTGAGGGTCACTGACTGACAAGAGTGCAATCATTTAGCAATGATTTTCACAACAGCTTGACATTGACTAGCTTGACTGTGGGGCAAAATGAATACATAAATTTAACACTGGTCAGCACTAGCCTCTGAACTTATTGTCAGATATATGAAAAGTCTTGCAGATGAATAGACATTTCCAGAGGCTGCTCTCCGTGGATTATTGCATGAGGCAGGCTTTTGCAGCGAAATTTCGATATTTTAAATGAAATAATCTACAAAGGATGTTCCAATAAAAAGATACAAAAGTCTTAATCAAACCGATTGAAATTAGACTATGCTGTGTAGCGGTAATGTAGTACGACATCTAGAGAAGTGAAGCATGCGTCCTCGCCTCACCTTAAAATAGTCAAGGTTGCGCACTCAGCTCGCAAGGTGATGCTCACTGTTTTTTTCGATGTCTGATACCACACCAGACATTGACACTGACACTGACACTGAATCTGCTTTGAAATTGTTAGAGTAGTTCAAATTTCATTTCATTATTCATTTCCAGTTGAAGCTTCTTCATATGTAGTAGTGGTAAGTCTCACACTCAAATGAGTGTAGCACAAGAGTAAATAGTGAAACCAAAAATAGCTCAATCCTGAAATGAGGAAGTTTTATAAGAATATTAGTTAATAAGCAAGTGGTGGTATGGTATTTGGAAGAAAAAAATGGAATAACTTACCAAAAGCACAGACCCGTAGATAGACACAAAAAACAAATAAAAACACACACAAACATTCAAGCTTTCACAACCGTTGGCTGCTTCATCGGAAAAGAGGAAGGAAGTAGGGGAAAAATGGAGGATGCAGGTTTTAAGGGAGTGGAAAAAGAGTCATTCCAGTCCCAGGAGTGGGAAGGACTTACCTTAGGGGAAGAAAAGGAAAGGTAAACAAGCGCGCGCGCGCGCGCGCGCGCGCGCGCGCGCACACACACACACACACACACACATATATATACCAAGGCAGACGTTTGTAGAAAGCATAGAAGTTGGACAGAGATGACAGTTGAGGCAGAGGCTCTGTCCAGAGAACCGAGGCAAAGGTGTACGATGGTGGGCGGGAATTTGAATTTAGCGTAGGTTGAGACCAGGTGGGCAACGGGAAGAGAATATGCTGAAGGGCAAGTTTCCATCGCCGGAGTTCTGAAAGATTGGTGTCGGTGGTAAGTATCCAGATAACCTGGACGGTGTAACACTGCCAAGATGTGCTGGCCGTGCACCAAGGCATGTTTAGCCACAGGGTGATCATCAGTACAAACAAACACTGTTTGCCTGTGACCATTCATGCAAATGGACAGTTTGTTGCTGATCATTCCCACATAAAAGGCTTCAAAGTCCAGGCATGTCAGTTGGTAAATCACGTGGGTGCTATCGTAAGTGGCTCTGCCCTTGTTCTTGTACACCTTCTGGGTTACGGGACTGGAGTAAGTGGTGGTGGAAAGGTGCATAGGGCAGGTTTCACAACAGGGACAGTTAGAAGGGTAGGAGCCAGAGGGTAGGGAAGGTGGTTTGGGGATTTCATAGGAATGGACTAGGAGGTTACGAAGGTTAGCTGGGTGGTAGAAAGACACTCTTGGTAGAGTGGGAAGGATGTCGTGAAGGATGGATCTCATTTTGGGACAGGATGTAAGGAAGACAGTATCCTTGCTGGAGAGCCATATTCAGAGTCCGATCCAGTCCTGGAAAGTATCTGGTGACAAGAGGGGCACTTCTGGGGTTCTTCTGTGGAAGGTTCTGGGTTTGGGGGATGAGGAAGTAGCCCTGGTAATTTGCTTCTCTACCAGATCAGGAGGATAGCCGCAGGATGTGAAAGCTGTTATTAGGTTCAGGGACTGGAGCAGACTCGTTTGCCATGAAGACCTAAGCTCTAGGGTAGGGAACATTTGATGTGGAATGGATGGCAGCTGTCATCCATTGGTTGGTTTGATGTGGACGGATGTGTGAAGTTGGCCGTTGGACAGATGGAGTTAGACATCGAGGAAAGTGGCATAGGATTTGGAATAGGACCAGGTGAATTTGATGGGACCAAAGGAGTTGAGGTTGGAGAGGAAATTCTGGAGTTCTTCACTGGTGAGTCCAGATCATGAAGATGTCATCAATGAATCTATACCAAACTTTGGGTTGACAGGATTGGGTATCCAGGAAGGCTTCCTTCAAGCATCCCATAAATAAGTTTACGTATGAGGGGGCCACCCTGGTTTCCATGACTGTTCTTTAGTTGTTGGTATGTCTGGACCTCAAAGGTGAAGAAGTTGTGGGTAGGTAGGTAGGTAGGGTTGCAGGTGGTCGGCGAGAAAGGAAATACTCCATTGCAGCGAACCCCTGGGCATGCGGGATGTTTGTGTATAAGGAAGTAGCATCAGTGGTTACAAGGATGGTTTCCAGAGGTAACAGGTTGGGTAAGGATTTCAGGCGGTCGAGAAAGTGATTAGTGTCTTTGAAGGATGGGAGAGTCTGCACACAATGGGGCTCAGTAACTGGCCACAATGGGCCAGCCTGAGTGATTGATTGTTAATCTTAGGCGGTAGGTAGAATGTAGGGGTGCGGGGTTGTCAGTGGCATCATGTGTTTGATGGACTCAGGTGAAAAGTTTTGTAGGGGGACTAAGGATCTGAGGATTCCTTGAAACTAGGCCTTTAAAATTGGCATCTGTGCATTGCAGATAATTCTGTGATATTGTACTGCATGTGACAGTTGCTTTTTCTCATTTTCTTAATGAAGTCCTAGGTAGGTAGAGGTATACAAAATGATGTTGAAAGTGGTTCTTCACTCAGCAGATGTAACTTCAGTATTAACAAAATAAGAAACTTGCAGTGCCTCTTAGCAACTACAATTTTGGCATTTAATTTACAGTTAATTTATTTTGGTATCCTGTTCTTGTGTAAAGAATTTAAAGGTGTGTTTCAACATGTCAGATTGGAAACCCAATATAAATGATACACCCTTTGGACACACACACACACACACACACACACACACACACACACACACACACCTACCTCGTGCACACTTGGCCAGCATATTGGCTGCTACAGCCAAATTTGCACCATACACCCTAACATTGAGTTAGGAGAAGAGATTGCGGAGGGGGGGGGTAGAGAGAGTAGGCTAGGCAAGGATGTTCTGCACTGCCTGGCTTTGAGTGTAAAGGCACTTACATTTGGAGAGGTGAGATGCGGCTTGGAATGCAGTAAAGAGAGTTAGCAGAAGAATGAAAAAGGATTGTAGCAGTGAGATATGGGAATATATGAGATATGGGAGTGGGGGGGGGGGGGAGATGGCACACAGTTTGAAGAGTCATGAAATGGGGAGGTGGTGTGGAATGGGGTGGGGTTTAGTGGCACTAGTTTTAGGTTTAGAGCAGAGGGTTGTGGAACAGTAGATTGTACTGTAAGGACAACTCTCATCTGTGGAGTTCAGATGAGCTGGTGGTCAAGGGAAGGCTCCAGATGGCCAGGTTTGTAAAGCAGCCATTGAAATTGAGCATATTATACTTAGCTGCATGCTGCACCACAGGATCCTCCATCCTCTTTTTCCTGGCCATTCTTTGATTGTATGTCCTTTTTATGAGGAAGTAAATTGTCATTTTGACATGCCTGTTGATGCATAAGACATTGTCTTATGGTGAGTTACTGCCTAGTCTCATATTATTGACATTTAACTTGTATAATGTAGGAAGTGCAACAATTGCATTCAGCATTTTAATTGCAAGAGAAACTTATTATAAAATTTCTTAGAATTACCACTATCACTTCCTAAATCAATGGAATCTTCACTGGATTTGCTATACTCATTAAAATTCTCAGCTGAACATTGCATGTTTTGAGATACTGAGTTGGCTATACTGTCAACATTCCACAGCTTTTGAGTAATAATTTAGACGTAACTTCGTTATTATATTTTCGTTACTGGTTCACACGGTAACATCCATTTTCAATTATATATTGTATGTGTAGAAAAAATATTACACATATACAGGGTGTTTCACTAAGTGTGTTTGCCTCTGTAACTTATAAATTAATAGGTGACAGGAAATTGTAACACGGTAGGTCAACACAAGAAATGTTAAACTTTCTGCGGAGCTATGAACATAGTTTATTGTATCATTTTCCAGAGAGTTACAGCACAAAGATATGATTTTTAAAATGGAACAGTAGTTTGGATTCATTGAAACCAGCTGCATCCAAATCAATTTAAACTACATTCCTACCACTGTTAGTTTGGGAGCTACAACCCTTCAGTTTCGGGGCAGATAGCACAAATGCTGCACATAATGCAATGCGCCTTCTAAATGTGGTGCAGCAGAGTTGTAACGTCGCTGGTGTCACGAGCGAGAAGCTTCCTCGATGCACTGTTAGACTGCCGACTGTCGCTGTACACGGTCGTATACCCGACAGTTGGAACCACACAAACAACCGGGGCTCAATATACCACATTTACTGACATCGGATGATGATGGCATACACGAACAGAGAGTACGTTGACATGTTGCTGATGCTCGGAGAGTGCCGACATGATGCTGCTGAAGCAACCACGGCGTATGCCGTGAGATATCCTAGGCGAAGAGCCGTGGCAGCCATTATGTTCTTACATGCCGAACGACGACTTCAGGAAACAGGCAGCTTGGTAATGCGCCACAGTAACAGACGAAGACGTGCAAGAAGTGAAGAAACGGAGGCGTTTTAGCTGCACTACAGCATGATTCTCATGTCAGCATACGAGCCGTTGCTGCAGTTGCTGGTGTCAGTGTCACATCTGTGTGGCGTATAGTACACGGCCACAGGTTTCACCCGTACCGCCTGTCACTGACCCAGGAGCTGCATGGGAACGATTTCAGAGCAAGAGTGACATTCTGTGAGTGGGCAATGCGTAATTTCATGCTGGAGTCTTTACAAAGTGTTATGTTCTCTGATGAGTCCACGTTCACAAATTATGGTGCAGTGAATCGCCATAACATGCACTACTGGGCCGCAGACAATCCTCGGTGTGGTGTCGAATCCTTGGGGTTGAAATCATCGGTCCACACTACTTCCCAGATACACTGACAGGTGCGCTTTCATAGCTAACAGTTTGGGTGGTCTCCTTGAACATGTGTGTCTACACAAGAGTCCATATGTGGATGCAGCACGATGGTCACCCAGCCCATTCTGCGTGTGCTGTTGTGGAAGAACTAAACAAGTTTGCAGGAAGATGGTTGGGGCGCCATGGTCATCATTCATGGCCCGCAAGGTCACCTGATTTAACACCAGTAGATTTCTTTTTGTGGGGATATCTAAAGGATCGTCTTTATGTCACTGAGCCCACATCCCCAGATGATCTAAACCAGCGCATCAGGATGCATGTCGCTCCGTCACACCGGCGATGCTACATCTCGTTCACAGATCCCTTCGACGGCGCATTGCATTATGCATTGAGGAACATGGACACACATTTAACCATCTCTTGTAAATCAACTTCCCACTGCCATAACATCCATCACCCACCACACAGCCATGTATTATGTACAGCATGTGGTATCTGCCCCTGAAACTTTGAAGGGTTGTAGCTCCCAAACTAACAGTGATAGGAATGTAGTTTAAATTGATTTGGACGCAGCTGGTTTATACGAATCCAATACATGATAGAAAAAACTATTGTTCCATTTAAAAAATTATACCTTTGTGGTGTAACTCTTTGGAAAATGATACAATAAACTATGCTCGCAGCTCCACAGAAAGTGTAACATTTCTCGTGTTGACTTACCGCATTAAAATTTCCTGTCGCCTATTATTTTATAAGTTACAGAGGCAAACACACTTAGTGAAACACCCTGTATATGTCCTTTCTGACAAAATTATTGATAATGATTTAGAGGAAACTCATGTTATGGATTTTTATTGCTGTTTAGACATGTAAATTTCATATTATTATAATAAGTTGTCAACAAGTAATTCCCTTCAGCAGTATGGAGCCTGGTGTTCCTTGTATAATGTGGTTAAGCATATTCATTTTAGTCAGATGCGAGGTTCAGTAACAAGTAAAATGAAACAGACATGATTAGATGATAAATGGTGACTTTAACCAAACAAATAGTCCATAAATAACATCAAATGAAATAATTTCACGGTTTACAAACACATCCAGGAAGTGCAGAATGAATACTTCCACATCACCTGGTAATTCAATAGAAATTACTAAAAATGAGTACTACCCACAAATTCTTGGGAGACAAGGCCACTTCATACTTTATCCATCATACGATGTGCCGCAGTTGTTTCAATTTTTAAATGTGACTTGGAATGAGGTAACTTCTCCACACTCCACATTAATTTTTGGTGTTTGTCTTGTATTAGCAGTTGGATTAAATTTGTCAATTCATTATATTGAGTGTTGAGGGTGTGCCCTTGCAGCTAGTTTGAGGGTGGCTAAAAGGATCTGTGTGGGGAAACATTGCAGTAAATTTCTCTGTGGACTATGCCTATATCTGGAGCTCGTACAAGAAGTCTTGGCCTCTGCACAGAAACACATTCTCGAGTTGTGCACAGAGAGTGTCCATTCCTTTGTTTCTGAGGGGTGGCCAACTTAGTTGCCTCTTGCCTGCTGAACCGTTCACTTCGTCTGCAAGTTGGTTGTCAACTATGCCCTGCAACCAGTTGTCAATACGCAACTGAAGTGGCCGCCCCTACAAAACAAAGGAATGGACTGGCCTAGTGCGCAAGTTGAAAAAGCAGGGGTCATGTTGTCTTGCACAAGCTCTAAAAGCCTTAGTGAGACATTCAGCATCTGGGCAAGGGAATTCTTGCCACTGCAGTTGACTGCCACAAAATGATGGGTGATTAAATAATGTTTTGCACACATTAGTGTTGACCATTGAGAGTTAAATTTTTCCTATTTATCGGTACATTTATTTGTAAAACATGAAAAGATAACATTTTTCTTCTTGATTTTCATTTTTGTTTGGTTTAAAGTTAAGAGAATCTCTGTTTCAGGGTCGAGCCCTTTCTCGAGCAAAGTCAAGGCGTAATTTGGACTACCAAGATGTCCTTAATAAACTGGAAGAAATGGGTATCTCAATTCGTGTTGCTTCTCCGAAATTGGTTATGGAAGAGGCACCTGAATCATACAAGAATGTGACTGATGTTGTTGACACTTGTCATGAAGCAGGCATTAGCAAGAAGTGTATAAAATTACGACCAATTGCTGTTATAAAAGGCTGACAACCTGCCAGTTCAGAAAGAAATTGTCTGAATGCAAGGAAATGTGGTTGCATTTAAAGTGTTGCATTTCAATATGTGTGACTGAACTGAAAAATTTCATCTGATTACTATAGATGGAAATAATTCTTTTTTTATTTAACTTTTTCTGTATTTATCATATTAATATGTTGCATTATCAGATTAATGGAATTTTTTTCTCTCTTATCCCAGCAATTCATTTTGTGGAATATTTATATCAGATTTTTTCAGTCAGTCACCTTCTGATTTCTTAAATGTGAAAGAATATTGTTACTGCAACAGTTGTGAAGTTTCATGGGTAGTGTAACTGACAACTGTGCTAAATGTTGGAGTTAATTAAAAAAAATTAAATTTGGCACTGATAAGGATAAGACACTCCTTTATCAAGACTCCTGTTACAAATGATTGATGGAAAAATGGTTATAGTTGAAGACAAAAAGATTGTACTTTCACTATGATGAAAAGTAA
Organism: Locusta migratoria; assembly: GCA_026315105.1. Classification (NCBI taxonomy): domain Eukaryota; kingdom Metazoa; phylum Arthropoda; class Insecta; order Orthoptera; family Acrididae; genus Locusta; species Locusta migratoria. The sequence continues at coordinate 368,503,961 of CM048744.1, forward strand.
CAACTAATTTGTGTTTAGAATATATGTCCTTGCAAAGGCTTCAAAAATTGTCACTTCCTCATGAGAAGTTTGACAAAAAAATGTTACTAGGCTTATGTTTTATGTCGTGGAAGACGGCTAAAGATAATACACAAATTATTTTTCAAAAGAGATAGATTGGCTGGCCAGTACTTACCTTTGTCCTGTACCGCTGATAGTGCTGGCCAGCCAATCTCTCTCTTTTGAAGAATAATTTATCATCTCTGTGGAAAATTCCATCATTAATCAAAGATAACACACAGAAAGAAATGAGATTAATTAAACATTGAAGTTTCATGCAATAGGAACTTAAATTTACAGTGCCATAAATGGTACAGTTAACATGTTTACTTTTATTATTTACTATCAGACCAGTTTATCATAACAATGAATTTGTACAGGCATGTTGTCATGTGTTGATATTACAAATATTGATTTATTTGATGGCTTGCATTTTGAAAACTGTAATAAAATGTATATTTTTAAAAATAATTATGTAATGACAAAAATTGTTAAAAGCTTTTACATTTATGTGAACTTTTTGGCTCTTGTTTCATTTGGTTGCTAGTTGCTCATGTGTGTTATACAATCCATTAATTTTGTGGAATTAAACTAAACTGTGAAAGCCTGTTTTACATGTTTTACTTTGCTGGTTACCAAATTATTTACCTTAAATTATATTGTTCTTTGTGCATAAAACAGTGCTTGAAAGTGTTAAATTATAAAACTGTCGTTAAACATCCATAAAAATAATTGGTGTAATAACTGTTGCTATTACTAAGATAGATTGTATTATCATTTGTGTATTATTAGGAACCCCCTTGTGAGCACAGATGACACTGTTAAGTTGTGTGATTTGTGTTGTTGGCACTTGTCATGAAGCAGGCATTAGCAAGAAGTGCATCAAATTACGGCCAATGTAAGACAGTAAGAGGCCTACAACTGTAAAATACAACAGCCAACTCATCATCAGCCACTTCTTTCATTAAGTGCACTAAGTGATTTGGCAGCCTCTTTGAATAGATGTGTAACATAAGATCCGAGGTTTCTTCCTTAGATCTGTCCCTTCTGTCTGGTGGTCCTCCTCCTTGGTGTAGTTTGTCAAATTTGGCTCCAGGTAAAACTTGTTTTGCCCATCTACCATCATTTTTTTTTTTTTTTCCCTAACAATGTAGCCAACCCATTGCCATTTCAACATATTCACTTTTGCTGTTATACCTGTGATCTTTGTTAAACGTACGATCTCAGCTGATCTTTCTTTCTTTCTTTCTTTGTGTAACCCAAGATCGATTTTTCTGTTCATCTTTGGGGAACCATTTGTTTTCTGACAAACTTGTTTAATGTACACGTTTCACAGTCTCACAAGACCACATCAGCAATCTATAAGTTTAGTAATACAATAATTACATTGCCAGGAAGTGTGATAGCATTATACTTTATACAGTAAATAGTTGTTGTATTATAAAATACTTGGTAAATAAAACCAGTGTGTTAGTGATATTATGATCAGGTTTTAGCAATAATAGGACTCTTTAACATTGATCTAACTATAAGTTTACATGAATGAAAAGTATGCAGTAAGTGTAGTTATAAATTACTTTGCATTCATCGTTATTAGTTTATGGTATAATGTGTAGCAGAATCAGTGTATGTTTATAATTGCTGAGTGGCACAATGACTACCTAGGTGGTTACACGAACATAAGACATCAGTCGCAGTATAAAAAAATCTCCACCTTCCCATCTAGTTGCCGGAGCACTGCTTCACTTGATTTACCTGGCTGATATGCATGTTGGTGTGACTGCAGAGGAGCCTCAGTTAACCTCCTCTCTCCAACATGTACATTAATCAGTTTTCCAATGTTTTAAGAGTGGAGGACAGACGGAGTGGTCTCATATCCTTGGTCTTGTTATGTTCAATTCTGTGTGTCTTCAGAATGAAGACAACCTCACTATGAATGATTCCTACTGCTAGGCTAACCCTGAATAATCTGCATCAGACTACTTGAAGATTCTTTCCTGCTTGTTGCAGGAGAGAGGTTTACTTTAGACACAATGTAGACCAAGAATAAGGCTGGAGTGAATACATGTAATATTACTATGTAATGGGGCATGTATAATAATAATAATAATAATAATAATAATTCAAAATATATGGGTCACCGAAGAAATCCCAGAAGATTGGAAGTGTCCCTTAATACATCCATTACACAAAAAAGGGGACAAACATGATGTGAATAATTACAGAGGAATTTCTCTACTTCCTGTCACATATAACATTTTTTCGGCTTGTATTCTTGAAAGAGCAGAAGAAATACTAGAACCCAAAATCTCAGATTTCCAAGCTGGTTTCAGGCCAAACAGATCGTGCCCAGAGCAAATTTTAAACCTAAAATTAATCACAAGGATAAGGAAGATGCGAGGCAAGCCTACAGTGTATGTCTTTGTCGACTTCAAGAAGGCATATGACTCAATCCACAGACCCACACTATTTAGGATTCTTGAGGAAAAAGGATTGGATCGTAAAATACAAAAAATCATTCAACAGACGTTAACAAATACAAAATCCAAAGTGAAATTTATGGGAAAACTTTCAAAACCATTTGAAATTAAAACTGGGGTTAGACAGGGTGATGGGTTGTCGCCTTTGTTGTCGCCTTTGTTGTTCAATGTAGTTCTGGATAGTCATGGAAGAATGGGAGAAGAAACTCGAAGAAGAAAAGTGCTGGAAACAAATTTCGTTAGGAACCAAAAAACATAACCTAAGAATCCCCTACTTAGCCTTTGCAGACAATCTCGCAATAATGGCAGATTCTAGTGAAAGGGCTATAAAACAGGTAGAAATTCTAAAAGAATGTGCAGAAAAAATCGGGCTACAGATATCATTTGAAAAGACAGTGTTCACAACAACAAATTTAGAAATTTCCAAATTACAAACCAAATACGGAGAAATCAACAGAGTACCACACTTCAAATATCTTGGAGAAATTATCTCGGAAAAATTTGCACAACAAGAAAGAATACAAAAAGCTCGTAAAGGTTTAGGATTAGTGCAAAACCTCTATAATAAAAGATGCTTATCTTTAAATGCCAACATTAGGCATTACAATACAGTCATTAAACCATCAATGTTATATGCCAGCGAAACCTTGGCACTAAACAGGAAAACTGATCTAGAAAATCTAAAGAAAGAAGAAAGAAAAATAATTAGAAAAATTTTGGGACCAAGATAGACTGAGAATGGATATAGATTACAGAATACATCAAAAATTGAATATTCTAACAGAGATAGACATGAGGAAAAGATGCCTCAAATTCTATGTCCACATAATGAGACTCCCTGAACACAGATTAACAAAAAGAATTGTAAAATACATAGATTCTCTTGTTAATGGAGGAGAATGGATCCAAAAAGTTAAAAAAGATTTGGAATTAGCCAAAATTACTTAAAAAGAAATAGTTGCAAGGAACAATTTTAGAATAAAAGTTGAAAAGTGGGAGGTTAAACCAGAGACAAAAGCACCGAGAACTGGAACAAAATGGAGTGAAGAAAGAACTAAATTTTCTCAAACAATGAAAAACTGGTGGGCAAATAAAAAGAACCAGAAGACCAAGAAGAACGGAAAATGAACCAGCTTTACTTAGCGTCTTCCACATGGGAGCTTTACGAATAATAATAATAATATTAATAATAATACTGGAGTGAAAGATGCTTATGACCTACTCCCTCTTAAACCTATTTTCATCTGTTTGTTGTTGTTTTATATTTCCACTTAACAAGTTGATAAAATAAAAAAGACATACTACAGTTCTGATCTTGAAATTGGTTAAGCAGAATAAACCTGTAAGGCGTAATAATGATGGATAAAAAATGTAACCCCCAACTGATGTCAACCAATGATAAGTTCCTGCAGAGCTAATAATGGAAAGTCCAGGTTGTAATTAACAAAATAGTAATAGGACAGTTTACAACTCACCGCAAGACATAATGAGCCACAACAGGTGTACAAAAAAAGACGCACTCGTACAACACTTTCAGCTATCAGCCAAGGCCTTCTTCAGAAATAGGAACATTCACACAATCACACACACACGTCACAAAACCGTCATCTCCAGCTGAGGAAGGCCATGGCTGATAGCTGAAAGTGTTGTACGTGGTTTTTTTTTTTTTTTTTTTTTTTTTTTTTGTGCCTGTCGTGGCTTGTCACATCTTTGTTGTGAGTTGTAAACTGTCCTATTACTATATTGTTAGCATACATAACACATGTAATTAGTTATCACCTACAGAGTAAAGTGCAAACTGTTGTGGAATACAGACAACCACTAATAGACATGGTGTTGATCGAACATTATAGTCACTGAATTTTGTGAGCCTAGAGTTCACATTACAGTATGAAATGTGTGAAAGATTATGGTTTTGAATATACAGCTTTAGTCAAATTTTAACTTTTAAGCATGCTATGTTGGAGAACCCAAATGCTGTAGGTTTACATAAAGACAGATATTATTATTAAAGAATGTAATGAAAGTGTGAATGCAAAGCCCAAGAAAGATAATAAAAAGCATGCAGAATTAAGAAAGGAAAAATTCAGTCTAGTGGAAATAAAAAGGACATTTTCTTATTTCTGACACTTTAACACAGTTTTAGCGAATAGGATAAAGTTTATGGATTAATTGTTGTTTGGATATACAGTGGACAAAGGAAAAGTGTTTTCATGTTTTGGTAGGCTTGGGTGTCTTTGGATGTGTACATTTCTCACCAATGGGAACTCTACATACAATGGAAACAGTGGCATTGTCACAGGCAACACATTTTAACAGTGTATTTCTTGATTTCTAATAGTGACAATTATCAACTTTTTGATTGTTTATAACTTTCTTTTTTGTGGATTTTTTGCAGGGTAAAGTGAAATTTGAATCCAGGCTTCAAAGTGTGATTCTTCGCACATCATTAATAAAAAATTCCCTCACAAAATTTCTTCCTGAGCATATTTCTGGCAGTAATTGGACATTTGAAGACTGAAATGTGTGTGTGTTCTCTCCATATGTCAGTGTGTTTCAGAAGTACACAATTACACCAACAAATTTCTATGGTATGTAGTAGGCATCCTGAACAATATGAGCATAGAAACCCATACCCAGAAACTCCATTCAAAGATGTTACAGAGAGTCAAAGTTACAGGAACTGGCACCTGCCACTTGACATTCCCTCTAGCAACTTCGAAGCTCTGTAGCAGCATTAGATGACATTTCCAGGCGTGTGTTTCTATGTTCATTCAGAGTGCGCACGCACACACACACACACACACACACACACACACACACACACACACACACACACATATATTCGTGTGCAGAGAGTAGCAATCTATACTTTTCAAAATATTGCTGGAGCCGAGCGATAGGTTCCCAGCTTTGTCAGGATGAGGTGTGAAACCTTGTGGAGCTCCAGAGGACACAAGTAAAACAGTATTAGAGTTTACAAGTTTATTCAACTGAATAAAAGATTCCATTGCGTAGGTGCTAGCTCGGGGGGGAGCTACATCAGTAGGTAACATCGCCTTCAGCCTCATTAGCTCACAGTATTGCTGTCTCTTCTATGGGCCGTTCTGTTGTATTGTTCGGATGGAGGTGCCCATGCTGCGACATCTGGGGTTCAAAGTGGAGACTCCCAGGAGAAGTCCTCTTCCCTTCTCCACTGGGTCTAGGTGTGGAACCATTGCTTTCCGATGCCGTGGTGACAGATGACACCTCAGTACCACTGGCAGGTTAGCACAAGAGTGCTAGCTCATCAACAGGATCATTGGCCTTTGGGAAACCAACCAACGAACCTCAGCAGCAATCATATACAGCGGTTTTCACCATCTTCCCAGACGATGGTCAGTTCGAAGAATAGTAGTTGTCTCCGGACTCATCTCATTGTGACTAGTGGCTACTAGTCTGTACTGCTTTATCTGAGACATTATCTGAATAATTATTGTTAAAAACGAGATAGAATGGCTGGCCAGTACTTACCATTGTGCTGTACCGCCGATAGTCACACAAATGAAGAATAAGATAAAAGGGGACAAAAAGGACAAGGACAAGCTTTCGGAACAAAGTTCCTTCGTCAGGTGGGAGAGAAGGGAAGAAGAAAGGATGGGAACAGAAGGGAAAGGTAGTTCACTACCTTCTTCTTCCCTTCTCTCCCACCTGACGAAGGAACTTTGTTCCGAAAGCTTGTCCTTGTCCTTTTTGTCCCCTTTTTCTTATTCTTCATTTGTGTGACTATCGGCGGTACAGCACAATGGTAAGTACTGGCCAGCCATTCTATCTCGTTTTTAACAATATTTATCATCTCTGAGGAGATTTTTCATCATTAATCGAACATTATCTGAATACATAGACAACTATTCTCCTGAGCATCTTTGATTCCAAAGACCAAGTGCCTACACTTCTGAAAGTAGGAGTTATATATATACACAGAAATTGGCAGAAGCTATGACATAGGGGACGGTTTGTAATGACCTAAAGTGCCCTACTTATGAGTGCAGCATTCACTCAATGAGCCCTTTAACCATTGATGTATCCTCAGCCTTATTCACTCTTGTGATAGACTTATGTGTAGTTATGAAATGTTTACAAGCTGGCGAATCCCCCCTCCCCCCCTCGGTCGTCCGTCAAGTCAACTGTCTTCAGACAGTAGGCTTTCAACTCGCCGATGCAGCGCCTGCTGGCGTCACGCAATACTGGTGTCACATTTTACAACAGAGCTGATAGTCAATGACCTGTTTCTGCCTAGCTTGGCTGGTGATTGCTTGAGCAACCTCAGATTTTAACAAGTTTCTCTGTCACAATTTTGCACTGTAAAAATATTAAATCCTTTCTGGACTTTCCATTGCTCAGTGAGGAGCCAAACTGTAGACTCATTGTGGCCATTTTTGAGGATTAGGATTTTGACTTATTTAAGGGTCATATCCCATTGCTAGCTTCTTATTTCTATTAATTTTTACGTTGTATTGCTTGTTGTGCTGCAAGAATGACATGAATAGTTCTGATTTAAACTAAGCATATCAGAAGACTGTGGCATATAGGGGTATATGGTAGTTGATTACAGGCAGATTGTCTTAGCATATGCAACCAATGAAACACATTGCTCTGGCACTTATCCAGTATGATGGTCACAATGAACTGCTCCAATTGTAGCACTGAGGGTCACTGACTGACAAGAGTGCAATCATTTAGCAATGATTTTCACAACAGCTTGACATTGACTAGCTTGACTGTGGGGCAAAATGAATACATAAATTTAACACTGGTCAGCACTAGCCTCTGAACTTATTGTCAGATATATGAAAAGTCTTGCAGATGAATAGACATTTCCAGAGGCTGCTCTCCGTGGATTATTGCATGAGGCAGGCTTTTGCAGCGAAATTTCGATATTTTAAATGAAATAATCTACAAAGGATGTTCCAATAAAAAGATACAAAAGTCTTAATCAAACCGATTGAAATTAGACTATGCTGTGTAGCGGTAATGTAGTACGACATCTAGAGAAGTGAAGCATGCGTCCTCGCCTCACCTTAAAATAGTCAAGGTTGCGCACTCAGCTCGCAAGGTGATGCTCACTGTTTTTTTCGATGTCTGATACTCATCAAATTCCTCGAGCATGGAAAATCCATTAACAGTGACATGTACTGTGAGACACTCTGTACCTACACAAGTCCATCAAGAGTAAATGGTCTGGGCTGCTCACGGAGGGAGCGATTATGCTATGTGATAACATACATTCACATGCCTCCAGGATCACACAAAGTGTACTTGCCAGGTTCAAGTGGGAGCAGCTTGAGCATCCGCCCTGTGACTTCCACCTGTTTGGTCCACTAAAAAATAAAATCAAAGGGAAGTGCTTCAACTCGGACGACAAACTGACAGACACAGTAGAGGACTGTATGTGACATTGAATCATACATTGTAAGGAAGGAACCAGAAGGGTGTGCTTAGTGCTGGTTATCATAAAGTGATGAAATCTGAAATAAAAAGGGCAGAATCAGGAACAAAACAAATCAGAAAGAGAGCCAGGAAAGGAAATGGAATTGAACTGACCAATTGTTGTGGCAGTTTGGCAATAGGGAATGATTAGGATGTGACATTGAGCACTGATTGGAGGAATGCAGCTCCAGCATTTGAATTGTCAAAGAGCAAGTAATTTTAATCAGACTAAGTACTGGGCATTCCTGGCATGTATAGTAACTTATTTGCATCATTAATGCCGATATTGCATTATAATGGCAACATATCACACCAGTGAGAAGTACAGGGTGGAGCAAATAATAATAATAATAGGCCTGGAAAACAGAGTTCTGGGGTACAAAAGTACACTCCAAAGGAATGGAAATATACACTACTAACCTGACTATAGCAGATTAAAAAAGCTACTGATATTCATGTCTTGGTATTTTTTGGGTCCTAGTCAGCAGTTTACTGAAGGTGGATCAAAGCTGGACTGCTGACATCTCATCTGAAATGTTCTGCTGTAATTCTTGAAGATTATGTAGGTCTTTGTGCTCTACCTTAGTCTTGATGGCTTCCTACACAAGGTAATCGTGCACTGACAGATCAAGTGACCTGGGTGGTTTGCTATGGCCACGATCATACTAACTTCTAACAGATATGAAGATTGTGTAAATGTGCTCCAGGGTTTAGCAGGTAGTGTGGACAGTTGCTTCAATGCTGCTGGAAGTAACATTGGACTTTTCCTCCTCCATTAATGCTGTCACAAATAGTTTTGAAATTGGATAAAATTGTCTGGGCCAATTATATTTGCCCCCCCCCCTCCCTACCATTTACTATACAAAACATTGGATATTAATAGCAGTCACACATTTAGACATTTTCATGTCTCAGAGTACTCCACATATTAGTGACATTTATATAAAATCTAATATGAAACAATCCAGTTCAAACTAGAGCACTCCATTAATTAGTACATTTATGTAAATGGGTCATCTGAAAATGGCTGCTAGACTGCTGAAACTAGTTATACAGTAATTAAAAAAAAAAAATTAAAAAAAAATTCTTTGGCGCCATTTAAACTTTACTTTGAATAAAAAAAATCACCAAAGATCTGAGGACAACTGTCCTGCTGTTTGAGCCGAAGGATTCCAAGAATTCCTGTGGCTGTGATATGTTGCCATTATAATGCAATATCGGCATTAATGATGCAAATGAGTTACTATACATGCCAGGAATGCCCAGTACTTAGTCTGATTAAAATTACTTGCTCTTTGACAATTCAAATGCTGGAGCTGCATTCCTCCAATCAGTGCTCAATGTCACATCCTAATCATTCCCTATTGCCAAACTGCCACAACAATTGGTCAGTTCAATTCCATTTCCTTTGCTGGCTCTCTTTCTGATTTGTTTTGTTCCTGATTCTGCCCTTTTCATTTCAGATTTCATCACTTTATGATAACCAGCACTGAGCACACCCTTCTGCTTCCTTCCTTACAATGTATGATTCAATGTCACATACAGAGTGAGTCACAAGCTGTCCCCCCCCCCCCCCATACTGAAGGGTGTTCCTTGGGGTATTTGGAATGAAAAATGTAAATAAAGTAATGGGATCAGATCCATAATTAAGGAGCTACCATAACTGAAACACTCAGGAAAAATTGCTGTAGAATTTCGCTATCGGAAATGCACATAATAATTAATTTAAACAATTTTGTAGCATTCTTTTGCATTTAGAGTGGGTATAAATCAAATGTTCAAATTTTCCTCCCTTCATTTGAAGGCAAAGATTTGTGCGAGTAGCATTTTGTATTTCACGTGCTCATTTCTTATTGACATTGTGGAATTGAAAATGTGTTGTATCAGTTGTTCTCGTTGTTTCCACCTTAACTTCATACACAATGTCTTTCATTCACCCACAGATACAGTAATCTAGGGGGTGTTAAAACTGGTGATCTGGCAGGTCAGTTGACAGGGCCCCTATCCAATGATGTGGTAATTGCTGATTAAGTTCAGCTGTTACAACACGGTGGAAGTGTGCAGGTGCCCTGTCATGTTTAAAGTACATTTGGTGTCTTGTTTCCAGAGAAAAATGTTCAAGAAGCTGCAGTAAGTCTTCTTGTAAAAAGATACCATACATCTGACCATTTAAGTTTCCCAGGACAATAAAGGGCCCCAGTAACTGATCTCACACACCACACCAGACATTGACACTGACACTGACACTGAATCTGCTTTGAAATTGAGCTACTACTGTTCCAAGGGGATTTTTGTCTGCCCAGACATGCATGTTGTTGATGCCATCTCGTGTAAAGGTTGCCTTATCACTGAACATTATTAAGTGATAGAGCTGCCAATTTCTATTTAAACAGTTACAAAAGCGCAAACGGGTGGCAAAATCATTTGGTTATAAATGGTGAACTTTCTGCACATAAAACAGATACAGTTCATTCTCATGAAGAATCCTATATACCTTAGCTTGTGAAATGTTCAATCGGGTAGCTAGGTGTCTTGTATTTGAATGAGTACTGAGCTCTACTGAATTAGGTATGTTTTCCTCTTCTTGAATATCCTGATGTCTTTCGGAGTGAATATAAATACTGGGAAGAGCACGTCTCTAGAAATGTTCGATATGTTCCACTAAATGTTTTGGAACTCAGAATCCTACAATTAGGATTCTGACGGTGATATTCGGCAACAGCATCTTTTGTGTTACCATCACAGAAGCCCAAAATGTACACCATCTCTCCATACTCCTGTGATGAAAATTTGTAAGACAATAACAGTAAACAGTGACTGCAGTATCAACAATGTGGTTGCTATGCAAACATAACACTCGCTTCACTTGTCTACCTTAGACTGATCGTAGTGCTGCATACATGGTGGCATGTTTCAGAACTCTGTTGTAGCTCCTTAATTATGTATCTGATCCCATTTCTGTATTTACATTTTTTGTAGCAAATTTCATAAGGAATAACCTCCAGCATCTGGTGGAAAAAACTTTTGACTCACCCTGTATTGCATCACATATCATCAACTTATATGAACTTCATATGATTTACACAAAAACATGCTTTTGAAGGCTCCAATTCGGTATTGGGTAGGATTTTCACCTTAACATTCATATGAATGAAATTGCATAGCGCAGTGGTAGAGTAATAGGGATTTAAGTTGAGAACTATAAGTCTTCTGTTGCAGTTCAGTCATTGATCACTTACAATTAGCTGTCGACAGAGATTTTTGCGTTGCTGCCATTAACTGTTGGAGGCCGCTTACAACACTGATCTGCATTATGAAGAACATTAAAAGCATTTCAATACCACAATAATTATAAATTATTTTTACACTGCTTTAGAACTTTATTATCTCACTATAAGCTCATTTCGGCCTTAGGCCATCGTCAGGTGTTCTGTAAATACGAGTGATAAAGAAGAGTTGTTACATATATTCTTATAACATAATTACATAAATTTTTTACAAGTTTTACTTACATTACTTATAATATTGTTGTCGTTTATTTGCTGCCCAATTGATTTTAAAAGCTGATGTAATGCTTATCTATTGCTGCTTATCTGTATATGTGCAGCAGCACTGGTTATATTATTAGATTTTTTATCAGTTTTTTTATAGTGGCATCCAACGATATTATATGTTTACATGGCTACGAGTAATTTATACATTAATGTATTTGGTTTATTCATTGGTTTTGTATTGGAGGTTTATTATGGATTTGGAATCTTTGGTGTTTATCCATTCTCTTGTTTGTTTATAATGTGAATAAAATTTTTGATGTATTTTTTTTATGTTTGAGTTCAGTTTGTTCATTTAGTACATCATTCTGGTTGTTGTGTATATGGGGAATATAAAAACATAAAAAAATCTAATAATTTAACCAGTGCTGCCGCACATATACAGATGAGGAGCAATAGATAAGCATTACATCAGCTTTTAAAATCAATTGGGCAGCAAATAAACGACAACAATATTATAAGTAATGTAAGTAAAACTTCGTAAAAATTTTATGTAATTATGTTATAAGAATATATGTAACGACTCTTCTTTATCACTCGTATTTACAGATCATTTGACGATGATCTAAGGCCAAAATAAGCTTATAGTGAGATAATAAAATTCTAAAGCAGTGTAAAAATAATTTATAATTATTGTGGTATTGAACATGTCGATCAAAGGCATACTCTACACTGCAGGGGCCCCAGAGAACGGAAATTAAAAGCATTTGTTTAGTGACAGCCTTGTGTGTGTGTGTGTGTGTGTGTGTGTGTGTGTGTGTGTGTGTGTGTGAGAGAGAGAGAGAGAGAGAGAGAGAGAGAGAGAGATCGGTAGCCAGCCGCCTATGTGGCAAGACTGTAGTGACAAGTAACAAATGTGAACTAGCAAGTAATTTTAATCAGACTAGGTATAGTCACTTTCCTTGTAAACAGTTTTCTTTTGTTGATTGTACATAAGGTGCAACAGAATATAGCTTAATGTAATACATTTTAAGGGCAATCTGTAGGTGAATTGAACATCATTGCTTTAAACTTAAGGTGTACCAGAGGAGATATATATTGTCACGTTGCAATGGAAGTAGGCTTGACTTCGAAGGCAACTAAACACAGCACTTATACTGAAAGCACGTTTATTACGAACTCAACATACACGCAGCACTGACTGCCTCTCAGGCAGAGTGCTCTGCTATTTATACACAGACAGAATTTACCAGAAATTAGAAGAACAGTTAACATAAGAAACAAGTAGAATTTACAAGTGAACATAAGAAAGATGTAGAACCTTCTGGAATTGTAAATTGCAAAGAAATAAATTTTTGCTGGTGGGCGGGATTGAACCGGCGACCTTCTGCTCCGTAGTCCGTGACGCTATCCCCTGTGCCACGCCGGCAGTTGGTGTTCGTGGTCTCTCGTGGCATTGCTCCCTCTCCTGGAGAAACAGCGACCCACTGTTATGATCCCTGTGGAGCCAGCTGCAATGTTCTGGATCTTGACTGTGTCATGGGTCCTCTGTATGACAGTTCAAGAGAATCTTTCCCTTCTCCGCGATTATCGACGACAGACGTTCCTGTCGTGGCTTCATCAGGAACATTACCGTCCTTAAAGTCCTTGAACAAGAAGCCATTGTCGTCTACCTGCTCTTCAGGATCGTAGTAAGGCTTCATGCGCAGGACGTGAACAACTATGTGACTCACATAGTGCTTGACAGCTCAGTAGAGACCTTTACAGTAATACCAGCGTCTGATTCTGTCTAGGGTCTTCACAAATCCCAGATGACCGGTTATTGGAGCATCATGGAAATATTTGAGAATAGCTGGCTGGAGATGAGCTGGAACAACAAGTAGCCATTTGGGGCCCAGTGGATCGTAGTTGCTCTTGTACAATGTTCCTTTTATAAGTTGGAACTCTCCATTGGTCGGTTCTCCATTCTCCAAGGCCTCTATCATTTTTAATAGTGTTGGATCTTCCCTCCGTTCAGCTGTAACGTCATCTAATTCAGTGAGAGCTGAAATTTCATTAATGCTGTTGTGTTTCACTAATGGATTCCTCGAAAGGCAGTCGGCATCCTTGAGTTTGCGCCCGTTCTTGAATACCACTGTGACGTCGTACTCTTGGAGTCTTAGAGCCCATCTTGCTAGGCGACCTGATGGATCCTTCAAGCTAGTCAGCCAACACAAATAATGGTGGTCTGTCATGACGGTGAATGGTTTGCCGAATAAATACGGCCGGAACATGTTGATAGCCCAGATAACTGCGAGACATTATTTTTCAGTTGTAGAGTAGTTTATCTCGGACTTTGAGAGTACTCTTGAGGCATAGGCTATCACTTTTTTGGCACCTTCCTGAACTTGTACAAGCACTGTACCAATCCCATAGCCACTGGCATCTGTGTGAAGTTCCGTTTCTGCATTCTCGTCGTACAAGGCTAGCACTGGTGCGGAAGTTAGAGCCTCTTTAAGTGCTCGGAAATCTCTTTCTTTTGTCTCATCCCAGTAAAATTTGGTCTCCCTGCAGAAGTTCTTGTAATGGACGTGCCTTGTTACAAAATCCTTTTAACGAAACGTCGGTAGTATGAGACAGCCCGAGAAAACTTCTCACATCACGAATGTGCTGAGGAGTTGGAAATTCTGTGACTGCCCTTACTTTATCTGGATCAGGACGGACACCATCTCCGTTGACTAGGTGCCCCAGGATTTTTATCTCTTTGGCGACGAAGAGGCACTTCTTTGGATTGAGGCGGAGACCTGCAGCCTGAACCCACTTCAACACAGTTGACAGGCGACTCAGATGTTCTTCAAATGCTTTCGAGGAAACGACAATGTCATCTAAATAGCAGAGACACGTCGTCCACTTAAGGTGTCGAAGCAAGTTGTCCATCATGCGTTCGAATGTGGCTGGAGCATTACAGAATCCAAATGGCATTACTTTAAATTCATAGAGACCGTCAGGTGTAATAAAAGCCGTCTTCTCCCTGTCAGCTTCGTCAACCTCGATTTGCCAGTAACCTGTCTGCATGTCCATAGTAGAGAAGTATGTAGCTCCTTTCAAGCAGTCTAAGGTGTCATCAATACGCGGCAATGGGTAGACATCTTTCTTTGTGATACTGTTCAGCCGCCGATAGTTGACACAGAATCGCCATGTGCCATCCTTCTTCTTTACGAGGACCACCGGAGACGACCAAGGACTCTCCGAAGGTTGAATAATGTCATCTCGCAACATCTTCTCCACTTCCTCCCGAATTACCATCTTTCAGCTGGCGACACTCTATACGAACGCTGGCTAATTGGCGAATGGTCCCCAGTATTGATACGGTGCTTTATTGTGGGCCGTTTCGTCTGACTTTTCCCCTGCTGAGGTGTGAATGCACCTGAAAATTGGCGTAGTATACCTAACACTCGCTGGCGTTGTTCCTTGGTCAGACCAGGCCCTATTGGCAGTTCCGCGTTTGTTTCTTCCAGTGTGTTGTCTGTACTAATAGCAGGGCATGGGTATTCATTGATGACGTTGAGCTCACCATCCTGGATTGGTTCAACTGTCCTGATACACATTCCCTTGGGTATAAGTTGTGACTGCTCGTGACTGTTAGTGATCCAAATCTCTCCTTGACCACTGGTAATGCTTATGACAGCCGCTGGTATGTAAATTTCTTTTGTGAGCCTGATAAACTATTTACTATCAACAAGAACTTCACAGTTTAACCAGTCATCTGTGTTTATGACTGCAACTCTTCTCATTGTCAACGGCGGTATCGTCACATTGTCAACGACGAATAACTTTCCAGAAAATTCTGTATTACGTGTATCTGGCGGAACAACTTCTTCAATTTGCAGCTCAGATCTTCCACAGTCAATGATAGCTTGGGATGCCTGAAGGAAGTCCCATCCGAGGATGATATTGTGACTACATTCTGTTAACACGACAAATTCAAACGGCTGCGTCCTGTTGTTGATGGTTATTCTTGTGACACAAGTTCCTGCTGGATGGATGTACTTTCCATTCACGACCTTCAGCACAGTTGCTCCCGTATCACAGAACATTATCTTTTTTAGTGTGCGGCGGTAATTATCCAATAATACAGAAAAAGAGGCTCCTGAATCAACAAGTGCCCGGACAGGTTGGCCGTCGATTATGACGTCGATGAGATTTCCCGACATCTTGGCGACTGTCGTCCATGGAGGATTTTCATCTGCAGCGGCCTCACCTCCGTAGATGGTCGCCTCACTTAGTTTTCCTGGGCGTGGCGGCTAGGCGAAAGGCTGGTACCTCTGTACGGCGACGGTGAATGGCTGCGGTGCGTCGGGGAGCGACCTCGTCTAGGGTACAGCGATGGGCTTCTTCCCATAGGTCGACTGAACTCATCAGCAGGTGACTGCCTTGGATAGAACTGCTCCGACGGCTGACGTCTTGCCCAAAATAATCATCGAATACTCGCCTCCTCTCTCTGCAGTAGTGTACGACATGTCCAGGGCGTCCTCAGTGGAAACACAGTGGTGTGTTGTCTTCTGTCCTCCAGCGTCTGTTCTTCTGCGGGGCGTCATAGTTACCGGGGGAGTTGGCTGTGGTCGCGTCGGTGGCGGCTGCAGCGTAAGTCATAGCAGGGCGACGCCATTCTTCACGTCGGGTGCGATTGACGGGGCAGACAGGAGCTAATGTTTGAAATACCTCATCCTCAGCGGCGTTGGCTACCTCGTGACTTACAGGGCTCACATCCATGGCCATAATCTGATGCTCGCTCGGTCTAATAGTCCCGGCTGCCATGCACTGTTGTAATTCTTCTCTCACGATTTGTCGTATGAGAGAAGCGAAGTACTGCTGGTCTTCCACAACGGCCATAGGGACTACATTTGGCAGTCTGTCATACTTCTTGTGTCCAACCCTCCTTTGTTGCATCTCTTCAATACGCTGGCACCACTTGATGAACTCTTCTGTCATAGCGATGTCTTTTATCAGAAGAGCTTGGTACGTATCTTCTGCAATTCCCTTCATCAGGTGCGTGATTTTTGTCCGCTTCAGTCATGTTGGGATTGACTATGTTACACAGGGCCAAAACACTCTGTATGTACGATTGTGTCGGTTCACCATGTCGTTGGGCCCGGTTTTTCAGTTGTACTTCCGCCGAGCGGATTTGTCGCTGGCGGTCTACAAACGTCTTCTTCAGTTCCTCTTGGAACGTCTCCCAGTCATTCAACTTGTCTTCATTGTTTTCGAACCATTGCTGGGCTGTTCCATCCAGGTAGAAATAAACGTTGGCCAAGCACATCGTATGATCCCACCTGTTGTACTTGGCGACTCGGTCGAACCCTTTTAGCCATTTGTTGGGGTCCTGTCCAGCATCTCCAGAGAACATCGACGGGTGTCTGATGTGCAGCTGGCTTGTTGCTGGTTTTGTCTCCATCGTTCTTCTAATAATACGGACTTTTGGAAGGATGTACTCGGTGTATCCCTTGTATTCCGGTTCCAGTCCGTGTAAGCGACGGCTTTTACGTTGCGTAATCGGAGCCACGGTGATGCAGCTGATGCACAGTGTACCCGGCGCCTCCACCAAACAATGGCACATTGCAATGGAAGTTGGCTTGACTTCGAAGGCAACTAAACACAGCACTTATACTGAAAGCACGTTTATTACGAACTCAACATACACGCAGCACTGACTGCCTCTCAGGCAGAGTGCTCTGCTATTTATACACAGACAGAATTTACCAGAAATTAGAAGAACAGTTAACGTAAGAAACAAGTAGAATTTACAAGTGAACATAAGAAAGATGTAGAACCTTCTGGAACTGTAAATTACAAAGAAATAAATTTTTGTCGGTGGGGGGGGGGGGGGGGGGGGGGGGATTGAACCGGCGACCTTCTGCTCCAAAGTCCGTGACGCTCTCCCCTGTGCCACGCCGGCAGTTGGTGTTCGTGGTCTCTCGCGGCAATATTAAAGTGCAAAGACAAAGACCGTGAGTCAATATTGCAGTTCATTTCCTCTATTCAGCATGACACCGTAAATGAAATGTGCTCATTAGTAAAAGATTTTAAGCTCAAAGTCTGGTCAAGGTTTTTTTTTTTTCCAACATAGATGATTTCATGTAATATTGCAAGATAAAACTAGCCAGTGGGGAGATCAGAAGAACGGTTTAGTTCAAGGCAGTGTATTCGCACCAATTCTGTACAATATATACACAAATGAACAAAAATGGTTCTTTTTACGTTGTCAGCACATCAGTGGCAGCCAAGGGAAAATCTTTCTAACAGGTGGACAGGACACTGATTCACGCACTGACATATCCACATATTACTAAATGAACCATCTGAAATCAAATCACAGTAAAATCAAGGTTTAAACTTTCTACCTAAAAAATAGAAATGCTTAATGAGATAGAACATTCATTGGAATAAGGAACATCTAGCACTCACTGATTCTTTGGTGTAACACCAGATTGAACACTTTCAAGAAACATTATGAGGTTGCAACAAGAATTGCCGTCCTTTACAAGCTAATAAGCAAAAACAGGAAAGCAAACCTTGCAGTTCTTAGATCTTTTGTCCTTGCCCAGTACTTCTCTCATACGGAACAGAAAACACCTGCTAAAAGTAATGTCACCCAGAATGAAACAACTTGCATTTTCATGCAATGCCTCTGCCTGACCCCCAGGGCAAACACTGTACCCCCTTGTCAGAATCCCTCTATCAAATATACAACAGCAAGTAATTACTGAACTGGAGAAAACAAAACAGTTGTTCAAAAAAGTTTCAGGCATGCAGCCACATAAAGTCAACTTCTTCTAATATTTCGGCTGAGTACCGTACAGCCATGTTCAGAGAGAGTCGAACACTGAGGCTGCAGCATGTGCTTCGTGTTTATAAACATGTGGTCTGTGCATTTATAAGCATGAAGCACATGCTGGAGCGTTAGTGTTCGACTCTCTCTGAAGATGGCTGGATGGTACTCAGCCAAAATATTAGAAGTCAACTTCGTGCGGCTGCATGCCCGAAATTTTTTTGATATATATATATGCAAGCTAATGACTAAGTTGCCCTCTGACACACTGTCAACAAGCTGAATAGCAAAGAAATCTGGGTGTGCACTCGAGTGAGGAACATGGTTGGATCCAAAAGTACAAGAGGACATTTCATATCAAGCTATTTTTTTATATATATATATATATATATATATATATATATAGAGAGAGAGAGAGAGAGAGAGAGAGAGAGAGAGAGAGAGAGAGAGAGATAGATAGAGAGGAAAAATTCCTAAAAGGAAAAATATACGTAAAAATAGTGAAGTACACTTACCAGGCGAAAGGGCACAGGCAGTAATAGCAACAAATAAACACACAGACACACACACACACACACACACAAAAATGCTAGCTTTCGCAGCCTAGCTGCTTCATCAGGCAGAAGGGAAGGAGATTCTTTGCTTTCTACAGTTCTACAGTATGTCTGCCTAAGTGTACTTGTGTCTGTGTAAATGTGTGGGTGTATGTGCATTTATTTACCTTCCATTTTTTCCCCCAAGGTAAGTCTTTCCTGTCCCGGGATTGGAATGGCTCCTTACCCCCTTCCTTAAAACCCTCATCATTTCCTTTTCCCACTCCTTCCCTTCTGCCTGATGAAGCAGGCTGCGAAAGCTAGCATTTGTGTGTGTGTGTGTGTGTGTTCCTCACTCGAGTGCACACCCAGATTTCTTTGCTATTCAGCTTGTTGACAGTGTGTCAGAGGGCAACTTAGTCATTAGCTTGCATTAAATGGTAGTATTCAGAATTTTGTGGAAGCCCTTTTAGGCCCTGCATGCACATTTGTGCATTTCTGGTTCTACTCGCTTTATTTGTGTGTGGACTGTGGTAATGTGCGCAATTTGTTTTAGTTCCATGTTTCTACACTCCGTTTCACCAGCAGTCGGCAAACTTCCAGTACACTTACAATGGCGGCATGAATGACTTGTTGACAAGTTGTTGATATCCTTGTATTGACAAGTGAAGCTATCTCTGACAGCCAGTTGATTTTATGAGATTCTGTGGTAATATTATGTCATTTCTTTCAAAGGCATGTTACTGTAAGATGGTGCACATCATAAAAATTTGTTGTGAAGTCCCGAAACAGACAACTGCATGGATACTAAATTTTTGAAAATAAATTTTTCTTTTTTGAAATGAATTACTGTATGTATTTTGTATCTGAAACAAACCTCTCTATATTAATGTCACATCACCTACAACATTGGGTCTGAACGGGATATTTAATATTGACAAAAATGTATAAAAAGTATATGCTTTCACCATTGGTGGTGAGACAGAGAAAGTGAAGTTCAGATCAAATACCTGTTGCTTCTAAATCATGAATGAACTGCCATCAGTGACCAGCCTGGATGACAGAGGTTATATGTACACACAGTTACCTTTGCTACTCACCCGATTGAAGGTAAAAAATTGAACTTGCTTTCCTTCCAATAGAGACAGCACAATTGAGCCTAAAGATGAAGGAATTATTGAAGTGATATATAACATATTTCCAGTGAACAGCAGCCCCTGTGGCTTTGCCAAGAACATACCCTCTGTTGAGGGATTTTCACAGTGTATGGCTGCTGGAGGTGCACTGTAGCAATTTCTTCCTCCAATTTGTGGATTTTGTTTGGTATGTCACTTTTTCGTAACTCTATATGGCAGTTGGTTTTGACAATGAACAGATGGAATGCAAATCATGATCAATCTGATTCACAAACAATTTTTACAGGAAACATTTTTTAACATTACCAGTAAGCTTAATCATGTAGAAAATTGTTTAAATACCAATGCATATTTCTCCCCATTTTTTCTTATTAAAAAAAGGAAAGGGGAGGGGGGAAGGAAAAAAAAAAGTTGAAAGGTATTTTACTGCACAAATTATTTATAGCGTGCTTGTCTTTGTGCATGTATATTTTTTTAGAAATAAATATCTCTATGTGGGTGCTTATTTTGTACAGAGGTAGCTGGGTTTTCTGCTCTTCAGGCTAGTTTGTTTTTCTCAAAACATTCCCTGCTTTATCTAAGCATAGTATCCACTTTTCAGAGCGTTTCCTCAGTTGGTGAGGTGATGCACAATGTCTTACTTTAATCTTATTCCAGAAGTTATGAGGAGACCATCTCCAGGATGAGGAAAGAGATCACATACAGTATAAGGATGCAATATTAAAGGATTTTTAAAGTACATTATAATGTTTTAAAATGGAACAGTCTCTACGATGTGTTGGTAAATATTCTGCTCTTTTGATTACTGAGCTTAAAATTTTACAGTAGTTTTTAATAAAAATACCAGTCAACATTGTAGCCCAAGGTTTAGTTCACCAACAAACTTTAAGCCCAATTACTTTTTATACCTGAGAGCTGGAACAGGAGTTTGATTTCTGCATTTCCAAATCCTGCTTCAGCTGCTGAAGACGGACAGATATTCTCCATCCCATTAGGTATGCAGGCAGTATTACTTGGATGTGCATCAGTTTAACATAGCTTTAATTAGCTATATGATATGACAGGACTGCCATCTTTCTTTCACAAATGAAGCAGTATATGGAGACTGCATGTATCACATGTCAGCAATTGAACTTGCACCTCTTTACATCTTTGGTACATAATTACTGCTGCCATGTTTAGCCCTGCTATTTACCATTTGCTTTAATCAATTAACATGTGATTAAATGTTGGCAGTTGAGCCAAATTATCTGAGACAACTATAAATATATATACATATATAAATGCTATCTGCCTATATCTGTATCTGTGGTTATTAAAACTTTAAACTCATGCTATAGTGGTAGGCCAGTGCTGGGACTTACGATGCAATAATTAACAATAAGGGTGAATAATGACTACTCCATAATACAATAACATTATTTTTTTTTAAAAATCACTCACCAATAAGCAGAGGCAATGTCATTTACAGGTGCACACAAAATGAACAGGAAACATTTAAGCTTCCTGTGTGTGAGCTGGCTGTCCCAGGTGACACTGCTTTCAGTAGGTAGGGTTTGGTGAAGTGCAGTAGGCTGGTCAGTGTACCACCAGTACACGCTCAGAAGGTGTGAAAATGGAAACCAACACCACTCCCAAAACTAATACTGGCTGTGGGAACTGTATGGTGATGCATCAAAAGGCACCAGTTCAACAGGCACCACAATTTCTCTAGGCTCTGAGGCCCTATTCACTCAGGGATTACTCTAATTGCTGAGCATCTAAGACACTCTGTGATCAAGGTCACAGCATATGTAGTTAAATGGAGTCATTCAGACAGGAATACTTAAATAGCAGAGTCGCTGAGTTGTCAAGACTGATACCACACGATCCAAAATGCTGGTCATGAAACTCCCAGTTTCTTGTTTGCATTGGTATCTTTGGTATGCACATTGTGTGAAGATATGTTTAATTTTTAATTTGTGGTATATAAAACAATATTTCCTGACTTTGTGATGTGTTATAGACTAGAAACATTCACTACCAGTATAGGTCGCAACAAGCTGAATCACTTTCTTACCTATTTTGTGGCGCTGGCACTCATTTTAACGTTCCTATCACTAGTGTTTCATAGTAAGAATGATTGATCATAAAGTTGTGAGCTCAAATCTCTTCAGTTTTTACCTTGATGGTCTTTCCACGAGATATACACAGGAGGCGGCAATATATTGTTTGAGTCACAGAAGAAAAACTGAAATTAACTTGAAACTAATCACATGTCTACTGTAAACTCATCATAATGTTTGATATCAATTTAAAAATTTTGTGTGCACTAGGTAAGCTTAGGTTACTCAGATGGCAATGTTTTTTAGGCTTTAACTCAGTGTATGGGCCTGCGGCACAATAGAGTCTGAGAATTGGGCGCTGCTGTGGCCGGCGGATGCAGTGGAGACGGCCAGGTGCCGTATCGCGTGATCGGCAGACGCCTGGCAGGTGTCTTTCCTAAGACACCCTTTACATTGCCATACTTATCCTGCATCCAGTTTTTTATTATTCAGGATGTTATTGGATTCCAATCCCATCCTCCCCCTCCCAGTAGCATCGCCTGTGCTACATCTCCTAAGTGTTTCAGCCTTTGTCTTCCATATCTTCAGAAATGCCAACAACCAAATTGCAACGAGATAATATGCAACTACAAGTGGTGTGCAATGTTCAAGACTCTTTTATCACTCCTCAGACTGCATTGCTTCTCTAGCCTCCCTTTTCTCTCAATCTCTCACCTATGGGCAACATCTGGTTGATGATTGCAGAGTGCTCCAACAACTCAACTTTGCCAACAGCATGGACTGCTATACACCAGCACTATATCCAGATCCTCTTTAATTCCATCCAAGGAGTCTTGCAATAGTTACAGCGAGAAATGGCAGCAAGACTCAATAGTGATTTCATTATCTTTCTCACTTCACTTGAGGCTGTATTTTCAATCATGTGATCTTTGAACAACATATTACCCAAGTAAATTTGGCTGTGGTACCTCTAGTCCCTGTTGATGTTGTATTTTGGATCACCAGCACTGTATTTCGTAGTAGTAATCAACAGGAACAGTCACAAAAGTAGTTTATAAAACTTCTGCACACATAAAGTGAAATGTGCGTGGTACATTATTGAATTTCTGATTGTGAAAAGCACTGCTATGGTACATTGCTAGCATTGAGGAACACGATCGTTGCTCTTATAAAACTCACTGCAGTCTGTCACATTTTCAGGAGGCAACTATGTAAAGACTTGCATCAGAACATGTTGAGATCCAGATACCAAAGAAGTTCGTTAATGGACTAAACAAATTTTTTGTCATTCAGTATGGGCTATAAGATGTTACTGTTACTTAGTTTGCATAAAATATAAAAGTTAACAATTCAATAAACTATCTGAACACTTATGTTTCCACTAGGCAATATTAAAGACAGTTGTGAACAACAACATATGATGCCAAATTATTGAAATTCTTAGTCGCTCAATAAATTAATGTCTGCCTTGGTGCCTGTGTGCGCGCGCGCGCGCGCGCGCGTGGGCGTGTGTGTGTGTGTGTGTGTGTGTGTGTGTGTGTCAACAAACTGGTATCTTTTCACTTGGTAAGTCAAACTTTCTTTACTTTTTATAAATATTTTTCTGAACAGGAATGTTTCCCTCTATATTAAATGGAATGTAACAAAAATATTGAAGTTAGGAAAGCCTTAATTTTAATTATTATGGAAGAAACATGTTTCAGACAGTCTAGAGTGAAGAGTCAATCATTTGTATGATATGGGTCATTACACTGAAATGTGCCTCCTATCAATCACAAAATATGCTAGGTCAGGTTGTTTAGAAAGTTTCAATTAATGATTATTGGCTCAGTTAACCAGTTCTTGTTTAATTAGCATCGTGTGTTCACAATTGTTTGAAAGTTAACTAAATTATAAAATTAGATTGGAACAGACTTATTCATAGATTTGGAGTTTTGTTTGATTACTAGATAGGTTGCACATGTTTATATTATGAACATTGTAAATAATATTGGGATGGTGACAGGGCCGTAGATAAATCTTTCCTCTGGGGGGGAGGGGGGGGGGCATCAGAGCGAGAGCTATATTGAGGTGTCCTTGCGCAGTTGACAGGTCCCCAAGCTGTGACGCTGCCACGCCGCCCGCCCCCCTCCCCTCTTTTTCTATGAATTTGGAAAATTTTGTGAGTAGTTGATAAAAGAATCAAGCGTTATTGAAAAATATTGTAGACATGAAAAGCAATCTTTTCTGTTATACTTTGAAAATGACGGGTTTTCTCCTTCCAAAATACTGACAGTTGTTGAAGGTGTTGCCCAATTATATTCCCGTAAATTATTTCCACATATACAGAATAAGCTCAATTTTCAGAACAAAAATAATCGCTGTATGGATTAGTCAATTAGAAATACCTTCCGCATTACCACATCTGAATCAAGTTATAAGTTGTCAGCAATCGTAAAAATCTAAAGCCTTCAAACAAATAAATAGGGGAGACCAGGGGAATGGCGCCACCTTAAGGGAAACCCGTTTCTTTACCTTATTAAAAGTGTGTCTTTTTCATACAGAATAATACTACAGCTTCGCCAGCTAATACTACTATATTATTTTTCAGCCATGGATTTTGTTAAGTTTTAGTGTTAAAAATATAGTGTAAAAATATACACAGTGGCGCCAATAGCCTGGGTTCTGGGGAAATGACGCCACACATTTGGAAATCAAGGATAAACCTACACGATGAATGAGCAGTAGTAAATAAGTATTACAACTGTTCTAATTTATACTTATCACTCTACTGTATTAGACATTTAGAAGACTTCAAGTACTTGTTGATGTAAAATTGGAATGAAAGTAGATTTTATAATTTAGACTTGATTAAGACACCGCAAAAGTCAGAAATACAGTTTCTGGCACTTCAAAACTACTATATTCTCTACATTCTGCAAGTGCCCATTTCACAAATGTATGCATCTGTATTACACTGCATTTTGCCTAAATTCCCCACCATGGCATCATTGCCACAGTTGCAATATATGGCTCAGAACGTCAATTTAAAGCCTAAGATTTTGCAAAACAATTAGATTAGAGACACAAAATCGAAGCTAAATATCTACAGATTATGTTAATACAAGTAATAAAAAGCACCGACAGTCTATAGATGTACTTACTTCAATAAAATACAGGCTCGAAAATTAGATCCAAATGTCAAAACTAACAATTCCTTTCACACGATTAATACCTGTCAACAAGAGGG
Organism: Locusta migratoria; assembly: GCA_026315105.1. NCBI lineage: Eukaryota > Metazoa > Arthropoda > Insecta > Orthoptera > Acrididae > Locusta > Locusta migratoria. Next base: position 368,529,191 of record CM048744.1, read on the forward strand.
GGAATTTAATCTTTCTGCTATACAATGCTACCACTTAAGGCTTGTGTGCACGCAGATGATCAGCATCTGCGGTATAAATTATACACGGAAGTAATAAGGTTGTGATGTCATATATTGGTTCTCCTTTAATTACACTCTTTAAAAAATATATTTGTCTGTCTTGTGTACAAGTTCGCCGCCTTCCTGCAGTAATAAAGTAAGAAGATCATTGAAGTTGGTAGCAGTAGTAAACTTAAGACATGGAGACCTTCGTTACATGCTAGGCAAGCCTCATGGGGTTCTTTAAACAGCCTGTGGAGTGTGTTTCTAGCTGGAATTCAACAATACTTGTTCATTGTTACTGAAGGTTAGGTGGTGGTTACCTGAGCAATTTCTTTTTTAATTGGCAAGATTTACAGTCATTAAAGTTGTGTGGGACACTTGCCTACACCTCACGAAGGCCACCAATAAGACACTCAAGACAAAGTGTCCCGACAACAAGTGAGAAGCCAAAGCTCAACCAAGCGTCGATTACAACTTACAGACACCCTGGTACCCCTCTTTGTTGGCAAAGTTTTCAGTCTAACTCTCATATTCATTACACAAATTATTGTCAATTTTTAATTTTAGCACAAGTGACACACACACACACACACACACACACACACACACACACACACAAAAGGGGGGGAGGAGGGAAGGTTTTATTAGGGGCAAAAATACAAATACACCTACTCCGGGCAGTCATCATCTTTGACGTTCCTGAGATTAGTGAGATAAAGTGGTGCTTGGTTAGGCATAATGGTTTGTCACCATCAGCCAGTCTCCTTCCACAACATCCCTTTGTTTGTGGTTGATGGTGGACCTCTAGGATCTCCTTGATGAGTTTTTGTTGAAAATCAGATACTGAAATATTTCTTTGTGTTTGAATTTCATGTAACACAGACATGTTGAGCAGAGACCGATCTACCAAATGTAAAAATTCTTTTTTATGCCATTTTACAGTTTTTGTACACATTATATTTAACTTAGCATCATCTTGCATCTGTCAATGGCCCCCATATTTTCAGTGTGGCTTACGATGCAAGCTGATTTTCGTTTTTCTTCATTTGTGCTTTGGTTAATTTTGTCAGTCATCGTAATTTTGCTTGTGTGAAGAGATGAAAGCATCCTCACTTCCTGCTTATCCTGCCACTTGCAAGCGACAAGTTTATCCTTTGACAAACTCGATCTCACTTTTAACATTATTTTGATTACACAGGCATGTCTTTATCTTTGCTCTTACAGTCATTCAGTTAAGAAAATAATGTTGGGCTAGTGTACCAGGACATACAATGTGTGACTTTTAACAAGGTACCATTCAAGTTAAGTAAGAACAATGCTTCCAGCTATTCCAACATTTACACCAAACTCTCTCTCTCTCTCTCTCTCTCTCTCCTTTTTTCTTTTCTTTTCTTTTCTTTTTTTTTTTTTTTTTTTTTTTTTTTTTTTTTCCTGCTGCTGAAACTACATAAATAATAAAGCCCAGAAAATAAAGTGTATCACAATCACATAATACAAAATACTTTATGCCAAATCTGTGTGACATCTGCAAGGAATGCACTGCTTGAATAAGACATGACCTTTATAGAGAACTAAACTTTCGTTAATGCACAAATTTTCAAAAGGATGGAAAGCATCTGGAAATACACTTCTTAGGTGATCCACAATTCGACATATTTTCCAGTTTGTCATCTCCAGGGTCCTCACTGTTATCAACAAAATGTAACATTGGGTATCTGTCTCTCGGCATGATCTGCACAAACATTGGAGTAGGCAGTAAGATCATTGGCACAAATAACTGTTTAATTCAATTTTTCTCACTTGAGGCCAGTGACGGCTGGTGCTTCAGATGACTGGGGGTTCACTTCCTTGAGTGCCGGATTTTGATAGTGCCCCCTCCTGCCACTGAGTGGCACGGGGAAAGTGTCCCAGTTCGACCCCTTCCCTTTAGATATATTTTCATTTAAAAGATCTGCATAATGTCTTAACTGGGCTTGCTTCAACTCAAGCTGAGGCGTCGGTCTAACAAACTTTTCTTATTTCGTACTTTTGTTCCAAGCTTAAAGCTGAGTAATTTGTTTCTAAAAGATACTGAACATGTCTCATTTTTCTTTGATAATAAACACCAAGAACATGTGAATATGCACATGCACACTAAAACACACTAAGTAACTCATTACACAGTTAAGTGACAGCAGCAAAATGAACCTGTTACAATGAAGAGACAAGCTACCTTTAGGTCACATGACACTGTAAGCAACACCCCCTCTTAACCTTACACATGCACAAAGGCTGCTTGCCCCCATAACTTTTCAAATAGGTAAATATTTGTTACAACAAAGAGTATAAATGTCATTTACCCTCAAAATTGTGACACATTTGCTAAAACATCCAAAGATATGTGGCTAGTAACAAAAGTCATTGTTGTTCTTGTATCTGTTAAAAAGAAGACTGGGTTTAAAAAAAATTGCTTGCAGTCAGTCTCAAACCCACTATGTTCGACAGCTCAGTGTGATGCTGCTAACCACACAGCTATTCTTGCTAGGTGGAGAGTAGTGCATTCATTATCATTCATGATCGTATCTTCTGAAGACTTTTATAGTCAATGCATCTTTAATTTATAGTTATAAGATATTTTACCAAAATATGACGTGTTCTTGATGCACCAAAAACAAATGTGAAGGGCAGATGTTGCCTTCATGGAGGATTTGTGCATGCGCAAGGCGAAGTGCACTGTAATTCCATCGTCTTGCTTCAGGACCATTCATGCGTAACTGCCAGAGCTCTAGTAGCCAGGAGCTGGTGTCTGGCTTGGCAATGGAGCTGGTACAATGTTAAAAGCAGCATTTCCCCTCACTCCTCCAAGCAGCAGGAATGCCCATATGCTGCCTCCAGTAGGGTTCAGAAGAGAATTTGAACCTCAGCCGCGCATGCGCATTCCAATGCTGCAACCATTGCCGCCTATATTTAGCAGCTGCACTACGACTCATAAGTGCTGTTTCTGTGACGTAAAAAGTTTCTAATGTGATAAAAATAAATGAAATGAAGACTGATAGTTTAAAAACACTTTTTATTTTATTTATTTATTTACTTTTTTTTCATGACGAGCTTTTGTTCCGGGGTTCACTGAACCAGAGAACACATAGGACAAACCGCCACTGCTTGAGGCATAAGAAAATTTACAGCAAGGAAACAGTAAATTGCATCACTGATAGTGTTTCGCTAATAATACAAATTACATATTTCGCCATGTAGCTGACAATTTCATGGCTTTTAAGAAGAATAGGAGGGAGAGAGGAAAAGCAGGAAAAATTATTAATTAAAAAAAAAATTGGAAGCAGTTGTACACAGTACATGAATAATATAAATTTATGATTTTGCAAACAGAACCACTGTTAGGGACCAAATCAGAGTCTTTTCATCTAAAATCGAATGTTTTCTGTATCTTAGCAGCTGGTTAACTAATATTTTGTTTATTTGTGGAGACAGAGTTAACTGCAGGCTCACTGTCATCATCATCATCTGTCCAGCCATAATCAGCTGGATTGGGCATGATGATGATGATGTCCTCATTGTCACTTTGGTTTAGAAACTCAGCAACTCAACAAATGATAACCGTTGGTAACATTGTGCCACTTTAATCAACAAGAACGAAAGTGGTGCACACAAACTAGGTAATCTTGCAATATGGATGAACTCCACAGAAAGAGACTTCTGCATTCCCCAATAATCATTCAGACATATTCTGGTATTCCAACAATTAAAATGCATAATTGCACAACAATTGCCTCTGACTCGCTGGACTGATTGTAGGTGTTATATGTAACTATACAAATCATATATAACATGTCTTTGGCATTGAAACAATGTATATTTAATTCTGAAACAGTGAAAGGGTTAAAGATCCTGGACCTTGGAAACATTTCAAGAATGCCTGTAGACAAAAGCAACACTCCACATGCTTCATGCAACGGTGTTAACTTGTATACAACATAAATGGATGACAATCGCGATGTTGGTTCTGTCCTCCAGCTTTTAATTGTAATTATTATTGTTGACATTCATACTAACACAGTCCTCTACCTCACATTACACTGCGACTTTTCAGTTCCAAAATAACTATTAAAATGTTAATAGCTAGGCTGTTATCACAACTATTGATGGAAGTCCAAAAAGAAGCCAACTTACTGTTGGCAAAAAAAGTCTGAGATGGATAGAGATAACAGAGTGAGGAATGAGCCACCGTTCTCTCGAATAGATCCCTGTGTGTTAGCCTCGCACTATCTTGGTGCATTCGGAGGTGTAATGTAGGGGTGGGGTAGGGGGGGGGGGGCATGGCCCCAGGTGACACATAAGTAGGAGGTGGCAAGGACTGGTTGAGCTGCATTAAAGAGGCCTGAATGAGGCTTGCAACTAGCAGCAAGGACCCATTTGGAACAACGGATTCTGTTGGTTCATCATCTGTCACAGTGTGGGACCGCCCGAAACCCCAGTAAGAGATCGCTTGTGCAGTACACTGGTCAGTGCTGCCCCATGTGATGGCCAGTTCCCATTACGAGCTGTGGTGAAGAAAAGCAGCGGCAGGACTTAAGTAGTTGTCAAGAGCATCTCCTTGGGACCGCATCAATAGTTCAGTGACAGCTGTCATTGACGACCATTACGGTTTGAGACTGACACCTAATTGTAGATGGGGACCCATGGAAATGCCCTCAATAATTACCAATGTCCTGCTGGTGGCACACACTTTTCCACTTCGCTGCTCCTGTGAAAACCAGGCCTGACTGGCACGACATAATAGTGAGCGCCACACCAATGTGGCCGGGTTACCACATTTCAAGAACTCAGGATGGGGCTCTGTTTGATGATGTTATGTCTGCAGGATCAGTTAATGGTACCGTAATAAGTACTACATAACTGCTGATGTGAAATTTAAATGCAATTGGGTAAGTGGCTCAAAAAAACTTAACATTGGACCAAAACAAATATGGGGCTGCATGAGATCTGTGTATTATCTTGAGCCCAAATAGGAAGAGTGGGGAAAAAGTTTCAGTCTGTTGTCAGACAAATGAGTGCTCTATTTATTACTATGCTTTTCTGATAGACGGAAGAAGTGTCTTTTGTGCAGACAGCTTTGTTAGTTCATAGCTGGTAATGAGAGGCTCAGATCTGGCTCAATTTTTATCGTGCAATTGATTGTTTTCTTTATTACCATCTTTGAAAACATCATCCATAATGAGTTTAATGTTTGAATAATGTAAATGTTATAAAAAGGTAAATTACAAAATTGTCAACAGCAATATGAAAAAAATGGTAACTTGAAAACATTGTTTTCCTCTTGTGATTTGAGCTTAAGCTAAGCTTAAGTTACATTTCTAAACTTCAAATGCGAAATCAATATCAGCTCAAGTAGCCTGCAAAATACATTCATCTGCAGAAAGTATGTTACTGTTTGCAATAAGTAGATTATGAACCGTTTCCAATTAAGTACCAAACAGAAGACACAGTTGCTCTCATAAAATGCACAGAATCAACAAAAATCACCTGGAGAAGGTCAGTTTTGAAAGCTATTTTGTTTTTTAAAAGACATTGTTGGGAAAGTAAAATCTTCAAAACTTGTCGAGAAGTCTTTTTATAGTCACTTTGAAGCATATATAAATGTTTGAAACTATTCCAAATTATTCTAATTTGTTCATTGTTTCTATGACAATTTTTGTTACATACAGTACCCAAACTTTTCAACAAGAAACCTGTTAACAATGCTTTGTACAAAGTTTTCTGTAATCCAGCTTCATAATTTTTTAAGAAAACAAACTTACTTTGTATTTCTTTTTTCCTTTTGTAACTAAGGCACTCATGTAATATGAAAAAGTGTGTCCAAAACAAAAGAAATGGTAACTGAATCACTGGGATTTTTGTTTTAACTGTCTTACAAATTTATGTAGTTTTTATTTGCTGTTATAGACAAACCAGATAAGTCAGTCATATACAATAATTATTCTTCAAAAAAGACTTGTTTGGCATAACGGAGAGTTGCAACACCCCTATCTTCTTTTTATAAACACTAACCCAATATTTGTTCGCATTGTCCCAGATCTGTTATTTTCTGCCTAATTCTGAAAATAAGGGGTGGAGTGGGGGAGGGCAAAGAAATTCATGCTACATCACTGGTTGAGTTCAAAATATTCAAATATCTTGACTGTTGTAGATCATTGAAATAAATTCAATGGCGAAATTGGAAACTTGTGCTTGACCGAGATCCAGACCTGGATCAGGCTGGATACTCAACCCCCCTTCCCCCGAAAAAAAAAAAAAAAAAAAAAAAAAAAAAAAAAAAAAAAAAAAAAAAAAATCCCTGAGAATTCCAGGTAGGTATTCCAAATTTCCAGGTTAATATTTTAGGATTTTTTCCCGGAAGCTAAGGGGGAGGAAGGGCATATAGTCAATACAAATTAAATTATTTAAGCAGTAAAGAAAAAAGTATACAAATTATAATTTTTCCGGAATGATTATACCCTTTAAAACAGTTGATAACATGTGGCAGAGAAGTCACATAATTGAATTCGTGCATTGCATTATCTTCAGCACTTACAGTCACATTATTGCTTTCTGTTAGATTGCAAAGCAGTTTATCAAGGCATGACTTTGCCAAACTGATGTTTGACACAACCAACCCTGGGTCAAGACATGTAATGGCTTGTGTTAGCAGGTAATTTAAAGGTGACCTATTGGTAAGCTTGGTAACAAATGTTTGCAGACTTGTCTTGCACTCTTGTCGAAACTTAAGAATATCAACAGTTTTTACTTCTCAACTGGTTCTCTGCAATTCCTTATGAGTATCAAAACACAAAAATATGTTTTTTGCAGGCAGCAGATTTTTTTTTTTTTATTCCTTGACTTCAGCTTACTTGATTGACGTTCTTTTCTCTAGTATCTCTAGCTTCATAAAATGTTCCAATACAGTCTTCATTGTAGATACCAAAGCTGTGTGGAGAAATGGTGTTAATGGGGCATCTGTCTGGAACTCTGTTTGGAAAGGTTCAACATCACATGCTTATGGCTTGAAAAAAGCAAGTTTGGGACACAGCAATGGATCATTGATAAATTTGCTCACCAACATGAAACTTTCGCTCTTCGGTTCGATTTTATGTTTCTTTACACCATCGATGAATTTCTGGACATTTGGTGTTATATCAGTTGCTCTTTGAGCTACTGCAGAGTTCTCCAGCCATCTGATATAGCAAAATTTTTTTGGAAACATGGTAGAGCCTGAATATTGAATATATAAGGCTCTCCTGGCTGGGACATTTTTGAACAAATTATACAAGGCTCTCAAAAATAATGAAATATCGCAATGTGTTGCCTTGATTGCATCTTTGAAAGCGTTGTGCATGCAATGAAGGCCACAGCTACCTATTCCTAGCAGTTTCAACTGTGCTGAATGAGCTTCATATTCTTTAAGAAACAGCCAATTCACATTTGGTCCATCCATTGAAATCTGTACAATTTTATTCTTTGGTATGCCTTTAGTTATCTCAATGAATGAAGATAGAAGGTCGATAGCCCTGAAGTGATCAAGAAAAGAGGAAGTAAGGTATCTTGTTATTACCTCTTTTTTATCTTCACCCCAAAACCTTACATTAACATCCATTTGCATGCGTCCCACAACTTTATTCAAAGATTCATCAAATCCAATAACAATATAAGTTGCTTTCATCAGCAATCCAAGCAACTGTTGATGAAAATGAGTGGCAATTCCAAACAGAAGAACATATCCTATTTTATCTCGCTTAAGTTGCATCTTTTTAACTACAGCACTATCTTTAAACATCATTGATATTACAGCAACATCCTTTTCAGCCTCTGGAAGTGATTTGTGTGTCATTACTGTTTCAACACACCAGATACTTTCTGCAGTTATTACATTATATTTCAATAAAAATTCTTCAAATCCACATGGACGATTTGTTGAAGGTAATACAGACACTGAAGAAGACACCTCAGCAGACGAAACTGAAGCATGCGACTCAGAAGGAGAAGATGACAGGATACCAGTTGACTTTTTTAGCTGAAAAAACACTAAGTTGAGATTACGATCTCTTAGCACCATAAATACTATATCGTAAAAGTGTCACATGCTGTTAAAGTGCCAGCACTGCAGGAAACAGGAGAACGATGCCTTCTGCTACCCCCTTCACTGTTAAATTCAATGGCAAGGTCGTTCTTGACAGGAAGCGCGCCAATCAAATTATCGTGCGCAAACATTATTGATACACTTAAAAAATATTGCAATGCAAGTTTTTGTTGTGCGTTTTATCAACAGCGGAATATTCAAAAATACAAAATTCCCTGATATTTTATGAAATTTGCAAAATTCCGGGAATTGCCTGATTTTTTCAGGTAAAAAATACTTCCCTGAGAATTCCAGGTTTTCCAGATGAATCGCCACCCTGTGGATTTCCCACTCTGGGCCATTGGTTGCCTTAACCAAAAAGGCTATCCAGACAAGCTTCCTGCCCTGCCCAAATTCTCTAATAACTCATTAAGTGTTGCAAATTGTGTGAGGGAGTTAGTTTATCTGATGCAGCAAGACACGAGATTACTCTAGAATAGGTATCTCTTATACAAAATTTGTCAAAATCACTACTTGTTACACAATTTGCTGAAAATTTTATTGAACAAATGAATTATGAAAAACTCAAAATTACAAAGTGGATTGCTGTGTATTGTAATTACTACTCTAAATCCCTACGTTTGTAGCCCAAGCTCCAAATATTGGTCAATGCAAAATGTAATATTAACAGTATTTTCAAAAATACTAAAAATCAAATCAAATAATTGTCCATCTGTTACTTAGTCCAGATGAATGGAGTTTTGGGATGCTAAAGGTTTCCTCCCGACAGCCCATAAACAGGTCAGTATAAGACGGTGCCATTCAGATGCCTATGGCTGTGGCATAGATTTGGTTGTATACTTTTTCCTCACAGGAAAGTAGTTGTTAGGATAAAGTTGGTGAAAGTTATGAGGAATGAGGTATCAGGTTAAAATACTGAAGGAGGTAGTATTTGAGAGAGGCGAGACCATGGGCATGAGGACTGCTCATGTATAGAAAAGTGGTGTCAACTGCAACAATAAGTATCCAGGAGGTAAAGGGTTGGTGAGTGTGAAGAGTTGGTGAAGGAAGATATTCTTGATGTGAAAAGAAAGGTTTCAGACAATTCATTGGTGTTTTGGTTAATGAGGGCTGAAATTCTTTTGCGAGGACACAGTAAGGAGCCATAATTGCAAGCTTAGGATTATTTGGTTTTGGAATATGTAGGAGTATATAAAAGTTGGTGTTGCAGGATGGTGGTGTGGAGAGAAGGGAGATGGATTCCAGTGAGAGATTCTGGGGATGGTGTCATTTGGGCACAACTTGTAGGCGGCAGAACTGAGATGAGGTTATGCTTTGTTCTTTTTAAGTCCTTACATGTACATTACCCACCATTTAGTGCATGCAATAGCTCTTCAAATCATCTTGGACACAAGAGTTTACATTAAACTGTATCAATAGGTTCTCTCTTCTTCATATTTTGTTACAGTCAGCATCACCTAAGAAGGTGGCCCAGTTTTCAGTCATTCTGTACATCCCCCTTCATTACTGCAATGACAGCCAATAATGTTCATTCTGCAGGTGCGTGGCTGGGCACGAGTTATGCAATGTTTCTCCTGCAGGTGCAACTGTTAGTGTTCAGTCGTAGCTCCTCCCCTCCACGCTTCTCTTATTGCTCCACCTCTATGCGCGGAAGTACCTTATTATATCAAGCCAGCTATATACACTGCTCAAAACAATTACTGGATCAGTTGAGATATCTTACACAAGATACATACTGTAATGCATTTTATTCAGATATTGGTGACAATCTTGTGTGTGATACAGAATGATATTTTGCAGTCTCAAATCTTTGAGGCTCACACGGCATTTAGTTAGAATAAGGCACCTTGGGGTTGCCATAACAGTGGGAAAGTCATTCACATTGCCCTCTAGATCACCTCAGCTGGCCAGTACAGGTGAATACCTACATGGCGTGGACAGTACGAGATTATCAATCACTCTTGAGGCATATTTAGCAATTCTTACACGAGTGCAATATCCAGCTCTGCAACCATTGTAAAGGTGCTGGTCTAGGTGCAATGTGTGTGCCAAGTGTGTCCCAGACATGCTCAATCGGGTTTAAGTCCAGTGAACAAGCTGACTTCACTCGTTCAATTCCTTCAGCTTCAAACAAGTTGTCCACCAGTGCAGCTCTATGGGGACGAGCATTATTGTTCACCAGAAAGAACCCATCTCCTATGGCACCAGTAAGAGCCACAGCAAAAGGATCTCATGAGTATACCTCTGAGCAGTCAAAATGCCATTCTGAATGACAGAGGTCTGTTTGTCCACAAAATACTGACTCCTGCCCACACCATTCGTCCACCATCATGATATGGTGATATTTCATACACATAAGCAGGAATGTTCCAAATTTCCAAAATCTTGACTCATTTGTGAACAGAAACCAGCATCGTTCCTTATGACTCCAATCCTGATGTTCCTCCAGCCAGTTTCTGAAAGCTGAATGATGTCATGGTTTTAATTGGACACACACACCATAGGTCTCTGTGCATAGAGATCATATTCCTGAAGTTGATTTTGGACTACTGTGTAATACTGCACATCATGTTGCTGCCTGGAGGGGGCATTGCAGCCGAGTTGTGTTCAGCCTCCAGTCTTGATGGGCTGTTAACTGGAGATAAGGGTCATCTCTTGCTGTGTTACCCGTGGCCAACCTTGGCCTTGCCTTCTTTTAATGGTTCCTGTTGTCTGAAATCTTGTCAAGGTCCCTTGCAACCTTCTTATGGCTCTCCATGCTATAACTTCAGGTAAGTCATGTAGTCATGGCATTGCACTACCTGCTCACTACACTATGTGTACCAAACTGCTTGTGTAAGTTGTTTGGTAGAGTAAACAAGTCAACACCAACCCCTTCTGCAGCAACTTCCTATTATTACCACTATCTCGGTTGCTGTAATGTTGTTGTCTACACTCTGTAGAACCAACAGTCATTTTGACCGGTCTATTTTTTACTTTATGATGTATTCCTGAGCACGGCAGATATTGTTTTGGAAATATTAACAACTGTTATAGTGCCTTATAAGACTTACTGTTTTTAATGGTTAATTCACATGAAAAAATGAGGGGGGGGGGGGAGAAACTGGAAATACTGTTTTTCTGGATGATCAAAGTAGCTCACTTGTGTTAAGTGAAAGAATGTATTGCTCCATAACACTTGTGATAAAATGAATAATAAGATAACTACCATTTAGGATTCATTGTCTACTGGAGGTTCCAACATTTAACAAATCAAGTTTTATTTTTAATTCATTAAGATTAGTGGATTCAACAAAAAACAATACTTTTTAAGTGAGAAAGAAAAAACATTTTCACAATAAATCATTTATACAATATTTGAATGAAAATGTACAAAGTCTTATAAACAGTCATTTGCCTTATACATAAATAAATTGCTGTACATAATATAAAATGCAATGGTACTTAACTATAATTACATATAACTACTTTACTGCAGTGTCTTACTACTAGAACTTTTTGGATGGCACAATATTCATAAAAATAATATATCACAGGTTTCTGGTTATTTTTTGTACAAAGGACATTCTTCCATGCAGTTGTCCTATGGAGATGCAACCTGTAACAAAAATGCAGAGTAATTGTTAAATTGTGAATGTATGATTATTTTCAAATTAAATTGCTTGCACTATGCAAAATAATGATGGTGTGGCATTTGTGGTCGTTAGACTCCAGCTGGGATCACTTTGGTCTGCCTGGTGACAGTCTGTTTAGGTGACACCACTTGGGCAACTTGCGCGGCAACGCTAGAATAATAAGGAAGATGACAAAACACCCAGTCCCCAAGCGGAGAAAATCTCCGACCTAACCCGGAACCAAACTGGAACCCCCTGAATGGCAAACCACCACACTCTCTACAGAGGCAGACAGTTTGCAAGATGTGTGCTGCATTCGAAATTATAATCTCACCCCTCCTTGTGGAATCACTTTTCCTGCTCCACTCATGGGTTTATCTATTTTTATCTGTGTGGTCATATTATTATTTATACATTGGAAGCAGGGATATGCTTCTTGTCTTGTACTGAATGTATTTCTAAATATTAAGATGACGTACAGAAACAACATCATTTCCACTGTATAATATAATTTCCTTTGACGTATCAAATTACTTCTATTTGAAAAGTGTACTCCTCCCCCTCTCTGCCCAAAAAATTGTATAAATGCTCACTTTTCCAAAATTCAGATTTTTGTAGCGTAAATCAAGCTTTTTACCACACATCCCTGCATGGTCTGTTTAAACAGTTTGGTCAAAATCTGATATTGCATGTTGTTAGAGGGTATTGAAAACTGGGGGTGGTTTTTTTTTTTTTTTTTTTTTTTTTTTTTTGCCAAATTTAGAATTTATTCGCAGTCATTTAAAGTAAAATTAATAAAAGTAAACTGGTATTTGTTTTTGAGATTTCTGAAGGAAGAACAACAATGTGAGAAGGTTTTCTGTACTGTATTCCACTAACATCTGATGCTATTTTGCACTTTGAAAAGAGAAATGGACAGGTTAAAGTTAGATATGGTAGGGATTAGTGAAGTTCGGCGGCAGGATGAACAGGATTTCTGGTCAGGTGAGTACAGGATTATCAGTACAAAATCAGTTGGTGGTAACGCAGGAGTCAGTCTGATAATGAATCACAAAATAGGAATGTGGATAAGTTACTATGGACAGCATAGTGAGCGCATTATTGAAGTAAAGATAGACATGAAGCCAACACCGACCACAGTAGTGCCAGTTTATAGGCCAACTAGCATGGCCGATGATGAGGATATCAAAAAAATGAATGAGGAGATAAAAGAAATCATTCAGAAAGTTAATGGAGACGTAAACTTGATTGTGATGGAGGGCTGGAACTCAGTAGTAGGAAAGGGAAGAGAAGGAAATGTAGTAGGTGAATATGGACTGGGAAAAAGGAGTGAAAGAGGAGATCGCTTGGTAGAATTTTGCGCAGAACACAATTTAATGATCACCAACACTTGGTTTAATCATCATAAAAGAAGGCTGTATATGTGGAAGAGACCAGGAGACACTGGAAGGTACCAGATTGACTTTATAATGGTAAGGAATAGATTTAGAAACCATGTTCTAAACTGTAAGACATATCCAGGGGCAGATATAGACTCTGACCATAACTTATTGGTTATGAACTGCAGATTAAAATTTAAGAGACTGCTGAAAGGTAGAAAGTTTAGGAGATGGAACCTGGACAAATTGAAGGAACCAGATGTGGTTGAGAGTTTCAGAGGGTACATTAGGCAAGGACTGGCTGAAACGGGGGGAAAGTAATACAGTACAAGAAGAATGGGTAGCTCTAAGAGATAGGGTAGTGAAGGCTGCAGAGTACCGTATAGGCAGAAGGACAAGGCCTAATAGAAATCCCTGGATAACAGAGGATATACTGAACCTAATTGATGAGAGGAGAAAATATAAAATTAAGTAAGTGAAAGAGGAAAAAGGGAGTACAAACGTCTCAAAAATGAGATTGACCGGAAGGGCAGACTGGCAAAGCAGGAGTGGCTATAGGACAAATGCAGAACCGTAGAAGAATGCATAACTAGGGAAAGATAGATACCGCCTACAGGAAAATAAGAGAGATATTTGGAGACAAGAAAAGCAGCTGTATGAACATCAAGAACTCAGATGGAAAACAGTACTAAGCAAAGAGGGGAAAGCTGAACTGTGGAAGGAATATATAGAGGATGTATACAAAGGAAATAAACTTGAAGGCAGTATTCTAGAAATAGAAGATGAAGTGGAGGAAGATGAGATAGGAGATATGATACTGTGAGAAGAACAGAGTGCTGAAGGACTTGAGTCGAAACAAGGCCCCTGGAGTAGATGATTTCCGTCTGAACTGCTGATTTCGTTGGGAGAGCCAGTCATGATAAATTGTTCAACCTGGTATGCAAGATGTATGAGATAGGGGAAATACCCTCTGACTTCAAGGATAATATCGTAATTCCAATTCCAAAGAAAGCAAGTGCAGACAAGTGTGAAAATTACAGAACTATCAGTTTAATAAGTCATGGTTGCAAAATACTAACATGAATTATTTACAGACGAATGGAAAAACTTGTGGAATCCGACCTTGGGGAAGATCAGTTTGGATTTAGGAGAAATAAGTACACAGGAGGCAATACTCACATTATGACTTATCTTAAAAGATAAGCTAAGGAAAGGCAAACCTATGTTTTTAACATTGGTCGATTTGGAGAAAGCTTTTCACAATGTTGACTGGAATACACTCTTCCAAATTCTGAAGCAATCAGGGGTAAAATACAGGGAGCAAAGAGTTATATTCAGCCTATAAAAAAAAAAACCAAACAGCGGTTATTAGAGTCGAAGGGCAAGAAAGGGATGCAGAGGTTGGGAAGGCAGTAAGACAGGGTTGTAGCCTTTCCCCAATGTTGTTCAATCTGTACATTGAGCGGGCAGTGAAGGAATGGAAGGAGAAATTTGGAGAGGGAATTAAAGTTCAGGGAGAAGAAATAAAAACATTGCGGTTTGCTGATGACATAGTAATTCTGTCAGAGACCGCAGAAGATCTCTAAGAGCAATTGAATGGGATGGACAGTGTCTTGAAAGGAAGATATAAGATGAACATTAACAATAGTAAAACAAAGGTAATGGAATGCAATGTCAGAAAATCAGGTAATGCTGAAGGAATTAGATTAGGTAATGAGACAATAAAAGTAGTTGATGAATTTTGTTATTTGGGTCACGAGATAACTTCTGATGGCCGAAGTAAAGATGTTATAAAATGCAGAATGGCTTTGGGAAGAAAAGCATTTCTAAAGAAGCGAAACTTGTTAACATCCAATATTAATTTAAATGTTCGGAAGTCCTTTCTGAACGCATTTGTCTGGAGTGTAGCATTGTATGGGAGTGAAACGTGGACAATAGGAAGTTCAGATAAAAAGATGATAGAAGCTTTTGAAATGTGGTGCTACAGACAAATGATGAAAGTTAGGTAGGCAGATCACGTAACTAATGAGGAGGTGCTCAACCGAATCCAGGAGAAAAGGAGTTTCTGGCATATCCTGACTAAGAGAAGGGATAGATTGGTTGGACACACACTGAGACATCAAGGAATTGTCAACTTAGCATTAGAAGTAAGCATGTGGGGTAAAAATCGTAGAGGAAGACCGAGGGACGAATATAGTAAGCAGATTCAAAAGGATGTAGATTGCCAAACATATTCTCAGATGAAGAGACTTGCACAGGACAGGGTACTGTGGAGAGCTGCATCAAACCAGTCTGCAGACTGAAGACCACAACAACAACAACAACAACAACAACAACAACAACTTTCATTAAAGTCCAGCTCCAGTTGCAATTATTTGTGCTTTGTTTAAGCCCACACTACCGGTTTCGGCCTCTATGTTAGGCCATTTTCAAGTGTGACAGACATTATGCCATAGCTTTCTCTATGGCATAACATCTGTCACACTTGAAAATGGCCTAACAGAGGCCGAAACCGGTAGTGTGGGCTTAAACAAAGCACAAATAATTGCAACTGGAGCTGGACTTTCATTAAATTTGAACCACAGTTGTGGCAACAGCAACGATACAATGATGGAGAAACTAATAACAACATCATTCATGAAAAAGTATGATACTAAAGTTTTATATTGTAGAACATTATTGATTTCTATGCAAAATAAAGCACCACAATAAAGATGAAAAAAACACTTTATATGTGTATATTGCCAGGCTTTTAACTTCCATCAAACCACTGATCAAAATTTGATGGAAAGAAAGATATTTTGTCCCTATACTCTGACATAATACAGAAACACACACAGCCTGAGCTGTGCCTACAAAAGCTGTTTAACATTAAATTATTTTACTTAATTTAGTATGATGTTTAAAAACAGTTTTTTTTTCATTTATCTCATTAAGAAAAGTACGACCTGTTTCAGTGAGTTACTTCTTTTATAGCACTCTTACTTACCACAACAAGATGACCACTTTTCCCTTTGCTGATTGCTGGTGTAGGGCCTGTTGTGATATCAATAACACCTTGTTTGCCACCAATCAGGTTGTGTGATATCCTAAAAAAATAAAAATAAATTTTATTCAGTTGAAGAAATTTTTTTCAAAAAAGTTACTCCCAAGAATGCTCAATTCCCTGTATTGTTTCACAGTAAATAGAAGGTATACAGCAAAAGATAACCTGACAAGAACACACTAATATTGTCTACCAAATAATTACTGCTGAAGTGCATTATACTTCATAAGTAAACCTAAAATAAAATGATCAAGATACATGCAACTTACGTGCTGGCCTCCAAAATCTTTATCAACTGTGGTTTCTTGGTAATGTCCACTATCTTTGTCACAGCTTCAATGACAGGCTCTGCTTCTAATATCAAATCCCCCTGTAATAAAATAAAAATTAAATGTAAATGGATCAGCAAATACAAAAATGCATGCCTTACACTATGCACTTCACAGTATCGTGAACTATTGTCATTCCAGGGTGTTAACAGAAGAGCGAACTGAGACAAAACCATGAAAAAAGGTAAGAGGTACAAGCAAGTTTACTAGTCTACATATTTCATGGTACAGGAACAAAACTCTACTAAAAAACTAAAATTTGAGAAATACTTGGTCATAAATAATGGAATATCGGGTGCCAGAACATTCAAAAATTGTAAGAACAGCTTAAAATGTTACTTCCCACCTGTATCTTCAGGGATGCTATCCTATTGGGGATAAGACAATAGCTTTAAGGCACATAAATGGTCTCTGGAAAAGTCCTGAGGGTTAATTTCCAAAGTATTACAGAATTCTGATGAAAAAACTGCTTGAAAGGCATTTAATGCTACATTATTTAAGCAGAAATCTCACAGCCACACATAGATAACATCAGGAACTGTGATTTACTTTATTTATTTTACTTGTTTATTTTACTCATTTATTTAACTTGGCAAGATTAGGGCCTTCAGGCCCTCTCTTACACCTAAGCAGGTGTTTACATGAAGTTATACTAAATCTACAAAAATTAAAAATTTCAGTCAGTACATATAACAAAAGTTCATAGACACAGTTTATATTCATATTTGATAAATATGAAACATGGAAAGTATTACAATATGGAAAGATTTTAATTATGGCCACCAGCAGCTATGGGCATGGAGGAAGAGGTGGGAAAGGGGGAGAAAAATGAGTGTAATAATACTCACTTAAGGAGATATTATGGAAGAGCAGATTATGGTGAAAGAGAAATAATGGAGAGAAGAGCAGTTATTTTACTATCACACAGAGGGAAACTTGATTGTATACATGAGTTTTGGCGTGAGTTTTAAGAGGGTGACAAGAAAGTGTTTCAACATTTTCTTAAACATAGCAGAAGACTGAATCGCACGAAGAGAGCAGGGCAGCTTGTTCCAGAGCCGATCAACAGAGACAGCAAAAGAATTTGCAAATGTTTTCGTTTTATTAACAGGCACAGCTAGGGTACTAGAAAAGTGCTTGACAGGACTTTTAATGTAAGCCTATTGTCCAGTTCAGAAAATTGAAAGTAAGTTACAGCCGTTCGAACAGGCTCTGGTAGGCAAATAGAACTAGCCGAGATGATTAATGAAGCAGAGATAATCTGGGAAGCTCAAGACAGTATATCAAATTGGTTTCAATAATAATAATAATAGTAATAATAATGCCTCATCGTAACATGGTCATCATCATCATCATCATCATCAGTGAGAACTCCCATTCTCCTTAATTGCAAGTCAAATGTGTTAATCAATTATGCTTTTTATTTGTCCTGTAAATATTTCAGAATCAACTCTGGAAATCCATTTCTATAAAATAATTTTGACTTTCACAATTCATTTTCATACCTATGTAAATGCAACCCATTTTGATACAATAAATTGGTTTTAAGGTTGCATCTTCTTGTTAACATGGCATGAATAGAAGGAAGAATTATTGGAGTTTAAAAATTTAACATTGCAAGGAATAACATGAAAAATAAAATAAAAATGTGGAAGTAGTAGGAATCAAATCTGGGCCACAAAATTGTCAAACCACACTCTTGATGACAGTGACACACCAAGTTTGAATTTATATATTTAGATTAGAGTGGTGTGTCTGTTGTTTCAGACATGCCAAAAATAACAGACACCACACCTGGTGCACAGCCATATTGCATTTGCAACATATTTTATTTAATTAAGGAGGGGAAGGAAGAAAGATGTGGATGGAAAAGAAAGACTTTAGCTGCACTGGGCAATGACATGCCTCACTGATGATAAGTGAAAATGTTTGCTGGGCCGGGATTTGATCCCAGGTCTCCTGTTTCGGAGCATTGGTCACCTTAAACACTTGGCTATCTGTGCTCACATCCCGTCCATCTCAAATTCCCAAGAGTCACCCACTAAAGCTTAGCTCCCCTATCATCCATTGCCCTCTTATACATAACATTTCGCTTTCCCGTACAAGGTCAAACATTATTACCACATCTGTAGTACAGTAGATGAACCTTAAGCCGTCATCACATTTATACATATTAATATTATAAATGCAAAACAAGCTCTGTCTGTTAGGCTTTCATGACAAATGCTTAATTGATTTTGATGAAATTGGGAAGAAGAACAAAGGCTACTTCACAAAGTGTGTATTTCAAGATATTTCTCGACTTAAAAGTAAATAACTTGAAATGTGGAATGACTGGGCATCAATGTTTTTCTAATAGCTTCTGATACACTTGAAGACTCCTTGGAAAAGCTACTTATTCATTGACTTTTGAAATTTAACATATTTATTAAAATACCTTTAATGGTTTGTTTGTTGTACAAATAATTGGATTTGTTTCACACACTTACTTATGCGTACACAAATATCTTTCACAAGCATTTTCCCCTCTACCTATGGACCATTCATATGAGATGCTTTAGGAATTTCAAAGGCCCGTCTATCTGCTTCTCCTCACGAAGTGTGATCCAAATCTGTTACATCCATCCACTGACCTCCCAAACCAGGGAAGGGCCTCCAACATGGCCAACCAATTGATTTAATCTTTGACAGGTCAGTTTTGAATGAACAATAAACAAGAAAGGGAAGGTATTTTGTGTCACTGGCTCCCAGATTTTGAGAAAACCACCCTCAAATTTCAAGACACTAAGTCGACGCAAAATTAACTGGACCATAGATACTTGTTAACAGAGTATCTTTCATAAGCTCATATTTGTGTGATATTTATTATCATGATCTTTGCTCAGTTTTCTTGTTACAGAGGATGACCAGTCACCTCATCAAATGCATTTAGTTACCAAACCAGCACACTCGCCTAGCACTGGTTTTAGATGTAGCACGCTATCAAGGAGTCTTTGAAATATGTGGGTTACCTGTTTCTAACCATCTCATGTTCATGAGATGCTTGGTCTATGTTAAATTAGTACTCCCATTTTTCTTTCCCCATAACACTTGTTCTGCAAAGCTAGTTGTCTCAGTTCCAGAAGTAAAGTCTGCTATCTACGATTATAATTGCTCACAATGTGATTTGTCATTTAAATAACAATTTTGGCAAAAACAACAACTTTACATCATATTTGCTGTATTCCTCGCATAATAATATGGATGAAAAACACAAATATCTTTTGAAGTGGGATAAATTAACCAATGGGCTTGGTATAAAAAGAGTAATAAAAAACAAATACCTTGTCTTTTTTCAGATCTGGTGGTATCCTTAACAACATCAGGTTGTCAGATGCTGTTGTAACAACAATTTCTTGGACACTGTTTAGAGGCAGATTATGCTTCAATTTGAATGTCTTTCCATCTAAGACATACAATGATTTGCTTGTCACTAACATGGCTCGCTCTCTTGGTTTGTAGCCATGTCGGTCATATTTTGTCACAGAAATTGAGTACTGTAAAAATAAATTGTTACAATGAATTAGAAATATAATCTCTTACTGAAAACAATTTAGCATTAAGGATCCATAATAATTACCACTTTCCATGTCTAGGTTTTATGTGAAAGTGAGACGATAAGAGTATTATCCTCATCCAGTTATTAACTGTATTATTGAAAATCTCTTTTCTACATCTACATTATCACTCTGCAAATCACATTAAAGCCTGACAGACGGTTCATTGAACTGCTTAGATGATATTCCTACACTGTTCCATTCTATAATAGTGCATAGAAAAAAAATCTAATTCTTTCCATGTTTGATCCAATTTATTTTTCTTATGATGATGGTGTCTCCCTATGTAGGTGGGTCCTAACAAAATATGTTTGCATCCATAGGAGAAGAAATTTTGCAAATAGAAGATCTTGCCAGAGCAAATGATGCCTTCCGTTTAATGATTTCCACCCCAACTTGTGCATCATTTCTATGACACACTTCTCTCTGTATCGCGATGATACAAATGTACTGCCCTTCTCTGAACTTTCTCTACATCCTCAGTCAGTACCACTCGGCGGGGAGCCAATAATGAGCAACAATACTCCAAATTATGATGTACAAGTGTAGTGTAGGCAGTTTCTTCAGTAGAACTGTTTAGTAGAAGTGTTCTGCGAATGAAACATGGACTTTTGTTTACCTTCCCTACAATATTTTCTATTTGCTCTTTCCAATTTAAGTCCTTTGTAATTGTAATACCTACGTATTTAACTGAATTTACAGCTTGTAATGTAAATGAAGTTTAAGATATATTTCTTTTAGTGCTCATGTGAATGACTTAACACTTTCCATTACTTAGGGTCAATTGCTAATTTTCACACCACACATATCTAGTCTACATCATTTTGCAGTTGCTTTTGATCTTCTGGTGACTTAACTAACCTACAAATGACAGCCTCATCCACAAAAAGTCTAAGAGAGCAGCTCAGATTGTCTGCTAAATAAGAAATGGAACAGTAGGGGCCTTGTAACACTTTTCTGAGGAACGCCAGCTATCACTTCTGTTTTACTTGATGACAATCCATCAATTACTATGTACTGTGTCCTTTCTGATAGGAAAACTCAAATCCAATTACATAACTGGCGATATTCCATAGGCTTGCAATCTGATTAGAAGACGCTTGCGAGGTGCAATGTTGAAAGTCTTCCGGAAATAGAAATATGGAATCAATTTGTGATCCCTTGTTGATAGCACTCATCACTTCATGTGAATAAAGAGATAGCTGTGTTTTACAAGAATGATACTTTCTGAATCCGCATTGATTATAGGTCAATAGGTCGTTCTCTTCAGGGTAGTTCATAATATCTGAGGACAGTTTTTGTTCTAAAATCCTACTGCAAACTGATGTCAATGATATAAGCCTATTATTTTGCAGATCACTCCTGTTGCGTTTCTTGAATACCGGAGTGATCTTTGCAACCTTCCAGTAGACGTGTACAGGTGTTTAGCTGTGCAAATGGTTGTATATGATAGCCAGGTATGAAGCCATTGCATCAGTGTACTCTGAAAGGAACGTAACTGCTATACAACCTGGATGGGTGACTTGGTTTTGGTAAGTAATTTAAGTTGCTTTAATGCTTCAGGGATATCTACTTCTAAATTTTACATGCTGGCAGCTGTTTCTGATTTGAATTCTGAAGTATTTGCTTCATCTTCTTTGATAAAGGAATTCTGATGAGCTGTGTTCAGCAATTGTGCTTTAACAGTACATTCTCCAGTAACACTACAATTGCTGTCCTGTAGTGAAGGTATTCATTGTGTTTTGCCACTAGTGTACAGGATGTTTCAAAAAGAATGTATTTATTAAACTAAGACATATGAATATGGAACTTTACATACATATTTAGGAACCTCTCAAGTTCCAATCAGAGATGTTCAATATGTCCTCCATCAGCAAAATGAACAGTATCACATTGATACTCAAATTCCTGCCATACTCAGGCAATCAAGTCCTTCATCACTTATGTTCTGGTAGTACAGATCCAGTTCTTCAACTCTTCCAGCTTCTGTGGGAGTGGTGGTACATAAACGATGTCTTTAATAAAACCCCACACGAAGAAGTCACAGGATGTCAAATCTGGTGACCGTGGAGGCAGCAGAGACATGCTAAGTCGCCAGCTCCTTGAAAACCAGTCTAACAATTCAGTAGAGTTTCATTTAGATACATATTTAGACTCCAGTGAGGGGGCTGCCCTGTGTTGTAGAAAAATGAAATTGTCCTTGTGCAGCTTCAGAAACAACCACTTATGTAACATAGTTAGATACTGCTGACTGTTAACCTTATTTCCATCAAAGAAGAATGGGCCATAAACAGATGATTAGGATATCGCACAAAACACATTAATTTTGGGTGAATCTCATACATGTTCAATGACTGCACACAGGTTTTGTAGGCTCCAAATTTGAACATTGTGTTTGTTTACCTGACCACTAACATGGAAAGTCATGACAAATTGTACTTTTAGGCAGCTTTAACTCCCCAATGGCACAATGGGTTGATTTTGAAGGACTACATTTGAAAGCAGTTTCTTCAGGAACTTGAATGTAGCCTAGACTCTTTCCTTTACATACACATTCCATATCTACAAACTGTCAATACCATCTGTGAATATTCCAGCCATTGTGAGAATCAATTTGATACCTCAACCTGAAACATCTTTGCATTGTAATCACGAAATGCACTTCGCAAACTTGAGAACACGGAATGATTTCTGCAGTGGCATAGCCATCTTAAACATATGATGGTTCCCAAGCAAAACAGAAGACTACTGACATCTAGTGGCTATTAATATAAACTAGACTATCTATCATTTCTCCAATAGCCCACCCGAGGCACACTGATTGAGAGTTTTGACAAAATAATACTTTGTAATATATGTATTCTTTTTTAAACACCCTGTACTTTAGATATTACCACAATTTCTTTAGATTTCCTACCAAATTACAAATTGGAGTTTCTTATGGAAATATTACAAGCGTCTACACTGAAGTTCGTGCTACATTTCAATTTTCTGTACAAAATTGCTAGTATTGAGGATTGTGTGTCGTTAAATTTTGTATCCTTTTTTTTTATTGGATTTGCAAGAGTGATCTAACCTATTTTGTGTACAAAGGCAGGTCAACCCCCATTTTGTTAATTTATTTGGTATAAATCTTTCAGTTGTCATTAATATTATTCCTTTCAATGTCAGCCACACCCACTCTACAGTCACATTGTTAGTTTCAAAAGGCTAGAGATTCTCACTCATGGAAAATTAAGATAATTTTATCTGCCTTTTTTTAAATGAATATATAAGGGGCATTCAAAAATAAATGAGCTGAAGTCTGGAATGCGCAAACTGGTGTTAGGAGGATAATATTATTGTGTGTGTAATGAGGTGTGGTTCTGAACAGAGCATGGTAGTTCAGAGCCCCAGGCTAAAGGGCACACATGCACATCATGTGGCTACACAAAGCTAGCAGCATAATGCATCAATCGTTCAACACAGCCACTCACATTGCAAATAGTGACATGGAGGCTTTAAAAGAAGAGCAAAGAGGTGGTGTTCATTTTCTGACAGTGGAAGGAGTAGAGGGAATGGACATTCATCGGCATACGTCACAACTGAATGTGTGTTCCTTGCAAGGGCCAAGGAGTGGTGCAAGTGCTTCAGAGAAAGACAGGTGTCATTAACCGATGATGCATAGTCTGAAGCATCACACTGCATTACCAATGACATTGTTCAACTGGTTGATGCAATCCATTATCCGGACAGACAAGTGACGCTGAAAGCCACAGTTGCTATGGTCAGATGACCATGTCCAGCTATACGTGTGGAACTGGTTCCCGATGCACCCCCAGGAATTTCATGAGACAGCCTTGTGTCACAGTGGGACACGTGTCAACAGCCATGGTCAATATTTCTAACATACAGGTGCTGGTTTCTGTAATTATGCCTCCTGCTCATTTCTTTTTGAATGCCTCCCCCCCTTTTTTTGTTTAATTTTTGTGCATTTGGGTATTTCGATATTCAATTGTGCTACAACTCCATGTTCACTAATCCCTGTGTTTGTTTTGATGCTCTTTACTAACTCCAGATTATATGTTGCTAGGAGGTCAAGTATGTTTTCACAACCATTCACTATTCAAGTGGGTTGATGAACTAATTGTTTTAGATAGTTTTTGGAGAATGCCTTCAGTAAAATTTAAGATCATGTTTTATGCATGTGTCTAGATATGTTAAAATTGTTTACTTTGGGTATGGTTTTGAAATTTGATTCAAGCTTTATTTAAACATTTTTGCAATCAAATTGTGTTTCCTAACTTACTATGACCTTCGTAAATCTGTGAGTATGTACATAGATCTATGTACTAGCATTCTAATGTTAAAATATTTCATAAATTTTAAATATTCAGGTAAGACCAGACACTCACCAGCACCTTATCTCCATTTTGCAGGTGAGAAGAAACAAAGCTTGGTAGCAAAGCCTTGTGCTCAGGTTTTAATCTCTCTTCAACAAATTTTGAAGCTATACTGTTTGGATATGATTTCTTCTTACCTAAAGAATAATAAAAGTAGTACAATTAAATAGAAAAATCTGAAACACAGTTATTACACACATCTTATTAAAAAGAAAGAAAGAAAGAAATACCTTTAAACAAAGATTCTGCCAATATTTTGAGCTCAAATTGCTTTTTAGCTTCAGGTGTTAGAGCCAGTCGATACTTTCTTGCCAGCCATCGCTCATGTAGCTGATGTAAATACCTGGAAGCCTGAAGTTTTACACAATAATGAATTTTCCATTTCTGTACAAAAACACTTTAATTGGGAACACCAACAAAAATCACATATTCTTTCCTGTTAGCTCCAATAGAAATCCTATTCTCTCGATAAAATTCTTCCCCATTATTAACAATTCTGTGTTACAACATTTCTCACTTTTAAGCCTTTTTTTCCCTTCCTTTTTTTAAAATCACGATCCATAATATTTATTTTAATACAGATTTGTGCAAAAACTACTGCTCATAGTCAGCCTTGCACAATGCAGTAAAACAGACTACATGCACAGTTGTTGACCATATGGTGTAGTGTTAGTGCAGAAAGCAAGATTTTCATTATCAGTGTGTTAGGTCACAGACATCTGTACTAGAAAGTATGCCTTAATATATTAACACAATCCAATGACAGTGATTCTAGTAGCAAATTTCCTTCTGCTCATTGTATTGTTATTGCAACCAATTTAATTTAAATTCATGGTTGTTTATACAAATAAACACCACTTTTGAAGACAGCATCTCCATAATTTACACATGAAATACGCTAATTCGTACTAGGTGCCCAGTTGTGTGTTGTGGTGGCCTGTCAGATGAAAACATTCCTCCTGAAGTTCATCCATAACATGATAATATCTGAACTTCTCCTCATCCTGAACACTCCTGAGCCAACTGACTTTGGTGGCAACATTATAGGTTTCATGCCTGTTGTCCTGTTTACTACGATTAGTGCCAGATTTAGTCTTTTAATAAATGCAGTATTGTGTTTTGCAATTTTTATTTGCCATTCTTTTTATAGTGATTAAATAGGCAAAATTTAAATTGTTTTAGTCCCATATTATGAACATAATGACAGTACAAGAAATGTATTAATTTTCTGCTTTCTATGTTTCCCATATTTTCCTGTATGTAACTTTTTTCTGACAGTCCGCTGAAAAGTGTAAAAGGGTTTTTTTTATTGTTAATTTATTTTTATGAGAATTGTAATTTTATTTTGCCTAACATTTTTCTCATGTTCACAACGCAACCAGATTTATGGAATGGAACTTAGTGTACATCATCATCATGACGACAGGATAATTAACAAAAGGACACACACACACACACACACACACACACACACACACACTGATTGGAGAAGAATATGAAAGTTAACTGATTATTCTTTTCATAGGAAGTATTCCTAAATATGCTGAAGGTTATTTTGAGGACCAAAGAAAACCAAAACCAGGATCTCTATAAAAGGATTTAAATCACCGTTTGAAAAATTTGAGTCCCTGTCTGATCAATGCGTAATCTTGCTTGGTGGGATAAAAACGATTTTCTCCAAATACAATTTTGCTGTGTACATACACTGCAACATAATTTGCTACAATATAATTTATATTTGCTGTCAATATGCAGAACTTAACTGAATTTGTGGCATGTACTCAATTATTTATGAAATACTTAAATATTTAAATATTATTACAATTTATGTTGAAGAGTAGCATTAAAATGATGTTAGTTTACCTCTGTGCATGACTGTGGGCAAGGTGGCCATGATTTATCCAGCACACTTTTAGGCAAATTTTGAGCCAATCTGTTTAAGTAGTGAAATTTTGCAACCTGGATGAATCCCTTGTTCACATCATTAACTGGACCATGCCGAGTAATAAAGCCTTTGATGAACCTGTAATACATATCAACTTAGTGATAGGAAGTGTCAGCATTTTGCTAATTTTGTCAAAAATTACTTGAGAAAACAGATGCAGAGTATGTCATTACTGGAACTGGAATGGTAAGGATAAATAGTAAGCTGTTACTGAAGCATAAAATGTTACCTTCTTATGGCTTGTACACCTTTTCTCCTCCTCTGTGCCTCCTTCTTTGCCAAATGTCTACGCATATATTTCTGTATAATAATAGCAGAATTCCTCATCTGAATATACCTCCTGCGCTGAAGAATACCTTTCCACACTTTCTGAATAATAGTGGCTACAAAATTTTTTCGTTCTTGAAAGGCATCCTCTGTTTCAAAGAGTGTTTTTGGAAACCGGATAAACAGTTTCGTCCTGTTAAGTACATAGCAGAAGTAAATTACACAATAACCAATTACTTAAGTTTGATGATAACAGCAACACAGACTTTGAACAATAAAATACCTGTTATTATTTTCTTAAAAATATAACAATGGAAAATCCAGTTTGGAATGTCAATTATAAAGGAAAAAGATCAACTCAAACATGATCACTGAGACCCAAACAGTCACATGAAATAGACAATCACATTCACAAAACTTAAATTTTTGGCCATCCTTCACTAAAAACGAAATGCACACATTCACACAATCACTGAGACATACCTGAAGCACCTATAACCACCATCTCTGGCCACTCCAGTGGTAATGTATCTCTACTAATGTTTGGGTGATTGTGTGAATGTATGTGTTTCTTTTCCTGATAAAGACCATGGTAAAGAATTTACCATATTTACTCAAATCTATGCCACACTATTTTTCCAGTTTTCAGGATCTCAAACAAATGCCAACTGCTAGAATGTAGTGCAAAGCAAATGGAAGTTCTGAAAAATGGCACTAGGAGCTGTCACATATAACTTTTGCTGTGGAATATATACTAAACTGGTAAGCTTGACTCGAATTCAACTACTATAGCAGTATCTTTATCCGTTCTATATAATTTGTATCTCAGAGTGAATCAACTTTGTTTTGATTTCAAATCGCAGCCTACAAATGTTTCTCCCCTCGAATTTGGAGACTTGTTTTTTGGGTGCAGCTTAGATTCACATAAATAAGGTAAGTTATGTGAATGTGACTATTTTACATGCCTATCTGCAGCTCAGCAGTTGTCTTTACATTGAATAATTCCTTAAAAACAAATTTCTGTGACTTTTCATATCAGAAGAGTATTGGAATTTCAATCGCTCATAAAACCAAGATGTATACTGACCTGCCCATTCTGTAGTCATCTTTTCCATAGCCCAAATAATTCACTAGTGTCTGTACACCATCCTTGGCACTTCCTTTGTAAAATGGCCATGTTTCTGGACACAAACTTTTATAACGTTGCAAGAACAGTTCGTAAACTCGGCGGAATGCAAACCCTGCTCTACGTACCCTAAGATTTTCCATGAGCCCCAAGTATTTCACTTGATGGAGAACCACTTTGTCATTAAACACACCTGTTAAAGAGCAAATTGTATACAATAATTTGCTAACTTTTTAAAAACATATATAAGTAAACTCATGTTAGTATTAGGCTTATCTTACAAAATTCTGGAAGAAATGGCTCTAGTGTGTTTGCCTAGGAGGAACAAAAGATTCCAATGTTCTGAATGTTTGTTCCCTGTTCTGGACAGTACACACTGAATTTTATGTTATGGGCAAACTTCACCATACAATCTAGTATCTTTGCGGAGCAAGTCTTTATTTCCCATGAAATTCAGTGTGCGATTATAAACAGAGCCTGCTTGTTGCTGTTTAAAGGAGCATCTTGCAGTCTACAGGAATTAGTTGAATATAAGGTAAGCATGATACACAGAAATGTAACTCATTAGGAATTGTCAAGTAAATGCAAATAAATGGAACTAGACAGAGTAATCAGAGTATCAGAGTTGTTATCAGAGCCCTTATAGAAATGATGTGACAGTTGTTACGCATACTAAAAAATCAGCCAATGATTGAGCACAATCACAAAGTCTTATTTGAATATATAAGGTTTTAATTTACTGATATAGTTTAAAAACTATTCCTCCACAGTCTTGGAAGGAGGATGAACACAAAATTTACAAATATGTACCTTTCTGCTTCTAGCAACCTCTAATCAACCACCCTTCGAACTCCTAATATTATGTCAGTATTTTCATTATACCCGAGAATGTCATGTTCTAAGACATAGTGAATTAAAATAGAAAAGTAAATCAACTTTTTAAATTTTTGTTTCTAAGACTTGATAGACCGAAAACTGCAGATAATTAAGATGATCTGCAATATGTGGCTTTCAGTTCAGTTTTATTATCAATGTAAGGTCTTAACATTGGAAATATTTGTTTTATTTATTGATTTATGTTAAAGTGTCCCAGACCTTGTACAGTGCTGAATGTATAAATCATGTATATTTAACTTAAATAACAGTTCATTTATAGATAAACAATATTAATTTTCAAGACAGTATTATTTACATGTTGCAGTTTTATTACAATGGACTTAATTACAATACTTCCATCACCAGCAAAGAAAACTGTTTATGCTATTTGGATGTAGTAGTACTGGATCCTTTACATACGACAAGAACAAGAAAGAAACCAGTAACAATCCCAATGGTTCATATTTAGTGATTATGCTCCATTCGAAAGATGATGATTCCTTGTTTAAACACTATGAGTTTTTCCAATGAAAGATTTAGATAAGATGGAGATATCTTTAATGTTTGAGGTTCTTCAAGAGAATACTATGAATGACAATCAAAATGATTTTGACAGGTCACAGAAGATACTTGGCAATGTTTCATCATTCAGATTTCATATACAGCAGGGTCCTGATAACCAAACTAATTGGGACTGGAACCTTGTTCAGATTAGCTGGAAATACGGCACCAGTTTCTACAATGATGTGTACCAAGCAGATAAATAGAACACCATGCTTTCAAGTTTGGGGGGGGGGGGGGGAGGGAGGGAGACAGTGGCTCCCTCCCTCTCATTGTTGGTGTGTATTGTTGAGATGTTTGAACTGTTCAAGGTCAGTGTACTGACTGCCAGGTCACAAATAATGTTTGGTTAATGTTAGCTACTAATTGCTATCTAAACTGTCTACAGAAGTGCGCGTTTGTAAAGCAACCATTTGCGATTCAACCCTTAATTTTAGTACATTGACAACAAACAGCCTGGCATCAAAAGCAAAAATACTTGCTCCTAAGCAAATATCATGTGACTATTAGCATGCAGCAAAACTGCTGGTAATCGAAGCTGCCTTTAATACTGATCAGAAAATCTTTTAAGACCAGAGTTTTTAAAAAACTGCAACATGAAGTCCCTGTCCATACGTTACGACAACCAAAAGAAAATCATGGATGGATGGTAAGCTATTCAGAGAATGGTATCAGGATCAGTTCACTCCCTCTGTCTGACAGTTTTGTAAAGAAAATCATTTGTCTCTCCATGTTTACCGCCAAATAGTGCTTCACTTTTACAGCCGATAACTGCAGACATTAAAACCAATTTTAAAAAACAATTATCAAGAATGCTGAACCAAGAGGATAACATTCATTTAGCTGACAAAATTAAAATCAAATGTGAAGAATGTTGTTTATTGGACCACTGAGGCATGGCAGAATATTTCAGAAATCACTTTGAGAAAACAGGACTCAACATAGATGAAAAATGAAGGTGAACATCTGCTAAAATGGTACAGACTATCCCTGGGGGCGAAGAAGCCAGTGAGGCAGACATAGATGAATGAATGGCAGTGGATGGCACAAGCTTCAAGAGCTTTAATGATGTTGATTTAGTGACTGCTATCAGAGGACTGTTAGGCTGAAAGTGACAAAGCAGAGCTGGTGCCACACAGTGACACAGCAGAAGCACTTTATCTAATATACGTTATTTGGAGCAACATGCCACTGCTAAACTTGCTGTTATGATGTTCGTGATAGTCGTGCGACTGTGTGTCATAACAGAGTGTCCTAATTAGGTCAACAACAATGACTAAGTTTTCGTAGACTACAAAGTAGAAATAAAATGGGTGTTTTTAAGCACTATAACTGGAATTTCTTAAGTTAGATGAGTTTTCTTTCACTGTGATGCATTGTTTAAGCCTAATGTCTTCTTGCAAATGTATTATAATACATATGTAATAAAATGTATAAATTAAGAGTACACGCGCAGGCTACATTTGTAGCCCAGCGTGTGAAACGGTCTACTATTTTCAACAATTGGCCACAACAATGCCATCACTTTGTGTATTCCTCAGGTATGAATCACACTTTCTGCTAGGAGCGTGCTGACTCCCACAGTACAAAAGTGTCTAATCAAATTAGCATCAAAGTCTGTCAGCTACGTCTGTAGCCCGCAAGACTACTCGCGGAAGTAAAATTTCCGAGTGCGCAAATTGTGGGTCTGAGGTAAATATTCAAAATGCCTGTAATAAATACTGTAGAATTACTTTGATGTTTTGTGATTTATAGTATTGTTATTTTACACTTTTTGTTGTTAGAGTAAATTTGTAATCTGTGCATAATTACTTTTAGATGGCGGGTTATTCATGTAATATCGATGCACAAATTTAGAGATGGCTGCTGGAGAATAACGAAGATGGTGAGTTTTGTTTTTATCTACTTTTCACAATGACAAAACAAATCGATGCTGCTACTGGGGAGGCAAAAAAACAGAAATCATCACTTTTCATAACAAAACAAAGTGTGGCGTCGATATTTTTGATCAAATGTGTAAACAATATGACGTTTCTCGAAATAGATGTTGATGGCCTCTCATGCTGTTTTACAATTAGCTCAATATGGTGGGTATAATTGGTCTCATTATTTATCAGATGAATAATAGCAAGACCTTCTATTGAGCGTCAGAATATAGCAACAGAATATACCCAGAGGTATCAAACTGAAAGGCAGACTTCTACTTGGGCTCCCAGAGGATTGTCGTTCTTTTTGTAGAAGAGCCCCTGACTGCAGTACGCAGAAACAGTGCAGCAAATGTACAAGATACATTTGCAGCGACCATCAGGCAGTCTTGTGTCCCGAATGCATGCCAGTGAAGTGGAGATAGCTGTCAAACATGGTTCATTGGTTCAATTAGATGACAATTTAACTTTGAACTAATAATTATTACTTATTACATTTAAAACATGTGAACATAATCAAAGCCCTTGCTTGGACATTCATTTTTAAAGAATTTGTTTCATTGTTTAGAATAGTTAAAATGTTAGATTTTTGTCAATTTTATGTAAGAGCGTGATAAAAACAAAGATATTTAGTGATTATACAAAGTGTTTTAGTTAAATTACTTCCAAATTTGCAAGTAACCAAACTTTTAGTTGGGCTACGTACGTAGCCCATGCGTGCACTCATGAAATGTTTATGAGTGCGTGCACTCCAGTGTTAAAATTGTATGTATGTAAGACACTTTACCATGCAGTTAAATACAGTATATACTGTTCATTGTTTTCATAACTTTGTTTTAATTCATATTCGCAAAATGTATAACATTAACCGTGAATGGATAAATTTGAAAATGGATACCTAGGTGGGATTTCAAACCGGGTTTCCTGCTTTCTAGGCAGTTGTGCTGACACCTACACTACTGGAAGGACAGCAATCACACAACCTACACAGACTACTCAAACACGCCTCTCGTCAGATACAAATTTTCAACTTCACTGAGAACTCGCCATCTATTACTCAAACTCATAGCAATAAAGAAAGGATCATTGTCCATTATATTGTATACATTATATATTAGCGGGTCTCTGCTGTAAATGATTTATATTTTTTGAAAAGAAATATTTATATTGTGAGACCCATTTTAAATGGGTAAAGTTTTCCGATTTGAGAGAAGCATGCAATGATTGTTTTATACAAATTCTTTTTCCAGTATTTACAAGAAAAAGGTATGTAGTGAAATTATTAACATTAACTTTACCACATTCCTTGCTAATGGGTGTGACAACTGCATATTTCAGTCAGTCTGCAAATATACCATATGACAGTAATTGCATTTATGACAAAGACCTTACGTATCAGTGGAAAATAAGATTTTAGTACTTTGAGATACTCTTCACTCCATCACAGACATTGGTTTTCAGAGAGTTAATGACTTTTTCAATTCAATTAACACTGAGATTTTAATGTGTTATCTGTTAGGGCACTAATTCCTAAGAAGATACTTCTAGAACACTTGAGTTCCATACCAATATTCCTAGATACTTCAAGGAAATGAGCATTAAATTTTACAGTCAATCAATCTACAAAAGTCAGCAACTGCACTAATATTTAAATCAATTTATCATCTTATTGCCAGACGAGTAATTGTCACAACACAGATGAAACAGGTTGTGAATGCAACTACAAGATTCTGAAGATGATTCCGAAGAATTGAAACATGTAAATAAATTGTTTTAGTCCATTAAATACATTGCCTACCTGGCTGTTACAACTTGTAATATAGCTGTGACAAAGTGATCACACTCTAAATTTAAAAGATTTAATTTTATTGAGCAACACTTAACACTACGTAAAATCAGTGCACACTACCAACCAATGGTTTAGGATATATCTGAAAGCTAGTAAGTCTTTTGTCCTTTTTGTGTTCACCTGTACATGAATCAGCATATCTGCTTTCATGAGATTGTGTTTCAAGTTATGCGTAAGCACAGATAGTTTTCAGATATTAAAATTTATATGAACGTGTATTAATAAACTTTTTTTTTTGTGTCACAAAAAGTACTAACCAGATCTCTTGTCATCATTTGGTTTTATGCAGCGGATATAGGATGGCTCCTTGTCACTCAATATTTCCATTAACCTATTGACACTGTTCTTAAACTGTGTACCTGCAGTTTCAGGTCTCTTTTTGCTTGTAACATCACTGACAGGGAAAACAGCCTAAAAAATATCATCCAAATTTCAGTTACTGCATTAAAAACGAAAACATTTAACTAATCAAACTTAAATTTTGTAATGTTAACAACATGTAAAAATACTTTCAGCTCTTAGAACTCTATTATTCTCTTTATGGAACAGAAAGGGAGAGAAGAAGGCGAAACACAGGAGAAGGGGTATGGGGAGGAGAGTGGGAACTGAAATAGAAACCTACACTAAACACCAAGTGCATAAAGCTTGCCAAACAGTCTTCATAGATTTAAGCTTATTCTGTGTGTTATACTTAACTGTAAGGGTATTAAAATTTATGCAGCATTTCAATATGACCACTTGTGCAACTGAAAAATGCACTTTAATTCCCATTCTCAAAGTTTTGATCAAAGAGATTTTTCTGAATTTTCTTGATGGCAGATTAAATTGCTCATTATTTATTTCTTTAGTTGCTGATGGTATAATAACATACTAATACTTACCAGAGAACTTATTACACATTTAAATGGGAATTAAAACATGTGCATTTCTAAGTTGCTTGACAACAAATTACTGACATACTTTAAAATTAAATAACCAAAATACACAAATTGTTATATTTATATATTTTCAGCTATTGGTACTAAGTGGATTAGCCATGAATCATATCACCTTTGTTATGGAATTTGTTGTTGTTGACATCACTTCACGCAGATCTCTGAACAGGAGATCGTTATTTTTATCCAAAAATCCTCTTATGTTGTATGTTACAGTACCAGCATAATGCACCAGCTGAAATTCCTATAAATAAAACGAAATAATAAGATATGCAAAATATTTCACTCAACATAAAGGTTTGAGATGCCGCACAGTAATTTTAGTTTTTTTTTTTTTTATTCTTTTTAATCTAAATCATCTTAAATACTTTACTTACATCTCTTCCCATGATTTTCTGTGTTTTTATATCTGCCTTCTTGTGACTGATGTAATGTTGATGGTCTGAGAGATTTTCATTCATTTTGTTAAGAAAACTCATATCTGTTGGTTCACCAGGCCGTAGACACTCTTCATCCATGAGAGCAATAATCCCTGCTCATAAAATAATACTAATTACCACTTATTCATAGCTTACAAGGCAGTGTGTGTGTGTGTGTGTGTGTGTGTGTGTGTGTGTGTGTGTGTGTGTGTTTTATTTGTGTCTGTCGGCAGCTCAACGATTGTCTTTACGGTGAGTTGTTTCCTATCTACATACTATTATTAACATTCCTTACTGGACCTTCCATTGTTGTTATTGAGCTAGGAATCACAAATTCACAAAATGGATAAAACATAGAAAATAGTGTATGTCATTACAAACCATTGTAAATGATAACTGCTTCATAATCTCATTTTTCAGTTATTTAGTTAAATAAGCGTACATATTGTTTGTAACACATTTCAGAGATTTTCTCTAACTTTTATGATAATATTGTACAAAAATATCATTTCATTTGTTTATTGTAAATATTCACAACAGTTCCGTAATCTCCATTTAATTTAATTTAGTGAAAATTGAGTGTAACATGATATTT
Organism: Locusta migratoria; assembly: GCA_026315105.1. Lineage (NCBI taxonomy): Eukaryota > Metazoa > Arthropoda > Insecta > Orthoptera > Acrididae > Locusta > Locusta migratoria. The sequence goes on from CM048744.1 coordinate 368,564,187, forward strand.
GATTATTTATAACAATATACAAATTATTAAAAAAATTACAATAAGGGAGTGCTCAATACACTCAGAAGTTCAGTTAGTTAGCCAAAATATGAGATGATGATAAAAATTATTATCATCATCTCATATTTTGGCTAACTAACTGAACTTCTGAGTGTATCGAGCACTCCATTATTGTAATTTTTTAATAATTTGTACAAATGCCTTCAGAAACAACTTCCTAACATTTACATTAATATTTGAAATAAACAAATTTCTCTTTTTTAGAAGTGTTTATCTTCCCATTGCTATTCTGCATTTTATAACATAACATATGATGGTTGCAGCACAGAAGATGTAAAATGCAGAATGACAATAGGAAGAAAAGTGTTTTTAAAAAGAGAAATTTGTTAACATTGAATATTACATGTAAGGAATTCCTTTCTGAAGCCATTTATGTGGAGTGTTGCCTTGTATTTGAGTGAAACATGGACGATAAACAGTGAAGTCAGGAAGAGGATAGAGGCGTTTGAAATGTGGTGTTACAGAAGAATGCTGAAGATTAGGTGGGTTGATCGTGTAACTAATGAGGAGATTCTGAACAGAATTGGAGAGAAAAGGAATTTCTGGCATACCTTGACTAAAAGAAGGGATCAATTAATTGGACACATAATTAGACATGAAGGAATCATGAATTTAGCATTGGAGGGAAGTGTGTGGGGTAAAAATAGCAGAGGGAGACCAAGAGATGAATACAGTAAGCAGATCCAAATGGAAGTTGATTGTCTTTCTTATGAGGAGATAAAGAGGCTTGGTCAGGATAGAGTAGGGTGGAGAGCTACAGCAAACCAGTCTCCGGGAGTCAAAAGATTTTTACTTCGCAAATGAAAGAACTTATCTACAACATTTATTGTCACATTTTCTTAGCTAATTCCTCAGCATTGCCTGATTTAATTTAACTAAACTCATCACCCTTGTTTAACTTTAGGTAAAGTATTGGCAAAAATGGGGCACTAACACCATGGTGGGGTCAATCTAACATCTTGCATATGAATGGGTGTAATGTTAATATATTGAATCCCTCTGAAATTCTCTGTTTTGTATATCAAAGAGTCATTAATACAAAGTAAATAACCATGAAAATATAAATAAATAAATTACCAGGTGAAGGAGCACAAGTAGTGATAGTAGCACAAATAAATAAAACACACACACCACACACAAAAACGCTAGCTTTCCCAGCCTAGCTGCTTCTTCAGGCAGAGTAGGGAAGGAGAGGGAAAAGGAAAGGATGAGGGTTTTAAGGGAGTGGGTAAGGAGCCATTCCAATCTCGGGACAGGAAAGACTTACCTTGGGGGGGGGGGGGGGGGGGGGAAAGGAGGGTAAACAAATACACACACACCCATACATGTACACAAATGTTTTATTTATTTGTGCTACTATCACTACCTGTGCCCCTTCGCCTGGTAAGAGAGAGAGAGAGAGAGAGAGAGAGAGAGAGAGAGAGAGAGAGAGAGAGAGAGAGAGAGAGAGAGAGGGAGGGAGGGAGATATGACTTACCAAAAGGACCGGCTCGTCGATAGAAACAAATAAAATCACACACAAACACACATACAAGCTTTCGCCACCACTGGCAGCTTCTTCAGGAAAAAGAGGAAAAAAGGGGAGGAAAAAGGGAAGGATATGGGTTTTAAGGAAGTGGAAAAGGAGTCATTCCACTCCCAGGAGTGGAAGGACTTACCTTAGGGGAAAAAAAGGAAGGTAAACAAATACACACACACACACACACACACACACACACACACACACACACACACACACACACACACAGAGAGAGAGAGACAGACATATCGAAACGCAAACACACCTAGACAGACATTTGTAAAAAGCAAAGAAGTTCGACAGAGATACCAATTGAGGCAGAGGCTCTGTCCACAGAACCAAGGCAAAGATGCTAAAGATGATGGGCGGGAATTTGAGTTAGCGGAGATTGAGACCAGGTGGGCAACGGGAGGAGAGAATAAGCTGAAAGGCAAGTTCCCATCTCCGGAGTTCTGAAAGGTTGGTGTCGGTGGGAAGTATCCAGATAACCCGGACGGTGTAACACTGCGCCAAGATGTGCTGGTCGTGCACCAAGGCATGTTTAGCCACAGGGTGATCCTCATTACCAACAAACACTGTCTGCCTGTGACCGTTCATGCGAATGGACAGTTTGTTGCTGGTCATTCCCACATAGAACGCTTCACAGTGCAGGCATGTTAGTTGGTAAATCACGTGGGTGCTATCGCAAGTGGCTCTGCCCTTGATTGTGTACACCTTCCGGGTTACTGGACTGGAGTAAGTGGTGGTGGAAGGGTGCATAGGGCAGGTTTTACAACAGGGGCAGTTGCATGGGCAGGAGCCAGAGGGTAGGGAAGGTGGTTTGGGGGTTTCATAGGGATGGACTAGGAGGTTACGAAGGTTAGGTGGGTGGTGGAAAGACACTCTTGGTGGAGTGGGAAGGATGTCATTAAGGATGGATCTCATTTCGGGGCAGGAATTAAGGAAGTCTTATTCCTGCTGGAGAGCCACATTCAGAGTCCGCTCCAGTCCCAGAAAGTATCTGGTGACAAAAGGGGCACTTCTGGGATTCTTTGGTGGAAGGTTCTGGATTTGGAGGAATGGGGAGGTGGCTCTGGTAATTTGCTTCTGAACCAGATCAGGAGGATAGCTGTGGGATGTGAAAGCTGTTATTAGGTTATTCCTTTTCCCTCTCCTTCCCTTCTGCCTGATGAAGCAGCTAGGCTGCGAAAGCTAGCGTTTGTGTGTGTGTGTGTGTGTGTGTGTGTGTGTGTGTGTGTGTGTGTGTGTGTGTGTGTGATTCATTTATTTATTTGTGATACTGTTACACCTGTGCTCCTTCGCCTGGTGAGTAATCTTCGTCTATTTTTTATATTTAATTTTCCTGCTAGGAATTTTTCCTCTATAATATTGCCGCGAGAGACCACGAACACCGACTGCCGGCTTGGCGCAGGGGACAGCATCACGGACTGCGGTGCTGAAGGTCACCGGTTCAATCCCGCCCACCGGCAAAAATTTATTTCTTTGTAATTAACAATTCCAGAACATTCTACATCTTTCTTATGTTCACTTGTAAATTCTACTTGTTTCTTATGTTCCTGTTCTTCTAATTTCTGGTAAATTCTGTCTGTGAATAAATATCAGAGCACTCTGCCCGAGAGGCAGTCAGTGCTGCGTGTATGTTAAGTTCGTAATAAACGTGCTTTCAGTATAAATGCTATGTTCAGTTGCCTTCGAAGTCAACCCTGCTTCCCTTTCAACTTAACATTGTTTGGTGGAGGCGCCGGGTACCCTGTGCAACAGCTGCACATCAGACACCCGTCGGTGTTCTCTGGAGACGATGGACAGGATCCCAATAAATGGCTAAAAGGATTCAACCGACTCGCCACGTACAACAGGTGGGATAATACAATGTGCTTGGCCAACGTTTATTTCTACTTTGACGAAACAGCCCAGCAATGGTTCGAGAACAACGAAGACAAACTGAATGACTGGGAAACGTTCCAGACGGAACTTAAGAAGACGTTTGGAGACTGACAGCGACAAATCCACTCGGTAGAAGAACAACTAGAGAACCGGGCCAACGACACGGTGAGCTGACACAGTCTTACATACAGAATATTTTGACCCTGTGTAACACTGTCAATCCGAACATGACTGAGGCCGCCAAAGCACGCACCTGATGAAGAGCATAGCAGAAGATATCTACCAAGCCCTTCTGATAAAAGACGTCACCACGACAGAAGAGTTCATCAAGTGGTGCCAACGTATTGAAGAGATGCAACAAAGCAGAGTTGGACCCAAGAAGTATGACCGACTCCTAAATTTAGTCCCTATGGCCGTTGTGGAAGACCAGCATGACTTCGCATCTCTCATACGACAAATTGTAAGAGAAGAATTACAACAGTGCATGGCATCCGGAACTATTAGACTGAGCGAGCATCAGATTATGGCCATGGATGTGAGCCCTGTAAGTCACGAGGGAGCCGACGCCGCTGAGGAAGAGGTATTTCAGACTTTAGCTTCTGTCTGCCCCGCCAATCGCACCCGACGTGAAGAATGGCGTCACCCTTCTATGACTTACGCTGCAGCCGCCAAACGGCAGCCCATGAACCGACCGACGCGGCCACAACCAACTCCTCCGGTAACTATAACACCCCACAGAAGAATAGACGTCTGGAGGACAGAAGACAACACACCACTGTGTTTCCACTGTGGGCGCCCAGGACATGCCGTACTCTACTGCAGAGAGAGGAGGCGAGTATTTGATGCCGTCAGAGCAGTTCTATCCCAGGCAGTCACCTGCTGATGAATTCAGTCGACCTATGGGAAGAAGCCCATCGCCTTACCCTATACGAGGTCACTCCCCGATGCGCAGCAGCCATTCACCATCAACGTACAGAGGTACCAGCCGCTCACCTAGCCGCCGTGCCCTGAAAAACTAAGCAAGGCGCCACAGATGAAAATCCTCCATGGATGACAGTCGCCAAGATGTTGGGAAATCTCGTCGACGTCATAATCGACGGCCAACCTATCCGGGCACTTACTGATTCAAGAGCGTCTTTCTCTGTATTGTTGGATAATTACCACCGCACACTAAAGAAGACAATGTTCTGTGATACGGCAACAACTATGCTGAAGGTCGCGAATGGAAAGTACGTCCAGCCAGCAGGAACTTGTGTCGCAAGAATAACCATCAACAACAGGACCCAGCCGTTTGAATTTGTCGTGTTAATAGAATGTAGTCACAATATCATCCTCTGATGGGACTTCCTTCAAGCATCCCTAGCTATCATTGACTGTGGAAGATCTGAGCTGCAAATTGAAGAAGTCATTCCGACGGATACACGTAATACAGAATTTTCTGGGAAGTTATTTGCAGTTGACAATGTGACGATACCACCATTGACAATGAAGAGTTGCAGTCAGAAACACAGGTGACCGGTTAAGCTGTGAAGTTATTGTTGATAGTAAAAAGTTTATCAGGCTCACAAAAGAAATTTACATACCAGCGGCTATCATAAGCATTACTGATGGTCAAGGAGAGATTTGGATCACAAATTGTCACGAGCAGTCACAACTTATCCCCAAGGGAATGTGTATCGGGACAGCTGAACCAATCTATGATGGTGAGCTCAACGTCATCAATGAAGACCCATGCCCTGCTGTTAGTACAGACAACACGCTGGAGGAAACAAACGTGGAACTGCCAATAGGGCCTGGACTGACCAAGGAACAATGCCAGTGGGTGTTAGCTATACTACGCCAATTTTCGGGTGCATTCACACCTCAGCAGGGGAAAAGTCAGATGAAACGGCCCACGATAAAGCACCGTATCAATACTGGGGACCATCCGCCAATTAGCCAGCGTTCGTATAGAGTGTCGCCAGCTGAAAGACGGATAATTCGGGAGGAAGTGGATAAGATGTTGCGAGATGACATTGAATAATTATTCAACCTTCGGAGAGTCCTTGGTCGTCCCTGGTGGTCCTCGTGAAGAAGAAGGATGGCACGTGGCGATTCTGTGTCGACTATTGGCAGCTGAACAAAATCACAAAGAAAGATGTCTACCCACTGCCGCGCATTGACGACACCTTAGACTGCTTGAAAGGAGCTACATACTTCTCAACTATGGACATGCAGACAGGTTACTGGCAAATCGAGGTTGACGAAGCTGACAGGGAGAAGACGGTCTCTATGAATTTAAAGTAATGCCATTTGGATTATGTAATGCTCCAGCCACATTTGAACGCATGATGGACAACTTGCTTCGACACCTTAAGTGGACAACGTGTCTCTGCTATTTAGATGACATTGTCATTTTCTCGAAAGCATTTGAAGAACATCTGAGTCGCCTGTCAACTGTGTTGAAGTGTGTTCAGACTGCAGGTCTCCACCTCAATCCAAAGAAGTGCCTCTTCGTCGTCGAAGAGATAAAAATTCTGGGGCACCTAGTCAACAGAGATGGTGTCTGTCCTGATCCAGATAAAGTAAGGGCAGTCACAGAATTTCCAACTCCTCAGCACATTCGTGATGTGAGAAGTTTTCTCGGGCTGTGCTCATACTACCGACATTTCATAAAAGGATTTTGTAACAAGGCACGTCCATTACAAGAAATCCTGCAGGGAGACACCAAATTTTACTGGGATGAGACAAAAGAAAGAGCTTTCCGGACACTTAAGGAGGCTCTAACTTCTGCACCAGTGCTAGCCTTGTACGACGAGAATGCAGAAACAGAACTTCACACAGACGCCAGTGATTATGGGATTGGTGCAGTACTTGTACAAGTTCAGGAAGGTGCTGAAAAAGTGATAGCCTATGCGTCAAGAGTACTCTCAAAGTCCGAGATAAACTACGCTACAACTGAAAAAGAATGTCTCGCGGTTATCTGGACTATCAACAAGTTCCGGCCGTATTTATTCGGCAAACCATTCACTGTCGTGACAGACCACCATTTTTTGTGTTGGCTGACTAGCTTGAAGGATCCATCAGGTCGCCTAGCAAGATGGGCTCTAAGACTCCAAGAGTACGATGTCACAGTAGTATACAAGAACGGGCGCAAACACAAGGATGCTGACTGCCTTTCGAGGAATCCATTAGTGGAACAGAACAGCATTAATGAAATTTCAGCCCTCACTGAATTAGATGACGTTACACCTGAACAGAGGGAAGATCCAGCACTATTAAAAACGATAGAGGCCTTGCAGAAAGGAGAACCGACCAATGGAGAGTTCCAACTTATAAACGGAACATTGTATAAGAGCAACTACAATCCACTGGGCCCGAAATGGCTACTGGTCGTTCCAGCTCATCTGCAGCCAGCTATTCTCAAATATTTCCACGATGCTCCAATATCTGGTCATCTGGGATTCGTGAAGACCCTAGACAGAATCAGACGCAGGTATTACTTGGAAGGTCTCTACCAATCTGTCAAATACTATGTGAGTCACTGTAAAGAGTGCCAGCGATGGAAGCATGTGCCGCAGTTACCTGCAGGGCATCTCTTACCGATTCCACCGAGTTGGGATCGATCTTTTAGTCCGTAATAAACGTGCTTTCAGTATAAGTGCCGTGTTCAGTTGCCTTCGAAGTCAAGCCTGCTTCCCTTTCAACGCGACAATATAAATAAATAAATTTAATTAATTATTGGCAAATTGTTTTTCAGGTATATTAAGAAAACTACAGCACACCTGGTAATCTAACAAGTTTTCCACTCAATAATAATGAAATTAGTGCTTTGAAACATTATATACTTGTGCTCAACCACATGAGAAGTCAGAGTTCTCCAAGTTTCCACAAAAATGCTTCTAGACCAGGGAACAGCACTGCATGCATATTGGTTTCCTGCAGATTTAGCAAACACATGAAGTTTTTCCATTCTTCCCTGAACATACAGATTCTTCATGTTTTCCTATTCCTGGGACTTAAATATTCTTGCACTGCATATGGGCCCAAAAGTCAATGGATCTTGGTTTCTGAGCCCATTTTTGGATAGGTTTTAAAATGAGACCATAGAGTCTCTCTTTCAGGAAGATAACTCTGTCGAGAAGAGCTTCATCTGATGCACTCTTCTGCACAGCCCCTATATTCGATTACGGGCCTGGGATAACATCGCAGATGGGGACCCAACCTTATTTACAGTCATGTGCTACATTAAAATTGCAAGATTATTTTTTGGCCATACCGTTTTTAGAACATAATTTAACCAAAAAATAAAGGGTATAGCTGCAGTAACTATTTTATTCATCTATACTACAATTAGTTTATTTACTTAAAAATGATCACAGGACGTATACTTATTTATCACACCAAGATTAAAATAAAAATAATTACAAAAACTAAAATTTATCACTTCGGAAATGTCACCAGTTTTGCCCAACCCATTCTCAGCTGGCCTGTTGTGTTCCTTTGCCAAGTTTTTAAAGAGTTTGCCCGTTCACTAAATGACCACTCAGCCATAGAGACTGTTATTGGAATGATACAAGTCTAATTGCAGTAAAGAGGTTAAAAATGCTTGACTACACATCCACACATTGATACCAACACTGGCACTAACATTGGCTAGTATTATGCGACAGCACCCATACAATGGAGCCAACAATCGGTTGAATTCATCACAAGCCAATGTAAACATATCCGACACTCACATCACAAGTGATCTGTAAGCAATTTTGAGTGTGAGTAATTATATTTCTTACTGATGGAAATATTCCACTGATATGCTGAAATATTTTTGAAAAAAAGAGAGAGAGAGAGAGAGAGAGAGAGAGAGAGAGAGAGAGAGAGAGAGAGAGAGATTGGCTAGCCTGTACTTAGCTTAGTTCTGTACCACTGACAGTCACACAAAAACATGAAAATGGAAATGAAAAAAGCTGACAAGCTTTTGGAAATATTTTCCTTCGTCAGATACGAAAGGAGAGAAGAGGAAGGGAACAGGTTATTTACGAACTCGGCAACGAGAAGATGATGGGTGATTTGTCACACATTATCTGCTCATGGCGTAGGTCATGACAAGTCTCCCGTCATCTCCTTATGGCCTAGGTCATGAATAACCTTCCCCTTCTGTTCCCTTCTCTCACATCTGATGAAGGAAAATATTTCTGCAAGTTTGTGTCAACTTTTTTTGTTTCTATTTTCGTGTTTTTGTGAAACTATCGGCTGTACAGAACTAATGTAAGTATTAGCCAGCCAATCTGTCTCTCTTCAAGAATAAATAATATAGTGAGGACAGTTTACTACTCACCGCAGAGACGTGGCGACGAGCTGCGACAGGCACATACAAAAGACACACACATACAACACATTCAGCTATCGGCCATGGCCTTCTTCAGAAATAGAGCACTCACGCAATCACACAGGCACACAACACAGTCATACAACCATCACCTCCGACTGCCACACTTCGAATCACGCTCTGCAGCGAATCGGGGACGGGAGGGGAGGGGAGGGGGAGGGGATAGAAAGGTTACGTCACGGTGGTGGGGATGGGTTAGATGGGAATAACGAGATGCAGCTTAGGAATGGAGTGGGGAGGCAGGTGAGGGGAGAAAATAAAATAAAATAAAATAAAATAAAGTAAAATAATTCATGTACACTGCAAGTGCACAAGACCACACACACACACACACACACACACACACACACACACACACACACACACATATACACACACACGATCACACATTCACACACCACTCAAATCAGGCGAGGTTTGGGATACAGAGGTAGGAACTGTAAGGTATGGAAAAAGGTATGAAAAAAAAATAATAATAATAATAATAATAATGAAGTTATCGTAGGTTGAGGCCTGGTTGATTTCGGGATCGGAGAATGTATTGTAGGGATAACTCCCATCTGTGCAGTTCAGAAAAGCTGGTGGTGGATGGGAGGATCCAGATGGCCCGGGTTGTGAAGCAGCCATTGAAATCAAGCATGTGCTCCGCTGCATGCTGTGCCACAGGGTGGTCCACCTTGTTTTTGGCCACAGTTTGGCGGTGGCCATTCATCCTAATGGACAGCTGGTTGGTGGTCATGCCAATATAGAAAGCTGTACAGTGCTTGCAGCACAGTTGGTAAATTAAGTGGCTGCTTTCACAAGTGGCCCGGCCTCTGATAGGGTAGGATAAGCCTGTGACAGGACTGGAGTAGGAAGTGCTAGGTGGGTGGATTGGACAGGTCTTGCAGCGGGGTCTTCCACAAGGATATGATCCCTGTGGCAGTGAGCTGGGTTTCGGGGTGGCATAAGGATGAACTAGGATGTTGTGAAGGTTGGGAGGGCGACGGAACACCACTTTAGGAGGGGTGGGAAGGATCTTGGGCAGGATGTCTCTCATTTCAGGGCATGAGGATAGAAAATCAAAACCTTGGCGAAGGATGGAATTTAGTTGTTCGAGACCAGGGTAGTACTGGGTGACAAGGGGAGCGCTCTTTTGTGGATGGTTACTAGTGTTAGGAAGAGGATTTGGGGTGTGTGAGGATATGGCACGGGAGATTTGTTTGCGGACTAGGTCTGTGGGGTAGTTTCTGTTTGTGAAGGCCTTTGTGAGACCTTCAGCATATTCAGAAAGGGAATTCTTGTCACTGCAGATATGCCGTCCACGGGTGGCCAGGCTGTAAGGGAGGGATTTTTTGACGTGGAAGGGATGGCAACTGTCAAAATGTAGGTACTGTTGGTGGTTGGTAGGTTTAATATGGACGGAAGTGTGGATGGAGCCATCAGTGAGGTGGAGGTTGACATCCAGGAATGTGGCATGGTTGGTTGAGGAAGACCAGGTGAAGTGGATGGGAGAGAAGGAATTGAGGTTCTGAAGAAAGGAGGATAGGGTGTCCTGGCCGTGAGTCCAGATCATGAAAATATCATCAATGAACCGGAACCAGGCCAGAGGCTTGAGGTTTTGGGATGCTAGGAAGGATTCCTCCAGACGGCCCATGAACAGGTTGGCATAGGAGGGTGCCATGCGGGTGCCCATGGCTGTGCCTTGGATTTGATGGTAAACTTTCCCCTCAAAGGAAAAGTACCAATTACCAATTTCATCCTACTTAACAACTACTTTTCCTTCGAGGGGAAAGTTTACCATCAAATCCAAGGCACAGCCATGGGCACCCGCATGGCACCCTCCTATGCCAACCTGTTCATGGGCCGTCTGGAGGAATCCTTCCTAGCATCCCAAAACCTCAAGCCTCTGGCCTGGTTCCGGTTCATTGATGATATTTTCATGATCTGGACTCACGGCCAGGACACCCTATCCTCCTTTCTTCAGAACCTCAATTCCTTCTCTCCCATCCACTTCACCTGGTCTTCCTCAACCAACCATGCCACATTCCTGGATGTCAACCTCCACCTCACTGATGGCTCCATCCACACTTCCGTCCATATTAAACCTACCAACCACCAACAGTACCTACATTTTGACAGTTGCCATCCCTTCCACGTCAAAAAATCCCTCCCTTACAGCCTGGCCACCCGTGGACGGCATATCTGCAGTGACAAGAATTCCCTTTCTGAATATGCTGAAGGTCTCACAAAGGCCTTCACAAACAGAAACTACCCCACAGACCTAGTCCGCAAACAAATCTCCCGTGCCATATCCTCACACACCCCAAATCCTCTTCCTAACACTAGTAACCATCCACAAAAGAGCGCTCCCCTTGTCACCCAGTACTACCCTGGTCTCGAACAACTAAATTCCATCCTTCGCCAAGGTTTTGATTTTCTATCCTCATGCCCTGAAATGAGAGACATCCTGCCCAAGATCCTTCCCACCCCTCCTAAAGTGGTGTTCCGTCGCCCTCCCAACCTTCACAACATCCTAGTTCATCCTTATGCCACCCCGAAACCCAGCTCACTGCCACAGGGATCATATCCTTGTGGAAGACCCCGCTGCAAGACCTGTCCAATCCACCCACCTAGCACTTCCTACTCCAGTCCTGTCACAGGCTTATCCTACCCTATCAGAGGCCGGGCCACTTGTGAAAGCAGCCACTTAATTTACCAACTGTGCTGCAAGCACTGTACAGCTTTCTATATTGGCATGACCACCAACCAGCTGTCCATTAGGATGAATGGCCACCGCCAAACTGTGGCCAAAAACAAGGTGGACCACCCTGTGGCACAGCATGCAGCGGAGCACATGCTTGATTTCAATGGCTGCTTCACAACCCGGGCCATCTGGATCCTCCCATCCACCACCAGCTTTTCTGAACTGCACAGATGGGAGTTATCCCTACAATACATTCTCCGATCCCGAAATCAACCAGGCCTCAACCTACGATAACTTCATTATTATTATTATTATTATTATTTTTTTTTCATACCTTTTTCCATACCTTACAGTTCCTACCTCTGTATCCCAAACCTCGCCTGATTTGAGTGGTGTGTGAATGTGTGATCGTGTGTGTGTATATGTGTGTGTGTGTGTGTGTGTGTGTGTGTGTGTGTGTGTGTGTGTGTGTGTGTGTGTGTATGTGGTCTTGTGCACTTGCAGTGTACATGAATTATTTTACTTTATTTTATTTTATTTTCTCCCCTCACCTGCCTCCCCACTCCATTCCTAAGCTGCATCTCGTTATTCCCATCTAACCCATCCCCACCACCGTGACGTAACCTTTCTATCCCCTCCCCCTCCCCTCCCCTCCCCGATTCGCTGCAGAGCGTGATTCGAAGTGTGGCAGTCGGAGGTGATGGTTGTATGACTGTGTTGTGTGCCTGTGTGATTGCGTGAGTGCTCTATTTCTGAAGAAGGCCATGGCCGATAGCTGAATGTGTTGTATGTGCCTGTCGCAGCTCGTCGCCACGTCTCTGCGGTGAGTAGTAAACTGTCCTCACTATATTATTTATTCCAACCTGGACTTTCCATTATTATATCTCTTCAAGAATAATTATATTTTGTCACTGCAAGGAGAAAGATATGAAAAAAGGGAAGAAAAGTGAAAAAATATATATGTCTATTATCACTTCATTCTGTACATCTTGAAATCAGTAAATTTTTATCAATGTTACAAGTGTTTGATACCCATTATTAAAATTTCACATTTAGATATTCTCCTTCAAATGATTAACTCAAAATTAAAAAAAGAAAGATATGTTTTGGAGGCAACCTATACTGATAAAGTTCTTTGGGCAGTCAAGCTTCATTTTCTTTCAACAGATGACTATTTCAAAAACCTACACCTCCATTTCAGAAAAGGCCAACAAAAACAAAAGTGACAAATCTTTCAAAATAAAACCATTAGCAGAGGCTTAAGTATAAAAATATATAAAAAAAAATGTTGAATCCTTCAGGAAAATCTGGAGGTTGATGAAATGATTGTGAGGTAATATGGACATCACCAGTACACTTTGGATATAAACTTTAGGCCAGTGATTCCCAAATTGGTCTATATAGACCCCTAGGGGTCTATTTCAACCTGCAAGGGGTCCATGTCAGTGGAAACATAATTCGGGGAGTCTATTAGTTGTAAATGAGGGTTCAAGATAGTGGCTCACATTTAGGAAAGTCGCAACCAAAATTCAAAATTACTCTCACATTGCTGAAGCTTGATCCTTTGTATGCCTCTGTTCACTTTATTGGCTAAGCGAGAGAGTGGAGGAACTCTGTAGCCGCAGTGGTGCGGCCGAGCGCATTGAGGGGCTATGCTATGATGTGTGAGGCTGTTCCTCGTAGAGGATTTGAATCCCCCCCCCCCCCCCCTTGGGCATAGATGTTTGTGCCGCCTTTAGTATAAGCTAGTTCATAAGTAGTTTGTAAATTTAGGGATTGATGACCCCATACGCTCTGCCAACATTTGATTTGAATTCTGTATTTTTAGTCTCCTGCTGACCCTTAGTCTGATTTTTTTCTTTTCATTTTTCTTTTATCATCATCATCATCATATTAATTATTATTTTATTTTTTATTTATTTTTCTTTTTTTCTTTCTTTTTTTTTCTTTTTGGGTGGGGGGTGCAGATTATACATTTATGAGTTATATATTCTTACTTGTAAAGCATGTTTTCACTCCACCATTTTACAGTTAAAGTTATCAAAGACAGTAGCACCACATCGGAGGTGTGAACATACATTTGCAGTTAGGAATCGTAAAAAAAAATTAAGTACACAACAGGTAGAGGGTCTACACCGGGCAGAAAAAGTTGGTAACGGGTCTGAGACAAAAAATTTGGGAACCCCTGCTTTAGGCCATATAGTGCCCAGCATCTTCAAATGAGAACAGACAAATAAATAAATAAATCAAATTTAGGCAACAAGTGCACAAAATTTCTTCATATTTTCATTAATTGGGTCACTGCAACACAGTTTCTTATAAACAGAGTATATGTTAACTAAAATATAAATTGGGTGCTAATGGGTTTAATCTCTAGTCCAGAAACGGTATTCCCCCTGTTGGAATTGTGAAGACAAGATCAGATTAATTATAGCATGCACATAGGCATTTGAACAGTCATTCTTCCTGTGCTCCAAATTTGAATGGAGTGGGAAATAGGGCCTAATGACTGTGTAATAGGAAGTACTCTTTGCCATGCAAAAGTGACGAGTTTGGACGTAGTTGTAGGTTGGCTGCTTAAAATTTCTTGTCATGTGCAGAAGCTAACATTATATCTGCTTCAGTTACATAAAATAATTTTCAAATTAACATTACAATCATTGTAGAAGTTTGATATTTACCTTTATGTTTTTCTTCAATGAGATCACAAATAACTTTATTGTTGAAGTATTCTACAGGTTCCCATTCAATTCCCTCTTTCAGGTACTCTTCTTGCTCAGATTTGAGTGTTAGTTCAATAAACAGCTGCTGCAACTTCTCATTACAGAAGTTGATACAGAATTGTTCAAAACTGGGGAAAAAAGAATTGAAATTCAGTCATCATATTCAAACTTTATTTTTTATGAGAATACTAACAAATATCTTGTTATTTCTTGTAATGCATACTTCCCTGACATATGTAGGCACAAGGGATTGCTGCATAATTTACAGTTTGATAACTCTTCACAAAATTTGTGTGCAGAAACTGTATTATAGCTGTAGTGAAACTCTGGAAATCAGTTTTCATGGTAGTCAAAGTGACTGTTCATAAGCCAGATCCACCCATAACAGACAAAGGCAGTAAAAAAATGGGATTGATTTTTTTTTAAAACTAAGAACAAACTGACCTAACAATTAATTCAGAGAGTAAATCTGTTAGATAACTTAAACAGTTTGCATTTACAAAAACACCTGCCAGACTATAACTGATTGTATATGGGAGAAATTGGGAAGACTTTAATGCACAATACTTAGAACATTGTACTTTATGACAGACAAAAATAAACATGAGCTACATCTGATCTAACAGAAAAAGATCACAAAATTGACATCACAGCTTAAAAATGCTAGAAAATGAGTAACATACTATGTTACATGCCCAGTACAATTAATTCAGTGGAATTCAGACTACATCCAATAAATTATTCAACACTGCTGTATCAATAACATTTATAGGAACTATTATTTAAGCACGAGTGAAAGCCACACTGCTATAAAAAAATTTCACTTTCTATTTGAGACAAACTCTTCATCTTCCTTTCTTCTGATGATGTTTTACAATGTGTGCTACTAGTGTTCATATTTAAAACAATGGAAACACACATCTGATGAGCTCAGAAAGGCACACATAACAGAATAAACAAACATGAAGCTTTCAGCTGTTAAGCCTTCATCTGCCACAGAGAAAACACACACACACACACACACACACACACACACACACACACACACACACACATCCAACCGCCAGATCTGGCTGTTGCGACTGGACTGCAACACACAGCACAGCTGAGGCGCAGTGGTGGGGGTGAGGAAGTGGCATGGAGAGGGAAGTGGGAAGGGAGGGAAGGGATGCCAGTGGGGATGGAGCAATACATCAGTGCTGTCTCACAGATAGGAAGGGACTGGAGTATGTGGTGGAAAGGGAGATGTACGTAAACTGGAGTGTGGGTAGGGAAAGGAAGGGGAGAGGAGAGTGGTGGGGGCAGGATCTAGCAAAGGTTTAGGCCTGGGGAATAGTGGGAGCATAGGATATACTGTAGGGAGCGTTTCCATCTGCGAAATTCAGACAAGTTAGTGTTTGTGGGGAGGATCGATATGGCACAGGTTGTGTAGCAGTCATTGAAGTGAGCCACATCATGCAGTTCTGCATGCTCTGCAACAGGATGGTCCAGCTGTCTCCTTGCCACAGTATGACGATGGCCATTCATCTGCACAGACAGCTTGTTGCTGGTCATGCCCACATACAAAGCTGCTCAATGTTTGCAGCTCAGTTTGCGGCTATCACAGGTTGCCCTGCCTTCATAGGATACTAAATGCCTGTGACAGGACTGGAGTGGGTGGTGGTGGTGGTGGTGAGATGGTGTATAGGACAGGTTTTGCATCTAGGGATATGAGCCATGAGGTATGAGGTAAGGGGTAAGGGGTTGGGAGCAGGGAAGGAGAAGGGATGGACAAGGATATTATGTAGGTTTGGTGGATGGCGGAATACCACTGTAAAGGGGTGGGGAGGATTTTGTGCAGCGTATTTCTCATTTCAGGGCAGGATGAATGTTAATCAAAATTCTGGAGGATAGTGTGGTTTTAATTGCTCTAGTCCTGGGTGGTATTTGGGAAACAAGAGGGATGCTCCATTGTGGCCGGACAATGGGTGTGGGGAAGGTGGCAGGTGACCGGACAGACAGGGCCCGTGATATCTGTTTCTGGACAAGGTTTTTTGGGGGGGGGGGGGGGGGGGTAATTGTGGTCATTAAAGGCCTCAGTGAGGTGTTTGGCATATTTGGAAAGGGATTGCTCGTCACTGCAGATACATCTACATCCATAATCCGCAATTCACCGTAAGGTGCATGGCGGAGGGTACACTGTACCACTACTAGGCATTTCCTTTCCTATTCCACTCCCAAATAGAATGAGGAAAAAAAGACTGCTTATTTGCATCCGTACAAGCCCTAATTTCTCTTATCTTGTCTTTGTGATTACTACGCGAAATGTAAGTAGGCGGCAGCAAGATCGTACTACACTCAGTTTCAAATTCCGGCCCTCTACATTTCCTCAACAAAAATTCTCAAAAAGAACGTCGTCTTTCCTCCAGCGATCCCCAATTGAGTTGCCGGAGCATTTACGTGACACTCGCGCATTGGTCGAACCTACCAGTAACAAACCTAGCTGCTCGCCTCTGAACTGCCTCTATGTCTTCCTTTAAACTGATCTGCTGCGGGGCCCAAACATTTGAGCAATACTCAAGACGTGGTCGTACAAGCGTTTTATATGCAGTCTCCTTTACAGGTGAAATACATCTTCCCAAAATTCTCCCAATAAACCAAAGTCGGCTGTCCACCTTACTCACAACTGTCCTTACATGTTCGTTCCATTTCCTATCGCTCTGCAATGTTACGCCAAGATATTTGAATGATGTGACAGCATCAAGAAACTCGCTACTAATGCTGTATTCTAACATTATTGGATTGTTTTTCCTACTCATGCGCATCACCTTACATTTTTCTACATTGAGAGCTAGCTGCCATTCTTCGCATCAACTAGAAATTTTGCCAATGTCATCCTGTATGCTATTACAGTCAGTTAAAGACAACACCCTCCCATACACCACAGTATCATCAGCAAACAGCCGCAAATTACTACTTACTCTGTCCATCAGATCATTTATATAGATAGAAAATAATACCGGTCCTATCACACTCTCCTGGGGCATGCCTGACGATACACTCGTCTCTAATGAACACTTGCCGTCAAGAACAACGTACTGCGTTCTATTACTCAGGAAGTCTTCCAGCCAGTCACAAACTTGTGAACCTATTCCATAAGCTAGTATCTTTGTTAGCAGTCTGCAGTGTGGCACCGCGTCAAACGCCTTTTTGAAGTTGAGAAAAACACAATCCGCCTGTTGCCCTTCATTCATGGCTCGCAAGATGTCATGTAAGAAAAGGGCAATCTGAGTTTCACATGAACAATATTTCCTAAACCCATGCTGATTCATAGAAAGAAGCTTTCCCATTTCAAGGAAATTTACTATATTCGAACTGAGAATATGCTCAAAAATCCTACATGAAACTTATGTCAATGATATTGGCCTGTAATTGTGTGGGTCAGTTCTCTTTCCTTTCTTATAAATGGTAGTTACCTGCACTTTTTTCCAATCACTAGGAACTTCGTGCTGAATTAAAGATTCGAGATAAATGCAATCTAAGAAGGGGGGCCAATGCCGCAGAATAGCCTTTGTAAAACCAAACCAGCAGACTTTTTCGTATTTAGCTCTCTCAGCTGCTTCTCTACGCCGTAAATACCTATTACTATGTGCTCCATTTCGGAATTAGTACGCTGATCAAATGATGGTACATTTGTGCGGTCTTCCTGAGCGAAAGATTTCTTAAAGGTTAAATTTAGAACTTTGGCTTTCCGTTTGCTTTCTTCTATTACTGCCCCGGAATGATCAACAAGTGACTGGACAGTGGGCTTTGACCCGCTTATCGATTTTACATAGGACCAGAATTTTTTAGGGTTCTCAGAAAGATCTTTTGGTAAGATATGGCTGTGGTAATTATTGTATGCTTTGCGCATCGATCTCTTTATAGACGCAAGAATCTCTACTAATTTTTGCTTGCCATCATTTGCGTGTTCTTTTTTGAATCTAGAGTGCAACAGTCGTTGCTTTCTCAGCATCTCAGCAGCTTCCTAACATTATTATTATACCATGGTGGATCTTTTCCATCCTTAATTGTCTTTACTGGCACATATTTCTCTAACCCTTTATTTACACAATTCCTCTACGTCCATACCCCCGGAATTAAACGATGCCCATTCATTTTCTAAATGCGATCTTAATATTTGCTTATCGGCTCTTCCCAACAAAAACACGCTCCTAGCCTTCTTGATTGGTTTATGAACTTTAGTCACCATCGACGCTATGACAATATGATGATCACTAATTCCTGTCTCTGCACAGGCCTGTTAATAAGGTCAGGCCTGTTCGTGGCTATAAGGTCTAAAATAATGGTGGGTTGCCAGTTTAACTGCTCAAGACAGTTTTCAGAGAACGTGTCCAAAAGTAGCTCGCAAGACTGCTTGTCTGTACCGCCTGAAATGTAACTAGAGAGATCCTAATCTATACTCTTAAGGTGGAAGTCTCCCCCGACTAATATTACATGGCCCGGATACCTATGCACAACCTGGTATAGACTTTCATTGAATGGTTCTAAAACTGCTACAGCAGCACTGGGGGGCCAGTAAAAACACCCAACCATTAACTTTACTTCTTTTAGACCTGCTATGCGTGCCCAGATAACTTCACAGTTACTTTCAACGTCGATCTCAGTAGTAACAATATCTCTGTCCACAGCGATGAACACTCCTCCTCCAGTTGTATCCGATTTATCTTTCCGATATACATTCCACGCCTCGCTAAATATTTCTGAACTTGCCACATCATGATTCAGCCAGCTTTTGGTGCCTAAAACTATCTGAGCACAATAATTTCCATGCAGTGAGCAAATTTGGGAACTTTGTTTCTAATACTTTGTACATTCGCGGCTAATATTTTGATATTCGAATTTTTTAACCTAACATGGCCTGAATTCGCTGTTTGAATGTTGACAGCCTAATAAACCCTCATGTGCCCTCCACAAGTACTCTGCTACCTGAATAGCCACTTCCTTAGTGTAGTGCACTCCTGATCTATCTAGGGGCACCCTACAATTCCCCACCCAATAACGCAGATCCAGAAATCTGCAGCCATGACTGTCACACTCCACTCGGCTCCAAACCAAAGGACCCCGATTAACCCTGGGAACAATGCTACAAATTGACAGCTCTGCTTGCACTCTGCACACGAGGGCAGCAGCCTTCACCAATTCCGCCAGCTGCCCGTAGGACCCCGAGGATGTCCTCAGAACCCAAGCGACAAGCGTCACTGGTGCCAATGTGAACCACGACTTGCAGTCGACTGCACCCCGCACCCTCGATAGCCACCGGCAAGGCTGCCTCCACGTCTCGGATGAGGCCCTCCAGCAGACACACTGATGCACGTTGGACTTCTTTCCGGATCTCGACACTATCTGCCTAAGGGACTCCATCACGCGCCTAACATTGGAGCTCCTAATAACTAATAATTCCCTCCCCCCCCCCCCCCCCGTGCACCAGCTCGGACCCTGCTGAAGGAGTGGCCACATGTTCACTCACAGGACGAACGGGCATGGACAGACATCCAGCCTCCACATTGGCCTTCCACCTCGAGGTGTCCCACTCGACGCACCAGACTCCCCACCATAGCTGCACACCGAGACAGCAGCCTAAGACAGCTGACCATAGCCAACAGCACGCTCGGCTGTTCACGAACTGTGGCACACACAGCAGGCACACATCCTATCCATCCTATCGATACAATTAATTGTAGAAAGTAGAAAACTAAATAATCAACTTTAAAGTAGCCTAGTACTTTAATAAAGGCGGCTGGCAGCTGATTGAACTGTAGTCAGTGGTAAGTACACTGTCAAAACAACGAAACTGAGTCCAGCAGTTTTCAAAATAAATAAGAATATCTGTGGAATACACCATTATCAAACACGAGGTAATAGAATCTTTCTCAAAGCTGAACACAAAATAAGGAAGTGACAATATGACACTTAGCCTGCAGCAGACGAAAACTATACACGGTATTTATCAAAATACGCGAGAATAAACTCTTAAAGCAGTAGCACAAACGAAATGTGTCAAGTAGCTGAGAAGAAACCTCTTAAAAAGAGAAACACTAACAAAAATTAAGAAATTAACTGGCAACGAAATTTCACACAATTAAATTATGATACTTGGCGCTCTGCATGTTGGGGCAACGACAACAGCTGGCACTGAACTGACTACTAACTGACTGAATGCTGATCTGCCAAGTACGTGGGAATAAACCTCTTCAAACAGAAGTACTAACGAAAATGAAGAACTAGACTGGCAAATTAAATTTGACACAAATTAAATTAAGATACTTAGCGCTGTTTACAATGTGACATTGGCAGCAGCTGGATACAACGACCATGGGTGGCTAGACTGTATGCAAGGGACTTTTTGGTGTGGAATGGGTGGCAGCTGTTGAAATGGAGGTATTCCTGATGGTTGGTAGGTTAGATAAGGGCGGAGGTACTGATAAGGCCATCTTTGAGGTGGAGGTCAACGTCGAGGAAGGTGGCTCATTGTCTTGAGTAGGACCATGTGAAGTGATGGAAGAGAAGGTGTTGAGTGTGAAGGAATGTGGATAGTGTGCCCTCAATGGACTGTACTCTATTTTCTAATTGCAGAAATGTGTCTCCCTTTGCAATACATAGAAGAATTGAGTCAGCTATCCTTTGTGGTGGAACTCCAATGATGTTTTTCCATGTCAAAATGGTGAGCTCATGTGCTATCACTATATTGTTAATGAAATGATCTGAATGCAAAGGAAATTACTGACAGATGCCTAATCTCCCTGTGTTTAATGTCAGGAGTGAGCATTCAAGGCACCTAAGGTGCATACAGTTTTCAGTAGTGCAATTCTGCAATGATGAAAATACATGCACTTTTAATATGCCACATTTATCAGAGTGTTGAGTCTATTACCCAACAAATTTCTCTGATGAGTTCAATTTGATTCCAATGAGTCTCATCAGCTGGCATACACGGTTGTCTACTTGGAGCTTTGTCATACACTTCAAGGTTAGCAGTGCTGTTTACTTCAGTTTGACCTCAGAGAGCTCAATTTTGATACAATCATCACCACCATATATAGCTTTCAGTTTTATATAGGTTTCAATTGCAGGCATGTTTGTTGCAGTATAAACTCAATTGCAAGACACTATCTCTCATGCACTGATATATTTACTTTACATATTGCCATGTTAAATGCTACAATTCAGAGCACAGCTTTGCAGCTTCCTTCTGCAAAGACAGACACACACAGAGAGAGAGAGAGAGAGAGAGAGAGAGAGAGAGAGAGAGAGAGAGAGTCAATAAAGTATTATGGACATGTAATACCTCAACTGATATTAAGAACAGAATAACAAAACTGGTGATATTACAGTTTAGTATGACCTCATGTAACTTCCACAGATACACGTTTCCGATATTACATAGCAAGGTCCTCACACATAAAATGAAGACCTACTGATGGAGTTGTGATTTCAAAATATCTTTCTCTTGTGTGTTAGCAATTTGTACCGATCTGATTGTATGAATAAATCTGTGTTCTTTTCTGATCGAGACTGTGGCTGAAAACTAAGTTGTGTGTGTTTTATTGTCTTTTCCAAGTTCTGCCTGTATTCAGCGATCGTCTTTGCACTGAGTTGAACCATTAAATTAGTCACATTTTACTTTCTTCCACTTAATAACAGCGTATAAAAATACAGAGTTGCAAATGCTAATTGTCAGATGTATAGCCAATCATGTCCTGCTAACTTTTTCTAAATGTTAAGTGAGGTTAGTACAATGTAACGTACCTGTTTGTCTCGAATATTTCAAACCCATAAATATCCAGAATTCCCATGGCTTTTGTTGTTTTTTCAGTATCGGGTTTCAATGATACATTAAGTCTTGTAACAAGCCATGTGAAAAGGCGATCATATACAGCCTTTGCTAACGCATCACGGGCATAAAGAGCTGTTTCTCTATTGAGAGGTGTTGTTACAACATCACCACGTGCTTCAATTGTCCTATTGGTAAACGCATTTGTTAGCTGTTCTGTTTCACACCCAAGTAACTAGAAATAAACAACCAAAATTAATTTATATTTTTAATGGGTAGATACACATTGCATAATTAATGGAAGGAATTGTTTTGTCTATGAATATTAACATCAATGTGAGTTGTCATATCGTAACAAATACCTTTGCGATGGCTTCAACACTCTCCAGCTTTGAAACAACAGCTATGCCTTCCACTTCTGTCATGCCAACATTGCCCATATGCAAAACACTGGCAACAATTGCAAATATATCTTCTTGTTCTTGGTCAGTTAGTTCAATTGTTGACAATGCAGATTTCACTACCTGAAATTGTGCCTTGTCATCTATTTCATTTACTGCACCTTTTTGCTGAAGAAAAAAAATTTTAAGGTTACTTCATCTGTTAAAACCATAAATAGCATTCCATTTAAATACAGCTAATAAAAATACAACAGTTATCATAAAGCTGCATGCTCAGAGAAGTTACCTCAGCTCTTCTTGATGTTATCATAATCAATTTCATTTCCTTTTTTCAAGTAACAATCTCCAGTAATAGGAGCAACACCTAAGAAAGAGGGAGGTAAAACCTCTTACGGTATGGTATATGCATTATGAATCGGTTAACAGAGTAGTCTATAGTATTTATTACTTCATAATTCTTTCACACACTTGGGCTTAAGCAAGTTGAATAGTTTGTTCTCTGTTAGAAACTTACAGAAGAGGACAAGCCAGGAGATCACATACAAAATTAAAAAATGCAAATAAAGTAAAATATAAACTTTTTGTTATTACATACTTCACAGAAAAAAATCTTTCTATACCACTCATCATCATTCCACCCATGATGAATAAATTTTGTAATACCAAATTCTGATGTATGGAATATATTATGCTGTAGTTGTACAAAGTAATTATTCTTTACTCACCCCTTGACTGAAGTAGAAGTAACTGTCTAGATTCCTCTTTAACAACAGTTTTGACAGCATTTCATCATCAGCTCCGGCCAACAACTGATAGAATATATGGAAATTCCTCTCTCCTGGATACTGGTGAACCACTCTTGATTTTTCAAGTAGGTAATTCAAAATTTTTCCACCAACAGGTGAACCCTACAAATGTCAGAAAGAATTTATAATGTAATAAGAGAACATTAGAATGATTTATTTGAGAATACCGAAACATGGTCGAAATGTCACACAGAGTGTGTTGTTGAGGTCTTCAGTCCTAAGACTGGTTTGATGCAGCTCTCCAACCTACACTATCCTGAACAAACCTCTTCATCTCCTCATAAGAATGGCAACCAACTTCCATTTGTATCTGATTATTGTATTCGTCTCAGTCTCCCTCTGATCTATACCCCACATACTTGCCTCCAATGCTAAATTGGCAATGCATGGATGTCTAAATAATGTGTCCTACCAATTTATCCCTTATTTTAGTCAAGGTATACCAGAAATTCCTTTCCTCCACAAGTCTGTTCAGTATCCTCCTCATTAGTAACATGATCTACCCATCAAATCCTCAGCATTCTTCTGTAGCACCAAATTTCAAAAGCCTCTATACAACTCCTGTCTGAACTATTTATCATCCAAGTTTCTTTCCTGTACAAGGCAACACTCCACACAAAAACCTTTCGAAAAGACTTCCTTACACTTAAATTAATATCCATTGTTGGACACAGCAAAAAAAGTGGGGAATATACGGTATATGTAATATTACACCACACTGCAGTTTTTGATGAAGTAGTATCAATCAAGTGTATTATATGTGACGAAATGGTGTGAGGATAAGCATGTTTAATCATAAATGGTACCATGCTTCATGCAAGAAAATACACAAATTCATTGTGACTGTGACCTGGAATGTAATGGCCGTGAAAACATGATTAAAATGTACTGTGCAGGTTTATTAGTAAATGTGCTAGATGAACTTAAAAAAGAGCTTGATGCTATCAGAAATTATACGAAAATACTAGAAAAAGGAGCGTGCCACTTACAGGAATTGTGTGAAGTAAATGTTGGATATAAAAATCTTACAGATCAAATTGTGGAAAGTGTACTGGTAAACAGTGCAAATATGGATAGAAGTACGAACAACCTATCCACACAAAAATATACAAGTGAAAGCAATATAGGAAAAGACAATGTGAATATCAAGAAAGAAACAAAGAAAGAAACCTAGATAGTTACGCAGGAAAAGTCAAAGTGAATTTCCAAAAACAAAGAAATCTAAAAAGCAATGTGATGTATAAACAAAGGCCCTCACATCAGACATTTATCTTTACTGACAGTCATGCAAGAGAAATTATGGAAATCTTGAGAAATAACCACCCAGACATAAATGTTACAGGTTATAATCAAACCAGGCGCACCACTACATAAAATTCTAAAAATTTGTGACAAAATTTTGACACCCAGGAGTAGTTGCATCAGAATCGGAGCCGCAAATGAAGTTTACCACAATGAAACATTATGTGCGGTGAAAATGTTGAAAGAAACAATAAAACTAATGCCTCAAGTGCATTTCTACATTGTCAATATTCATCTAAGGCATGGTCGGATAGGAAACTCTTGTGTAATCGCTGAAATTGCTATGGCTAATAGAATTTTCAAGAGTGTCCAAAATACAATGTTTAGAGATAAACAGACAGAACAGAGAGCATTTTACTAGACAGTCTCCACATGAACGCAAGAGTGCTAACCTTTATGAGTTCAGAAATAATGAAATTCATCAATCAGCTGTCTGTAGAGGAAGGAATTCCAATTACACTTCATCCAAAACAAATGTCAGCTGAAATGATAGAACCACCATTAGCAGCAGTAGGCGTGACACTACTAGAAATTCTAAAAAGCTGTGACATTTAGCGCCCGGAAATGGTTGCATCGTAATCGGAGGCGCAAATGTTGTGTACTGCTTTGAAACATTGAGTGCAACGAAAACACAGAGAGACAATAAAAAAATAGTTCAAGTAGATTTCTACATTGTAAGTATTCTCAAAGATATGGTCTGATAGATAATTCATGTGTGAACACAGAAATTGCTACAGCAAACAGAATTTTTAAGAAAATCTGTAGATTCTTTGAAAATGCGACGTTTATAGAAATTAGCAGCGGGTACAGGGAACATCACTAGACATGGTCTCCAAATGAACTAAAAATGAAAAAGGATTATGAGTACCGAAATAGTGAAATTCTTTAATCAGCTGTCTGTAACGCAAAAGACCCCAATTCCACTTTCACCAAAACAAATCATGGGAGCACCATTACCCGCAGCAACAAGGGAGGACCTGTCTGCTTCAGAGATAGTATCATAACGACCACCAGCGGTTCCCAGTCCAAGAGAATCAGCCAGCACAGTGCCAACTAAAAGAAGAGTTACCCTGCCTGAACACTTTAAAGATTTTTATCTGCCAAGTAACCTAAAGGATTCATCAAGGGTAGAAGCTTCCAAAACAACATACCAGGTCTCAGAAGCAACTACATTCTGCAAATATAGAGCATTAACAAGAAAAAAAATCGGATATTCCAATAGCCAACGAGTCATCAGCTGAAACAGGAAATCCAGAATCAAGATCTACACAACAGCCAGAAACAAGAAACGCAATTTGCAGGAAACCTGTATCCCAAAAGGATTTTCGGAGCCCAGCCTCAGCAGGAAGAAGTCACTGACAGAAAAAATTACCAGTATGAACTCCTCTCAAAATAACTTAAAGGTATTTAGTCTTAATATACAGTGCGTCAAAAATAAGATTCCAGAACTTAAACTTGAAGCCAATGATGATTCTGCTGACTGTACTTGTATTCAGGAGCATTGGTGTAAAACACGTGAACTTGAAATAATTAGTATTTCCCCATATAACCTCTTTTTTTTTTTTTTTTAGAAAGGTAGTTAAAATGGAGGTGTATGCATTTATGTAAAATCAGGTGTTACAGATAAAAACTGGCCTGATGTAGACTCCCTGAGTGTAGAAAAAAAAGTTTGAGGCCACAGCAGTCCAACTTGATATACAAATAGAAAAATTGTAATCTTATCAGTATACAGATCACCAGATGGGGATCCTGAAATCTTTATCAACAAAAGTGAGACACTGCTGAGTATCCTACACAATAAGAAAGTATCAGTACTTGTTTGTGGGTACTTCAATATCAATACATTGACAAAAACTCCAACTAAAAATCAATTCCTCAATATTCTATATAGTTTCAACTTTCACTCTAAAATAAATAGTCCACAAGAGTAACAAAAACCTCAAAAAGTCTAATAGACAATATATTTTCAAATATAGATACCTCAGATACAAAAGCTGTAAATACTGACTTGGGAACATCTGATCACAATTCACTTATTATTAAAGTTCACACAGTTCCAATAAACACAATGTGGTAACACATGTTTGAATGACGTGCCGCCCGTTACCAGGACTGGCAGCTGTGTGGTGCTGGCTGCACTACCACGCTGCACCCTGCACCCTGTAAAAATTTTGCAAGTATGACTTATTGCTGATGGTTCTGCAATTTTCGTACCTGTTTGCACCCGCTTTCTTTTGAATGGGGATTATTACATTTTTCTTACTGTCCGAGGGAATTTCGCCTATCTATACACCTTACAAACCAGGTGAAATAGTTTTGTCATGCCTGACTCTCACAGAGAGTATTCTGAAGGCATGTTATCTACTCTAAGGGCCTTGTTTAGACTTGGGTCTTGTTTTGTCAAATTCTTCTCTCAGTATAGTATCTCCTATTTCATATTCGTCTACTTCCTCTTCCCTTCCTAAAATATTATTTTGAAGTTCATTTCCTTTGTTGAGCCACCCCCACCCCCCTTATATAGTCTTTTCAGTTTTCCCTTCTTCGCTCTGAATAGATTTTCCATCTGAGTTCTCAATATTCATACAGCTGTTTTTCTTTTGTCTCCAAATGCATTTTCCTAGAGGCAGTATCTATTTTTCCCCACCAAGTTATACTTTCTTCTACAGTCTTACATTTGCCCTCAAGCCCCTCCTGATTAACCATTTTGCACTTCCTGCCAATCTCATTCCGTAGTCACCTGTACTCTATTTTACCTGCTTCATTAGCTGCATTTTTACATCTTCTCCTTTCATCGATAAAATTCAGTACTTCCTGTGATATACAAATATTTTTTGTAGGTCTTGTCTTTCTACCTATTTTGTTCTCTGCTGCTGTCACTGTTTCAAAGCTATCCATTCACCTTTACTGTGTTGTTTTCTTCATTTTGGTCAATTGCTGCCTGAAGGTCCCTCAAACTCTGAAGCACTTCAGGTTCTTTTCATCTCCTGATTTTCCTACATTTCTGCAGTTTCTTCAGTTTCAGTCTACAGTGCACAAACAATAAGATATGGTCAATCTATATCTGCCCCTGAATGTGTCTTGCAATTTAAGACATGGTTCCGAAATATATGACTTACCATTACAAGATCTATCTGGTATCTTCTGGCATCTTCAGGTCTTTTCCACATATACAACTGTCCTCATGATCATTAAACTAAGGGTTTGTTATGATTATGTTCCGTTTAAAATTCTACCATGTGGGTTCCTCTTTCATTCCTTCTCCTGAGTCCATATTCACCTACTATTTTTCCTTCCCTACCAAATGCCAGTTCCCCATCATAATTAAGTTGTCCTCTCACTTAACTATCTGCATAATTTCTTTTGCCACCTCATACTTTGCTACAAAAATGTTTTCACTATGCTTTTGGTACTAACTTACCCACATTCCTATTTTCTTATTCATTACGAGACCTGCTTGTGCATCATCATCAATTTATTTTGTATTTTAATTGTCTACTCGTCTGACAGTAATCCTGTTTATCTTTCCACTGAACTTCCCTAATACCCATTATATCTAACGTCAACCTAACCATTTCCCTTTTCAAATTTTCTAACCTCCCTACCCTTAAAGAATCCGTAGAATGCCAGACTTGTCTTTACTAATGATGACATCCTACGGAGAAGTACCCACCTGGAGATCCAAATTGGGGGACTATTTTACAGCTGGAATATTTCACTCAAGAGGATGTCATCACCATATAGTCATCTAGTAGAGCTACATGTCCTCAGGAAAAGTAATGACTGTAGTTTCCCCTTCCTTTCAGCTGTTCGCAGTAGCTGTATGGCAAAATCATATTAGCTGATGTCGCGAGGCCAGCTCTGTTGCCTCTGCCCTCTTCAGGAACCACATGTTTTTCTGGCCTCGCCACTGCTGTTGTTGCACCTATGGTAGGGCTATCTGTATCGTTGATGCACGCAAGCCATCCCAACTTGGCAATGTCTGTGGTTGATTGAGGGTGTTACCATTTCAATAACTACAAATTTGAAAGATAGTTCCAGATGTTTGGATTCTTCTCTATTTCTGTTTTAAACTGGCAGTGAATAACAAATTGAGAATGTTGTATAGAAGAATGGAAGGAGACAATATTATATTATAAGAGAGAAAATTTCATCTATATTACAAGTAGCAGCTGGGGCTGCAAATACTGCTTTCTCAGTACATGTAACTGTGATGACTGTGGTATAGTAACAGTTAACCACAATAAAATAATATGAAATTTCAGTAATTGGTACACACCATAGTATGAAGTTGCAGGCATGATAAAATAGTGACAAAACTAGACTTTTCTATTTATTTTCGGGATGCACAATAGATAGTAAAGTGAAAGACATTCATAGCAATCTGGTATCACTCCATTTTCTATTGTTGTAAAGTATCTAATTAATAACTAAGTTTCCCTTTTATATTTCAACTGTGAGTAATCAGAAAATATGTATATTACATATACTTGAAATGGCTACAGTAACAGTAACTAATAGATATATTTCATGACATGATAATTAGTTTTGAGACTCTCAGCACTAAATTCTTCATGCCAACTAATAAATTTAAATGGTAATTGTGAATTTCTTAGGACGCCTTGTAGAAGACAGCAAGTGCCTTGAGCACTAAACTGAATTCAATTGAAGTATAGTTGCCTATAAGGATTTCAAATTATCCTTCAGAGCAATCAGTGGTTGTGTCTGTTTGAGAGCAGCACCGCAAGTCGCTTCCTGTCCAACCACAGCCTATGAAAGATGCGCCATGGCCGAGTCCGCCACACGATGGCGCCGCCTCCGAGGCCTTGCAGTGCTGTCACGACAGTGCGAGCATGCGGTGTGCGAGGCCTTGCCCTCAGTCATGAAGTAGCTCTCGCCTGAGCCTGTTGTGTATATGTTAGCAGTGTTCTGTGACTTGCAATTGTATTGCACCATTCCCTTGATCTATGCTGTAGCACCATCCTCTTGAAGGAAATACATTATACTATTACAAGAGTATAATTGGCGACGAGTTTTGTGCTTGCGTGTGTTCTATTTTTTATTGTTATGGATCCGGCGTTGCTTCAGTTACTGCAAAAGCAGCAGCAGTTAGATCAACAGCAGCAACAGCTAGTTTTGCTTACAGAGTAGATTACATCATCTTGTATCGCTGTGGCCCCTTTGCCGCCGCCCCAGACCCCGCCTCTGCCCCTCCAGCTTTTCCGGCATTCCAAGAGTAAGAAAGACTAGGACTCCTACGTGTGGCATCTACAGCAGCATTTTGCGGCTTTTAAGTTAACAGATCCTGACTTCTTGTCATGGATCAAGCCCGATACTTTTCGTTTACTGCGAAAACTAGCTCCGCTGTATGACCCCGCCAAGTTGCCTTTTTCCTGTATGTCATAATAGCTTAGTTCTTATTATCAGCAACAAACGCATGTGGTGCTTTCCCGACTGGATTTTCATAAGAGCAAAAAGAAACCTGGTCAGTCTTATCAGTCATGAGTGGCAGACCTCCATGTTTTAGTCATAAGTGTGGTTTTGTGTGTGAAAATTGTCAGCCGATTCCTTAATTCGTGACGTCGTCCATTTGGCTCCTGATAGGGCTGTGCGTAGCGAGGCTCTGTGGTTACAGGATCCTACCCATGATGAGGTTATGTACAATTCACAGGATTCTGAGGTGTCTAAGGCGGCAGCGGACCTGTTTGAGGAAATAGTAGAGGTGGCAGTGGTGCAGTTCTCGTGCCCCCACAGGCGCCGTTCTTCGAACTCCTCTTTCTTGTCTTCTTGTTCTTCATGATCCTTCAGCCATTCCATTCCGACGAGGCAAGTTTCTCTCTTCTCCGGATTGTTTTCATGTGCATGATCGCCTGCACTACCTCTTCCTCCGTGTGCGGTGCACTTCGTGCTGTAAACAAGACCACGTGGTGGTTGTTGGTCGGACTTCCTCACGCATTCGGCCGCTGTATTCTGACAAGTCCCACATGGAAGTAAACTGTCTTTCTACCGCACCTGGACAGGAGCAGGGCACTTCTTCAAAGGTTTATGTCACACTTCTTCAAAGGTTTATGTCACACTTCTTATTCAAAGTTGGCCACTCCATTTTAAAGTTGACACTGGTGCCTCTGTCTCTCTCGTAAATTTGGATACGTATTTGGCACTTGGGAAGCCGCCTCTTGTAAAAACGCCTCCTTGTTTGGTCAGCTATGGTGAACAGCCGATTCCAGTGCTCTGTCAGTTTATGGTTGAGCTGGAGTACCAGCACGTAGTGCATGCCGTCATGTGTTTGGCCATCACAAGTGTGGTTTCAGAGAACATTTTTGGCCTGGATGCGTTCATGACATTTGGTTTCAGTGTTCCCAATGCTGTACATCTTGTGTCTGACTCCATGTTATTTAATTAATTGGATTCACTTTGCCACTTGTTTGGCACACTTTTCTCGGCAGGTTTGGGAATGGGCATTGGTTATGAGGAGCACATCACTCTCAAACCCACAGCGGTTCCAAAATTTTGTCACGCCCGGGCTATTCCTTTTGCTTTGCGACCAGCAGTTAAAGACGAGTTGGATTGGTTGCACGGCTTGGGTATCATAGAACCAGTTTCCTGTGGGCGACACCTCTGGTGATAATAAAGAAATCCACGGAAGCCCTTCAGTTGTGCGGTGATTTCAAGTCCGCAGTTAACTCTCGATGAGATTGTTTTTCCATTCCCCACCCAGACGACATTCATGCAAAATTGGCAGGCGGTGAGTGTTTTTCTAAAATTGATTTGGCCAAAGCATATCTTCAGCTTCCCTTAGATTCTGATCCCCAACAATTCGTGGTTCTCAACACCCCTTTCGGTCTGTACCGCTACAAACATCTGCCATTTGGTGTCGCAAGTGCACCTGAAATACTTCAGCATTTCTTGCAAGAGTTGTTGGATGACATTCCATGCTATGCAAACTATCTGGACGATGGTATCGTCACTGGTTCCTCCTGCACAGATCACTTAAACAACCTGCGGCTATTGTTCATGAAATTGCATGTGACAGGCCTTGAGTCAATCTTTAAAAATCACTGTTCTTTTAATCTGAGATTGAGTATTTGGACACCTGATGTCATGAGATGGCATCCGCCCTAGGTTGGAACTAGTTACGGCGATTGATAATCTTTCTCACCCTACCAATCTACAGGAACTCCAGTCCTTTTTGGGCAAGGTCAGCTACTATTCCGAATTTCTTCTTAACGTGGCGGAGATCACTCGTAACGTAATGCGAAAGAAAGGTGTTCCGTGTGTCTGGTATGTTGCTTGTGAGGCAGCATTCGCCCACATCAAATCGATGTTGAAGTCTTCACCTTGCCTCGGCACGTTTACACCAGGCCAACAGCTAGTCCTAGTTATGGATGCTTCTCA
Organism: Locusta migratoria; assembly: GCA_026315105.1. NCBI lineage: Eukaryota > Metazoa > Arthropoda > Insecta > Orthoptera > Acrididae > Locusta > Locusta migratoria. The sequence continues at coordinate 368,596,141 of CM048744.1, forward strand.
GCACGGGATTGGAGCAGTTTTGGCCCACAGACTGGATGATGGTTCCAAGCAGCCCATTGTTTACATGTCTAAGATGTTGTCAGATGCCCAACATAATTATTCTCAGATTGAGAAAGAGGCTTTGGCAATTGTTTATGCTGTTCGGAAGTTTCATGTGTTCCTCTACAGCATTAAATTCCACCTTATCACTGATCACAAACCCCTGGTGGCACTGTTTGGTCCGTGTTATCTTCTGGACCGAACTTGGCAACGTCTCCAGAGTTGGGCTCTGTTTTTGATTGCCTATGACTAAGAAATTCATTATCAGCCCTCCACGCACCATGCCAATGACGACGCCTTGGCCCAAATGCCCATGGGCCTCGACCCTTCCTTCAACAAAGATGAAGTGGCGATTTTTCAGATTGACGATCGTTTGCACGAAACTGTTGAGAGACTTTCGATTACGGCCAACCGAGTCACACAAGCCACCCATCGGGACCCTGTGCTCCGTGAGGTGCTTAAGCATGTCACCGCCAGGTGGCCTGAGCGATTGTCTGCAAAAGAGGCTGGCCCTGTGTGTACATATTTTCAGCTTAGACACCAGCTGTTAGTCATCGACAGTGTCCTCCTCCTCAGTACCAATTTCGACGAGCCTCATGTCATTGTTCTATCAGCCTTACGGGCTCATACGTTAGCTCTGTTACATCTGGGTCACTGGGGTATGACCACTACCGTCTTTACCATAGGGGCACAAAGGGCACAGGCCAGGGCCCCCAGCCTGATGGGGGCCCCGAGAAACTCGTTCCTTTCTCCTAGGCAATGACTAAGTGAATTTTCGTCGCACTTATTATAAAGACCCAGAAATTTTCTCGAAAGGTGTCATATATGGTGTGGCAAGTGACTTGGTTTTTACAAGCACAGTACTGATTTTTGTTCCTTTGAACTGCTAAATAACTGAATTGTTACTTATACTAAGATTTCAACGTGTGTATATATGGGCATTCAAAAAATTAACTGACATACCTGAAATCTAACTAGTGGAGAAGGTACTTCACTTAAGAAACGTATTTTCTCTTATTCCGAGAGAAGTGACTTCATTGTGGGATGCTGCTTGTCACGTGGAAGTCCAGACAAACATAAGAACTCTTCTTTTTATTCCTACTTTTTCTCCCACTTTCTTTACTCTTCTTGTAGTCCCAAGTGAAACGCCAGTAACAGCTTGAACTTTATCAAGGGAACTGTTTTATGCTATTTTATCCTGTCTTTTACGTTTTCTGACATAAACTTAATTATGTTAGACACAATATCTCGTCTCTCATTACGTAGAACCCTTCCTGCACCAACTAGTGTAGACATCAATGATGCGCTATGTATGACAGTTCATTTTTATTTTTATTTGGCTTGAGGCAGAGCCCATTTAATCAGACCCAAATCTTTAAGATAAGAAAGCGAAAAAACATGAACTTCGATAACTAGAAAGGTCTGGAGCAGACTGACGCGGCCTCCCCTTAGAACAAAGTAATGGACTCTTTCTACATCTACATCTACATCCATACTCCGCAATTCACCGTAAGGTGCGTGGCGGAGGGTGCACTGTACCACTACTAGGCATTTCCTTTCCTATTCCACTCCCAAATTGAACGAGGAAAAAAAAGAATGCCTATATGCCTCCGTACGAGCCCTAATTTCTCTTATCTTGTCTTTGTGATCTTTACGCGAAATGTAAGTAGGCGGCAGCAAGATCGTACTACACTCAGCTTCAAATTCCGGCCCTCTAAATTTACTTAACAGAAATTCATGAAAAGAACGTCGTCTTTCTTCCAGCGATCCCCAATTGAGTTGCCGGAGCATTTCCGTGACACTCGCGCATTGGTTGAACCTACCGGTAACAAATCTAGCTGCTCGCCTCTGAACCGCCTCTATGTCTTCCTTCAAACCGTTCTGCTGCGGGTCCCAAATACTTGAGCAATACTCAAGACGTGGTCGTACAAGCGTTTTATACGCGGTCTTCGTTACAGGTGAAGTACATCTTCCCAAAATTCTCCCAATAAACTGAAGTCGGCTGTCTGCCTTACTCACAACTGTCCTTACAGGTTCGTTCCATTTCATATCGCTCTGCAATGTTACGCCTAGATATTTGAACGACGCGACAGCATCAAAAAGCTCACTACTGATGCTGTATTCGAACATTATAGGATTGTTTTTTCTACTCATGCGCATCACCTTACATTTTTCTACATTGAGAGCTAGCTGCCATTCTTCGCACCAACTAGAAATTTTGTCTAAGTCAACCTGTATGCTATTACAGTCAGATACAGACGACACCCTCCCATACACCGCAGCATCATCAGCAAACAGCCGCATATTACAACTTACTCTGTCCATCAGATCATTTATATAGATAGAAAATAATAGCGGTCCTATCACACTCCCCTGGGGCACGCCTGACGATACACTCGTCTCTGATGAACACTCGCCGTTGAGAACAAAGTACTGCGTTCTATTACTTAGGAAGTCTTCCAGCCAGTCACAAATCTGTGAACCTATTCCATAAGCTCGTATCTTCATTAGCAGTCTGCAGTGTGGCACCGCGTCGAACGCCTTTTTGAAGTTGAGAAAAACACAATCCGCATGTTGCCCTTCGTCCATGGCTCGCAAGATGTCATATGAGAAAAGGGCAAGCCGAGTTTCACATGAACGATGTTTCCTAAACCCGTGCTGATTCATGGAAAGAAGCTTTCCCGTTTCAAGGAAATTTACTATATTCGAACTGAAAATATGCTCTAAAATTCGGCGCTTAGGACGACACTGCGCATCGGCCAATACATCTAGCCCAGTGAATTCGGCATTGTTGGAGTTTCTACCTTACGAAGCGATAGTTCGTTATCGGGATGCTTCGAAGCATTTGATTGTACACGATTTACAGGATTCACTCGGTTTACTCGGCAGTGACTACTTGATATTTTTGTAGTGTCTTTCAACAATGTCAAAAAGAATATACTTAAATGATTCAGACAAAAAAGAAAAAAGTCCTTGCTATTCAAAAAGAAACCGTCAGCAGACTACCCAAACTTACTTCAGTTTTCACTCTTGAAGAAACTAACAGGCAAAGTGATTTATCTACCACATCATCTCAAGATATCTCTAAATTTCAAAGCTTAGAAACGGTGCCTATGTTTAACATAAAGAATAACATTTGTGTTCCGAGGTCATCAGGTCCAGTTATGACGACAGCTGCACACACATCACAACAAACTTCTTCCATCTCAAGTCACTTGAATTCACTGGACAGAAGTATGTTAGAAAACATCTCACACCACCCTGGTAAGTACTGTGATGAAATTTTAATGGAAGAAGTCCGTGATATTTGGATTCACAAGGGCGCAGAGTTTTTCTAAAACAAAAATAGCAACTTCTCAGAAACCACTGCACATTTTGCTGATTTAAGTGGTAAAACAAAAACCAGAACATTAACTAGGACTGTTTTCCCTCGCAAACGGACGAATGGTGAGTGTGTAGAAAGAAATTGGCTTCTGTATTCACCATCCATGAAATCTGTTTACTGTTATTATTGCCATCTGTTCAATAACACTGTCGGCAATAATTGAAGTTCTTCCAGGGGATACAAAGATTGGAAGCATTTAAACAACTTATTAAAGGAGCATGAGAACAGTTTACACCACAGGGAATCAATGATGAATAATGTTGCAAGAAGCAAAATTGTTGGTAGAGTTGATACTGGATTGCTTTCCCAGTTTAATGTTAAGGTTAACTATAGGAGGAGCATATTGAAAAGAATTGCAGTTGGGAAATTTTTGGCGTCAAGGGGACTAGGGTTTCATGGAGAAAATGATATTTTGGAGTTTGAAAACAATGGAAATTATTTGGGATGCTTAGAATTTCCTTTTCTTGCTGATCATATACGAAAGTATGGCAATTGTGGCAAAGGAAATACATCATATTTGTCTGCAAATATTTGCAATGAATTTATTAATGTAATGGGACAAAGTGTTAATGACGAATGTCAACGAATTAAAAGCAGTCAGATACTATTCAATAAGCATTTGGATTCCCCGCCAGATCTCTCCCATGTTGACCAGCTAACTTTCATTGTTCGGTACCGAAAATAAGGCCAGCCTGTTGAGAGATTTTTTGCAAATTTTGCCTATGGAGGAGCATAGGGCCAAAGTATAGACGATGCTGTTATCAAGTTTTAGGATAGCTTTGACATTTGTGCCACACGATATTAGTATTAATAAAAGATTACCGTGGACAGAGCTTTGATAATGCAGCAAATATGTCTGGAAAGTATTCCGGTCTTCAGACAAGAATAAAAGAATAATGTGAATTTACTATTTTTGTACCATGTGCCACACATTCACTAAATTTAGTAGGTATTCAGGCAGCTGCAAGATGTTTCTGAAGCAGTAGCATACTTCCAGTTTGTCCAAAACTTGTCCACCTTTCCTTCTGCTTCGAACAATCGTTGAAAGTTTTGAAAGAATGTTTAGATGCAAATAAATTTCTGAAATCACTCTCTGAAACCAGATGGTCTGCTCGCACTGACGCTCTTAATGCTTTGAATAATGGCTACAATGATATTTTTGAAGCTTTAAAGTCAATTAGTAGCAACACTGATCAGGCAGTGGAAACAAGAAATGAAGCTCAAAGCCTTTGCAAGAAAATGAAAAAAAACTCGAGACCATTCTCCTAAAGAAGATATGGGATGACCTTTCGAGAACTATCAACAACTCAAATGTAACTTTACAAAGTAGTACCGTCACAATAGACTTACAACTAAACTTTTTGCATCTATTTCCGATTTCATCAGTTCTGCACATAGTAGATTCGATCAATATGAATCTTCTGCTAAAGAGAAAAATACAGATGCTGACTATAAGGGTAATTCCCAAAGGACGAGAATTTGCAGGAAGCATACCACTTTTTCCGAAGATTCGTCAGAGACTGTCCAGCTAAGCGTCAAAGAAGCATTTCGTGTAGATGATTTTCTGCCTGTAATCGACACATTGGATTCTTATTTAAAGCGACGTTCAGAAGCATACGAGAAAGTTAGCAAACATTTTAGTTTCCTTTCCCAGTTAAAACAAATCGATTCTGAACAATTGAGAAACAGGTTCAAAAAATTTGCAGAATTTCATTATGCAGACGTTACTGCTGATGAACTCATAATTATCAGAATGTTTTCATTTAAAACAATATTTGAAAAAAATTCCAAATGAATCTCCAGAGTCAAGTATATCATCCTTAAATTCTTTAATAAAAGCAGATAAAATAGAAGAAATCTTTCTGAATGTAAAATTTGCTACCAGGAAATTTCTTTGTTTGATGGTAACCAATTGCAGTGGAGAGCGTTCATTTTCCCACTTAAAGAGAATCAAAAATGAATTACGAACGGCTATGCTACAGGAACGACCTACTAATTTGTCAATTGTGTGCATATAAAGTGACACCCTTCAACAGTTGACTTTGAAGACGTAATAGAAGATTTTGCATATCAGAAATCCCGAAAAAAACTTTTAACAGCAACGTAAGTCCAATTTGCAAAACAGTAATCACTAGTCTTTTATTTGCGTATTTCTAACCATAATAACTAATAAATTCACTAAATAAATGTACATCATTCTGATAAGTTCATTCAAAGGAAAATTCTGTTTTGTTGTAGGGTCCCCTAATCTGTGTGCCAGATTAGAAAGACGTACTCCAAAAAATGTATATTTTGTATTCTTGAAATCTTTGAGGAAATCATTAAATTGAATGAAAGACTAATTTGTGGAACTAATCATTAGTATTTAGTTTGTAATATTTTAACCAATTAAGTTACTAAATAAATGTACACCATTCCGATACATTCATTTAGTTATTTTAAGGGCCCCAAAATACTGAGTGCCCAGGGGCCCCTGCATGGATTAAGACGGCCCTGGGTATGACGTGCATGAAGGTGCTCGCATGCCGTTTTGTCTATTGGCCAGGGATCAATGCCGCCATTGAGCAGTTGGTTCATACGTGCATTCAGTGTGCCAACTAGCAAGCTCCTCCCCAGCATACTTTTTCCCGTGGCCTACTCCAAAGCACCCCTGGGACCACATGCATGTGCACTTGGGCGGCCCTTTCTGTCAATCAATGTGGTTCATGATGGTAGATGTGCTGTCCAATTATCTATACGCACAACTTATTCGTTCCACTATGGCGGAAGGTGTGGTCAGAGCCATGATACAGATCTTTGCTATTGAAGGCCTCCCCGGACACTCATCTCTGATAATGGCCCTAAATTCACGTCATTTTATTTACAACACTTCTGCACTAATAATGGTTTTTCCCACCTCACCTCTGCTTCTTTCCACCCAATGGGGAAGCAGAGTGTATGGTGTGTACTTTATATAACAACTGCGTTAGTGCCTGGAAAAGTCATCTGCTGAGACGGTGCTCCCCTTATTTCTTAGTGCTTATCCGCCCAGGGTGGACGCCCCTGGTAGTACAGCATTTGCGTGGTCAACAGATATGCATAGTAGATGCAGACGGGGTGATGATCTCCCACCATCTCAACCAACTACATCCTAGGTTGGTCCCCACCCCACCTCCTTCAGATCTCAAGTCTGTGCCTCTTGGATACCCCTACTTAGCTTCGGAGGTCAAGAGAGACATCCATCCCACATCAAAGTGGCACCGGCCTCCCCGGCCAATGGCTCACGCCCGGAGGCCTCTGCTACATTATTGCCCCATTCCCACCACCCTGATGAAGGAAATGCTCGAGTCAGGGAAGGGGCGCTACAGATGGGCGTCCACAACGCTAACAGTCGGCTGCTGATGACAATGTCGAGCTGCAGCCTCTCTCCCTGCAGGTTGACACAATGGCCAGTCCCCCCCCTCCCCTGTTGCCCCCGCCTCCTGTCTGCTCGGGTCCTGATACGGACGCAGCTGTTTAGTCTCCCGCCCCGGCAGTAGTGGGAGCGCCAGCAGGGAAGGTGTCTTGCTCCAGTCGCGATGTCCCCTATGTGCCCCTGGACTGGTTGGCTGTGTAGCAACATGCTGACAACTTCCCCTTGGACACAGACGAGGTGATGGAGGTGCTTGCCGTCTCCGTCCCACTCCCACCTTGCCATGGCCGCTCCCGCCGCAGGGTCATGTGGGCAACTCCTGTGGCCACTGCAATCCAGCATTGCCGGCCATCATTTGCCTCCACCTGTAGTGTCGGCTTCCCGGAAGAGGGGAGGGATGTTGGACTGCACCACTACAAGCTGCGTCCTGTCCTTCCGCAGAACAGGAAAGTTGTGCTATGGCGCTGCCTCCGAGGGCTTGCAGCACCGTCACGACCGGGTGAGCATGCTGTTCGAGGCCTCGCCCTCAGTTATGATGTAGCTCGTGCCTGAGCCTCTTGTGTATACATTAGCAGTGTTCTGTGACTTTCAATTGTATTGCACCATTTCCTTGATCTACGTGTAGTGCCATCCTCTTGAAGGAAATAAATTATACTGTTAAAACAGTGTCAGACATAACCAAGCAACTGTAATGCAGACCCAGTGATGGACGGACAGAACTGATTGCAGTCATCTCATTGCACCACTGTAAGTGGTGACAGGCTTATTATGCACGTGGCAGTGATGAATTGCTCTGCAACATCACAAACCACATCACAACAAATTCTGCCCATTGCATAATAAGCAGCATGCGTGTTTATCACTCAATATTGTTTACACCAGAGTTTACTGTCCATAAGGTGACCATTGCTGTGTTTACCACTGATTCAATGCCAAACAAGTGTGTGCTAGCATTGATGCTATGGACTATAGACATAGAAAACCGAATGGAATGCCAATACTGTCTATATCACCACAATGATCAGATCATAGCCTAGAGACAATATGGTGAGAGATTATTGAACTGTTGACTTACACATCACCACACTAGACATAACAGCTATTATGGTTTGGGATGTTTAGACTTACAATGTTGGACACTACCTCACCACTGGTCTGCATTGCTGCTTTTGCTTCAATTCTCCCAATATCTCACTTATTGAAAATTGTCTAGCTGATGATTGTGGAACAACAGGCCTGGGGTACAACAACAGCTGCTACCCCAGATCAACTTTGGTTTGGCACTATGTGGAAGCAGCATGGATTGCTATACCTCTACAATATACATGGAGTCTCTAATTTAATGCTGAGGTGTGTAGTAGCTGTTGTAGCCAGCAATTATGTCAAAACTCATTGTATTCCTCACTTCACTTGAGGCTGTACTTTCACAATTGTGTGATCTTTGTACAACATGTTATTTCCCAAATTTATCTGTGATAACCCTGGTCCTCCTCCTCCTCATTGCATTTTGGATGGCCAACAGAGTAAATACGCTTCAGTATTATTATTATTGTTATTATTATTATTTTTTATCTTGTCAACTAACTATGCATTATATCAACTAAGTTATTGTTGGAACATACGGCCCATCTTCAATAACAAATTCTGCCCTACACTTTTATAAATTAATATGATTATACTGGAAACATAAAATATCCTTTTGTTTATAGATAAACACTGCCCATAATAACAGAATCTGCAGTCCAGAATTTTTTAAATAAATATAATGTAATACCTTGAGATCTCTTATGCAACACATCTAGGAAAGTTTGATGTTCACATTGTGGAAAGTGTATCTAAGTTTATGGTTAGCAATCTTCTAGCCAATCAGTCTGTCATCAAACTGTTTCAGTAATCATTCATGTTTATGTTGATGTCTTGGGGAAATTCTACTGACATGATCAAGAACTGCACTTATAAGCTTGCACTTGGTTGCTGTTTCATTGACCTCTGTACATGTAAGTAAACTTTAGTATCAAAAAATGTGCTATCATAATGTGTTTTTATGAGCTGTTTTTAGTGAAGGGATTAAGTCTACCTATGATACCACTAAACCTGCCACTGATTGTATAAGGTAGTTTGATTTTTGTGTTTCATGAAGAGAAGATCTGAAGACCTGGTCACCATCAAAAAAGTCAATTTAAATTTGGCAAATGTGTAAACTGAAAATGAAGGAAAAAACACAAAAATAAATAAATAAATAACCATAGGTGTTATGCCCATTATTCTGCAACATCATTCTATGCACTGAAAGTGATCAAATTTGAGGTTAGTAACTTGGGTTGTTATAAAGAACAAGTGGCTACAAACATGATAATACCCTTCTAAAAATCCTATACCTTTCAATATTCAAGTCTTGAAGGGAATTAGAACATTATTTTACTTAGTATGTGGATGAACAGTTAAATTATGTAAAATAATTATAATAATGTATTCTTATGAAAAAGATATATGTTAAAAATAATAAATACAGACCTCCAAAAATTCTATGTCCATATATTTTCCAAATCGACTAGAATTGTCATTACGGTTAGTTTTGGCATTTCCAAATGCCTCCAATACTGGATTTGACTGCAGCAATTTATCTTTTACTCTGTCCACTTCACGGGTATGCCCTGTTGTTTCAGCAACAAATTCCAGAACTTTTTTTGAAGCCTCAGTCTTTCCTGACCCTGATTCACCTGAAATACATTTACACGTTGATAAACAAAGTGTGAAAAATAGTTTGCTGATCAGTGATATGATATAAAAATATTATTAGTTTTGTACAAAGTAAAAATTTAACTGTCACTTTCAATCAAATAGAGGGAAACATTCCTGGTTGGAAGGGGGTGAGGGGTCATTCCAATCCCAGTCCTTCCTCTCCAAAGATTGGAATGACTCCTCACCCACTCCCTTAAAACCTGCATCCTTTCCTTTTTCCATCTCCCTCCTTCCTATTTTTCGGAAGAAGCAACCTAAGGTTGCAAAAACTTAGCATTTGTGTGTGTGTGTGTGTGTGTGTGTGTGTGTGTGTGTGTATCCATGAACTGGTGCCTTTTTGCCTGGTAAGTTAAATCATCTTTATCCAAAATCTGACTTGGCTGTCCACCAGACAGAAAAACCAATATCCAAGACTCTAATGAAATATCTTTGTTTTCAAATTGTTATTTTGTTATCTATGTTTCATCCACTGCGTCCCTACACAAAGTCTACAAATTTTGTTTTTACCTCTGCAAAATATTTAAAATGTCACGCTGTGACTTAATTTGATGCAGAATTAAATATGAGGAACAACAACAATGCAGTTTTCATTGCACATGGAAAGATATTACACTGTACACATTGTAAAATACGCCAAAAAAAAAAAAAAAAAATTTTTTTATTGAATAGATTTAATAAAATGACATTTTAAGCATACCACAGTGACTGGAATGCCATATCTCGGTACAAGAAGGGAGTTCAGTACAAAGTCGCACAGAATGCAGAGAACACAAATGTAGCAGTGACAGGCATAAGGGAAACATATGAAAAGATACATGTATTCTTGCTGGCTGTCACTGCCCTAAATGTGTTGACAACAAGACCATTTGTGAATCGTAGCTAACTGAGACACTCAAATACAACTACATTCCACACTGAAAAGAATTAAATTTAATATAGCTATTATTTTTGCATAACATGTTTGAAGACGAAAATAGTTACCTACCTGATATAAGTATACATTGCTCTCGGTTTTCCTCCAAAAGAAATCTCAGTGCAGTGTCAGATATGGCATATCTGTGGAAACAAAAATAATCACAATCACAAGTGTAAACCTGATTTCTCGAAAGACAAGCAAAATGAAAATAATATAACAACAAATTAATAATGGAAATTCTTGTCAGAGATGATAAATAATTTTTAAAAGCAATAGACTAGCTGGCCAGTACTTACCTTTGTGCTGTACCGCCAATAGTGACACAAATGAAGAAAAAACAAAAGGATGAGGATGGTATTTAAGGAGTGTCTCTTCATGACTTAGGTCGTGATTTACCTTCCCCTTCCCTTCCATCCCCATCCTTTCTTCTTCCCTTCTTTCCCACCTGAAGAAGGAACTGAGTTCCAGAAGATTGTCCTTTTTCTTTTTTCTTCATTTGTGTCACTATCGGTGGTACAGCACAAAGGTAAGTAATAGCCCGCCAACCTATCACTTTTAAAAAATAATATAATAACGGATTGTTTGAGAAGCCTACAGAAATGTTATTTCAACAGATAAATTTCATATGTGCACTACTTGTTGTGGTCTTCAGTCTGCAGACTGGTTTGATGCAGCTCTCCATGCTACACTGTCCTGTGGAAGATTCTTCATATGAGAATAAGAACGGCAACCTATATCCTTTTGAATCTGCTTACTGTATTCGTCCCTTGGTCTCCCTCTATGATTTTTACCCCACACACTTCTTCTAACTTGTTGATTCCTTGATATCTCGGAATGTGTCCCACTAATTTAACCCTTCTCTTAGTCAGGATATGCCAGAAACTCCTTTTCTCAATAATTCTGTTGAGCACTTAATTAGTTACAAGATCTACCCATAAAACCATCATTTGTCTGTAGCACCACATTTCGAAAGCTTCTATTATCTTTTTGTCTGAACTCCTTATTGCCCACATTTCACTCCCATACAATGCTACACTCCAGACAAAAAAATGATTTCAGAAAGGATTTTCTAACATTTAAACTAATATTCTGTATCAACAAATTTCTCTTCTTCAGAAACGCTTTTCTTCCCATAGCCATTCACATTGTATATCTTCTTTACTTCGGCCATCAGAAGTTATCTTGCTATCTAAATAACAAAATGTGACTACTACTTTTATAGTCTCATCATCGAATCTAACTCCTTCAGCATCACCTGATTTTCTGACACTATATTCTATTACCGTCATTTTACTCTTGTTAATGTTCATCTTATACCTTTCTTTTAAAACACTGTCCATTCCATTTGATTGCTCTTCTAGGTTCTTTGCTGTCTCTGACAGAATTACTGTCATCAGCAAATTGCAAGGTTTTTATTTCTTCTCCCTGAATTTCAATTCCTTCTCCAAATTTCTCCTTGCACTCCTCCACAGTCTATGAACAACACTGGAGAAAGGAAGGAAGTTGGAGAGGGTTGTACCCTATCTACTGTGACCCTTTCATGCCCTTCGACTCTAATAATTGCAGTCTGGTTTTTGTGTAAGTTGAATATAACTCTTCACTGCCTATATTTTACCCCTGCTATCTTCAGAATTTTAAAGAGTATATTCCAGTCAACATTGTCAAAAGCTTCCTCTAGATCTACAAATGCTAATAACTTAGGCTTCCCTTTCCTTAACCTATCTTCTACGTTAAGTCGTAATTTGAGTATTGCCTTTGTTTGTTCCTACATGTCTCCTAAATCCAAACTGATTTTCGCCACAGTCAGATTCCAACAGTATTTCCATTCGTCTATAAATAATTTGTGTTAGTATTTTGCAACCATGAGTCATTCAACTGATAATTCTATAATTTTCACATTTGTTTGCCCTCGCTTTCGTAGCTATTGGAATCACTACATTATTCTTGAAGTCTGAGGATATTTCCCCTGTCTCATACATCTTGCATACCAGGTGGGACAATCTCTTCATGACTGGCTCTCCTAATGACATCAGTAGTTCAGACAGGAAATCATCTTCTCCAGGGACCCTGTTTCCATTCAAATCTTTTAGCACTGTCAAATTCTTCTCACAGTATTCTACTCTTATCTCATCTTCTTTGCACTTAACATTTCATATTTATATGTATCAGTGTAAATATAAAATTTTACTCTTGTTATGATTTAGGCTCTGGATAAAACACAAATTCTATATGAAATCTGCTTTTTAAGCTCAAATTGCTCAATGGTGGACAATATAATTAGGATAATGGTCATTACTAGACTAATACAACAAATATATAGGAAAATATGATAATGCAATATTAGGTCTCAACAATATTGTCATAAATGAAGTGCTGAAAGTAACACTGTGTCATTGTGCATAAAGTGTTAGATACCGAGGCAAAGAGTTATGGGTTCAAGGCCCATCCTGTGTGTAAATTTGAATGTACATTTCTAGTATCTTCCAGGTATTTTGAGAAATAATGTACTAGAAGTTAGTTTGAGTTTATACACAATTGTGAGACATTAATCTGATGGAGATGCCAAGTGAAGTTAATTTTACACACAAAATTAATCAATATAGAAGTTCAAAAAGATCCTGGGAGTGCACAACGAGCCAAAACCCTAGATACTCCAAGAGTTAATAAGGGAAAACGAAGAAAAAAACACTGTCAAAAGTGGTGAAACAGTCGAGGCAAAGATGTGTGTGTGTCTATGAAGCAGTTTGAGGTACACATTTATACCCGAAAGAACACTAACAATTGGGGGACTCAGGACAACCAACCACTATAATTGCGTAGATTTTTCTGGTGTAATAAATGTTGATCCTCTTCATGGGTACGAAGATAGATTTCATCATCCTCATGATGTGATATTTCAATGGTCCAATTGGCCAGTATCTTCAGGTGTGACTGGTGGTGCGCAATCACGCAGGAACTGAGGAGCTATCAGATGCGGCAATGACTTCATACCCTGGGTATGACCATTGTTGTTTAATACCTGATAAAACAGAATTACACATTTTTGCCTACAGGAAAACCTTCTGTCTCCGCTGATAATGCTTGGTGCACAATGTGGGACAAAAACGTTACCCGGCCCAAATAATTTAAAGCCCAATAACAGAGCATTGTGCATGCTGAAGCCCATAAATGAAAGTGTTGCCTACTCCATCGGTCTGTGCAACTTCAGCTCGGCAGTTTACATTGTCAGATGGAAGCAATACAATAGTTAAGATACAGTATATGTCAAGATTCATTGTACTTTAACTCAAATATAATTTATTTTTGAAAGCATTATTTGAGCACGTAGGAACGGTTGAGGTATAAGAATTACATGTGGGTACGTTTACTACAATGAACTGCTTCTAAAATGTGTGTCATTAGGTGAGTGGATAGGCTGACGGTTTATGAACGCAACGAGCATGTGTTCGATCCCACTGGAGTCGATTTGTTTTTATTTTTTAGACCTCTTGCAGGTAATATTTTAAATATTAATTAACTAAAAATTGTGCAATTGTAGGCTTTTATAGGTTTTTAGAAGTTTCTGTTTTATAATAATCTATTTTTTAATCAGATCAACAGACAGACAGACAATTTAAGAAATGGATGTAATTTGTTTGCAATTACTTCAAAAGCTATGTGGTGTATGTATAGTTTTCAGCTAAGAGAAACGTATCAGCTGATTAACATACAGCATAGGTCTACTTCAAAATGGCTGATATGAACATTCACAAGCAAGTAATTCCTCTCTTTGAAAGCGGTATTAGTGCATTTGAGGCAGAATGTCATTATGGTGTTGATGCTTCCACAGCAATGAGATGGATCAGTCGATTCAGAGATAATTGTGAGGTAAGCAGACATCCAATACCTGGAAGACCGCGAGAGTCTACTCGAATAGAAGATGATGAGTGAGTCAGAGCGGTGCAGACTGCTTCTTTCTCAAACATCCGGGAACTAGTCAGAGCTTCACATTTCTCGGGCTTGTCGAAAACTACTCTAAGATGATTAAATGACTTATGAAATCAGGTCCCATCGTGCTCTCATCAAAGAAGCATTACCTGATGAGCAAGCTATGAACAGACTGGCAATTCTGAGTACCTGGGAAAATATTGATTGGGGCGAAAGTCATTTTCACCAATGAGTCCACAAGCAGAGGTCCTGTTCTTGTTTACCACACAGATTGATAACAATATGACGCCTGCTTCATAGCTACACGCACTAGAAGCGGGCATGTAATTGTGAAATGTTGGGGCTGTATGTCTTATATGGGTGCAGGAGTCTTAGAACGAATCCATTATAAGTTCAATTCAGCATGCTATGAACATGTCCTTCAAAATCTACTCATTCTAGGAGCTAAAATTTGGTACCCCGAAGGAGTCTCATTTACCAACATGGTAATCATTCATCGCACACTGGCATTAGGATTCAGAGCTGGTTCCAAAGGAGAGAGAATATTATTCAGGCCTACCATGGCCTCCAAAGCCACCTGATCTCAGTCCTGTAGAGAATGTATGGGCCAGACTTAGATAGCAATGGCATGTGGAAAAAATACTAAAGATACAAGTATGTTATATTATTTTTATTTTAATGGCAATCATGCCAATAGCAACCTTACAAAGAAGATTATCGCACAACCACTCACTTGTGTAAACCACACATAAGGACTTAGAAAATTAAGCCTATCTGCCAATACATTACAAATTACAAATAAATGCATCCATTTTCAACATGTTTACTATGGCTATCATTTGTTTCGTTGTTTAAAGATAGGGCTATTATCAAATGGAATACGTTTAAGAATGTGGAATCTACACAAACCTATAATTGCACAATTTATAGTGAATTAATGTTAAAAAAATATTAGCTGCACAGGTCTAAAAAAAAGTTGACTACAGTGGTACTCTAACTCACACCTCTTGTGTTCATAAACCATCAGCCTATCCACTCAGTCAAGGAAACATATGTAAGAAGTGGTTCATTGTAGTGAATCTACCCACGTGGAGTTCTTTTACCTCAACCGCTTCTACGTGCTCTAATAATGTTTTCCAAAATAAATGATACATGAGTTAAATTGCAATGAATCTCGACATATCCTAATTATTATATGCTTCTACTTGACAATATAAACACCAAGCTGAAGTTATGAAGACTGCTACAGTTGGCAGCACACTCACTTTGGAACTAGGGCATGTGCAATGCTCTGTTCTTGGACTTTTAAATTATTCAGGCTGGGTAATCGTTTTTCCCATTATTTTACACTCGTGAAGAGAGAAGATTCTATTTATGACTGTTATAATTTGATGGAAGAATTGGATCATCAAAAGGTTATTGTCAGGGAGAATAGATATATGGAGCATCATCCTTTTCAATTTGACCACCATGTGAACCAATCAAGTAAACTTCCAATTCAGTTGCATTTTTGCACTATGTGGGAAGTATTTCTACAAAAAATTTCAAGAATCTTCAGAAACTGTCTTGTTGCCTTTGGCAAAAATAGAGGTCGTCTTGAATCTGTGAAATATGATTTGGGGTTGAGGAAGCCTGGAGTACATAAAATCCCCTGCCATTGTGAAAAGGCTTATATCGGATAGACAATACGTACAGTTCTGCTTCAGCCGGAAAAACTCAACTCAAATGAACACTCCCTTAGTGAAGGGAATAACATTTGGTTTAAAGACATGCAAGTTATTGCTCCAGCTTTCCATTACAGGGACTGTTGAGAGAGAGAGAGAGAGAGAGAGAGAGAGAGAGAGAGAGAGAGAGAGAGAGAGAGAGAGAGAGAGAGAGAGAGAAGGGGGGGGGGGTTTCTTTTAACAAAAATGTGGAATCCTGCATCACCAGATATTAAACAACAACAACAACAGTTCAGTTTTTGCCCAGCTGCATCTTAATTTTTGAATAATTGCTTTTGTCAATTTCTACCAAAGATGGTGTTGCAGCTCTTCTGCCTCTTGCATATGCACAGTGTCTTGTACCCAGGGTATAGAGAAGCCAATGTATCTGCTGTTGCTTCTGTTCTGGCAGATTGCACCAAAAATCTCTCCTGAAGGTAGAGGCCAGTTGCACCGTTAAAATATTGTATCATAACTACAATTAAATCTAACTACATACTCGTGAAGAGGATCAACTAGCAAGAAATGATTCACTGTGGCTGATTGGATCATGTGGTGTACTACTTTTGGGGAGCACTGGAAAATATTAGCTAATACCCATGGCAGCAGGCTGCTAGCAAACCTATTCAAATTGCTGCAAGCCACTTGCTGGAGAAGATGCTCACCAATGCAGTGATCAAGGTCTTCATCTCCTTTTTAGGAGCTCAAGCCAATCATCCAGCCATGAAAACTAAAGGATGTGACCTTCCTTGGGGGTAAGGCTGCTGAAGAGCAAAATCCTCTACTGTCAGTCACTGTCAAACTTGTGGTAACATCCATATGGACAGCTGATCTGCATAAACTCTTGCAGACTCTGAGCATCATATTCCATTAATTTGGAGAAGTTCCATCACCAGTTGCAGAAGACCCCTTTTGTCAACAACAAAAACACCCAGCTAAAGGTGGCTAATGGGACATATGTGTAGCCTACAGGAAGATGCATTGTCCATATAAACAACCAAACATAGCCATTAACAGGCATTACATCATCCTTGGATGGGACTTCCGAAAACTTCTGAAGCAATTATGGATGTGTTTGCTCAGACATTATGTTGGACAAAATGAGAGTGTATGAAGAAGACAAGCATATTTATGTGTGCAGGCTATGAATGAAGTAGTTAATCCTGCAATCAATGCTTTAAAGATAACTGTCATGCTCCATGCAACACGATAGTCCACGGACCTCAGAGATGAATGGGATAAAGGCACACCACTGGAGAAAGATGCATTTGTTCCAGCCTTTGTTGTCTCATTTCAGAATAGAACTGTGGATTGTTAACTGTTGTTAAGACCCACAGTACTTTCCAAGTGCTATGCGCATAGCAAACGCTCAGCTGTTAAGTGAAGAGAAGCTGAGCAACATAGAAGTTTCTTGTGATATGTTTGCTGGAGGCATTAGTGCTTCCAGTATGTGAAAAGACATTCATGATTGACTCTTGCCAGACTTACCAAGGGACTAATAGGAGAAGCCATTTGTCATTGAAGAGTTCTCCAAATGTATCAATTCACAAGTGAAGAGCAAGTTAGACCAGTCAAATGTTAAACACTGAATTAACACTGGTGATCATCAGCCATTCGGCCAGAGAGTGTATTGTGTGTCAGCAACAAAACATCAAATAATTCATGAAGATATACACAAAATGATGAAGTATGATATCATTCAGCCATCTCAGAGTCTATTGTCATGACCAGTAGTTCTCATCAAAGAGAAGGTTGGTAGTTGGTGCTTCTGTGTCAACGGCAGGTAAGGAAGGGGAAGGAAGGAAGATTAGGATTTCAAGCCCCATCAACAGTGTGGTAATTAAATATAGAGCTCACACTCAATGTTTCCATAACGAAGGCGAAGGAATTGGGACATCTCTTTCAAAGGCAGCATACTGGCATATGCCTGGAGTGGTTCAGGGAAATCATGGAAAAACCTAAATCTGGATGGTCACAGAGGGGGATTTAAACCAGCATCCTCCAGAATGCAATTCGGGTGTATTACACTGCACCATCTCACACTGTGTAACAAAAAAGATGTTTACCTTCTTCCAAAAATTGATGACACCGTGGAGTGTCTGAAGGAAGGCAATGAGAACAAGGCTTATGAATTTAAAGTAATGCTATTTGGTTCATGTAAAACACCAGCAACTTTCTGTGCATCATCTCAAGTGGACATTGTCTCTTTATTAATTAGATGACATTAAAGTATTTTCTGAAACTTTTGAAGAACACATGAAAAGATAGAGCACTGTTCTTTAAGTGTCTCAGGAAGTGGCATAAAACATAATCCAGATAAGTGTCTACCTGGAGCAATCTGAATACTCAGACATCTTTCAATCAATCAAAGGTGTATGGCCTGGTCCAAAAATAAATAAATAAATAAAATAAAAATAAAAGCAAAATCTATAATGGGTTTTTCAATTCCTAAAAATACTAGTGATGTGAGAAGCTTCCTGGGATTGTGTTCCCATTAGCAGCTTCTGTATGAAAGAAGGAGCTGTTTAAGGCTTATGATATATTTACTTGGGGACAAATCTCAACAAGATCCTGAGAAGATGTCTGATGACTGATCTTGTTCTTGGTTTGTATGATGAGAGAGAACTTACAGAGTTGCAGACAGATGCATGAATATGAACTTAGTGTTTGCTCCTTAGCAACCAGCTACCCATTTACAGGGTTGCCATCACCTGTGAGGGAAAATTTACTGAGTGTCTAATAGCCACAAGCAACATTACACTGCAGATGTTCAGAATATCTTTCACAAATCATCCTAGTATCAAGACCATATGTTTTGAAATAAGTACTGTTAACCTTTTTCACCAAAATCTTGCGGCGATTTCCCTCTAACAGTGATAAAAAAAAACTTGTAAAACAAGGTCCAAAGACGTCAACAGTGGTTCAGACATGTTAAGCATACTTCACTGATGATATATTTTGTGTGTTACAATACTGTATGTTACACATTGTGCTCTCATATTTGAATATAATTTTAGCACCCAGATAAATTGTAGAAACCATATTGATTTTTTAAGAAACATAGTATCAGTGACTGTGAATGTACAATACTCAAGAGCAACTTTCAATGATGATGATAACAGAAAAAAATTTTGATTCTACACTACTACTTTGAGATGTGTGTTTTTCAATCACATTTGAGGTAGTGTATTTTCAAGATTTTTCTCAGCTGAAATATACAGACATTGATAAGAATAGTAAGAATGTGAAAAATGGACAAAATTACAGACAATAATTAGAGAAATATATTTCCAAAAGATAAATAAAATTCAGAATAATGGATAACTTACATATTCACAGGAGACAAATTAAATACAAGTATGGAGAACAGAATTACAATCTACTTACATGTGTGGTGAAGCTTCATAAAAATGTAGGCCTTTATACTGTTTAACTGCTTCAGAAGTGTAGATTGGTAAATTTTTATATGGATTGACAGATATCAACACAGTCCCAATGTATGTCTGAAATAGAAGATATTTATCATTTTAACCTATCTGTATGGGAAAAAAACTTCTCAACATATTAGAAACAGGCACCAACCAAAAAAACCCTGTCTTCTGCAGATAGGATAAACAATTTGACTCATATAATACGTAAAATGTTACTTTTGTTTTCTGAACATACGACACTTCAAACAAAAAGACTCTTTCCCTATGAATGAACATGAAAGGTATTGAGTGACTGTAGTTGACAGAATGGGAGAAACAAAAATGTAAGACATATGATAGGATAAGAGAGAGAAAGTCCCTGATAATGAAATGATGAGAATGTCCAGAAATGTAATAGTAACTGTAAACAAAGTGTATGCATTTTCTGAAGTGATCTTTATATTACGCCAGGATAATTGAATATCAACTAATAAAATGGTTGAACTTTTTAAAATTAGCACTCCTATGTTCTTCTTATTAGTAAAAAATGAAACAAAACTCTGATTTCCATTTATGTATTTTGGCTTTCTACAAATGTCTGTCTTGGTGTGTTTGTGTGTATATGTGTGTGGGTTTTTATTTACCTTTCCTTTTTTCCCCCCTAAGGTAAGTCCTTCCACTCCCGGGATTGGAATGATTCCTCACCCACTACCTTAAAACCCACATCCTTCCCTTTTCCCCTCCTTCCTCTTTTCCTGATGAAATGGCCAATGGTTGCTAAAGCTTGCATATTTGTGTTTGTGTGTGTTTTTATTTGTGTTTTTGTATCCGTCAACGGACCTGTGCTTTGGGTAAGTTAAATGATCTCTATTTTTTTTTATACATATGCATTTTGTAATGTAGGCATGTGGCTTCTATTTTCAAAAAATTAATCCCAACTCTCTTAAATATGAGAGTGTGAGAGTTGATGAGCTTCCATCCTGAAAAGATATTATTAAGCAGAATGAGTGTACACTACAACTCAAATATTCACAGTATCAAACACGACTGAAGTTGAGTTAGTTTTATTTTACAAAAGAAAAAAAAAAATTATTATTTTTAAATATTTTAGAGTGGAAAGTCCAGGTTGAAATATCAATAATAATATTGTGTGTGTGTGTGTGTGTGTGTGTGTGTGTGTGTGTGTGTGTTTTCCAACTAATGATTTTCCAGTGGTAGTATCTGCTGTGAAGTGAACTTTTTCTTAGGGCGACTTTGGATAAATACTGCCTTGTGAGATTGTAGTTGTCTTCTCTGTGTGTGAGTGTTTGGCTTAGAGTGTCACAGATAAATTACAGTTGCAAAAATGGTAAAAGCAGTACTATTTCTACAGTCCAAGCTAACAAATTTCTGACAATGACAGAATTCTTTACAGTTACTTATGTTGTTCACATTGCTGTCAGCTTTGATTAAGTGGATAATATATATTGTATCTCTAAGGAAACTAGCAGCATGAACCCAATTTTTTTTCAGATGTCAATTAAGAAAGCCTACTTTTGTTACTCTTTGACTCTTATGTTTGTTTACAGTCTATAGAACAACAATTTATCTAACTTCTTTTAAATTAGTTTCAAAATTATCACATCAAAATTATCAAATAATGGATGATGCTGCTTACATATATGAGGTCTTCTTTGAATCGCTTGCGCAGATTTTCAACGAAAGCAGATTCACTCTGATAATCTTCCAGAAGAACGAAGTCTTGGACACCCACTCTGTCCCTCCTATGCAGATCTCGATCCATGGTCCTTCCTTTTGTGTTCTGTTCACTGGAAAGGAAAAAATAGGAAAATTATGACTAAGTTTATGTATCAACATTTTTGACATAATAAAAATCTGTGAATTTGTTTAGAGTCTATTTTACAATTTTAGTTCTGTAGGACCATATTGAGTGGCTAATTTACACAATCATGAAATGAACTAGGACATCAAATTAACAGCAGAAAAGTTAAAAGTAGACAAAATTAAATTTAAACAAATCATAGATGCAGATGACACAGTGTGGTGTAGCCAGTACTAAGACAACCAACATTGTAACACAGAATCCATCCCCCATCCCAAGTCCTCAATGAAATAAAAGGAATCAGTCACAAGGAAATTCTTCCGTCTATACTTTGAAGTCTGACGATTATTGCAAAGCTTTTTCTAATTCTTACAGTAGCTTACAGAAAATAGACGCAGCAAATATTATACCTTCTTCTCTTACCTGCAGAAAGATGTGCAATTTTTACTGCCTAGTTTTAACACAGAGACAATTGCTAGTTCTTGGGATACACTCAAATTGTTAAAAACAAAAAGCATTAAACAAAATATACACCGAGAGGTCAATTTCATAATTCAAAGACTTTTGGAAAGTGGTTGAAGCCACATTTACCCATTGTGAATGGGAAGGGTCACTCCAGAATATTATGTCATATGTGAATTAAAATAATAAAGTAGGCCTAGATTCAAATATTTGTAAATCTATCGGACCAAACTGCGTGGTCATCAGTCCATAACTTACAAACTACTTCAAGTAAGGTAAACCAACCTAAGGAGAACACACACACCCATGCCCCAGGGAGGACTCTAACCTCCGATGGCGAGCAACCACTCACTCTGCAGCGAGGTGCCTTAGACCACTCAGCTACTCCACCGCGGCAAAGTAGGCCTAGACCAACTTTCATGTTGGACTACCACTTATTGCAGATACTTTTCTAATGGTAAATACAGCAGCATTTAGTTTTTTTAATGAGATTCTGAATATAGGCCTTCCTGGTAGCTTAGCATCTATCTCAACACCTGGGAATTGGACTGTTTAAAGACTCATTCTTCATATGCTGGTCTTTGTCATCCAAATGCAAGTTTTAGATTAAAAGTGTGTTAGCAGTATCTGGTTCAAATTCCAGCTACGCACAAATTTTCAACTTTCCGCACTGGTTTATTTCAATACCCACTGGCAGCTGGCATCGCGATTTCTTTCCTGTGTTGGAAAAAAATGTTACAGAAACTTCGGGTCACAGTGCCTCAGTATCATGTAAGGCTTACAATGTGAAATGCAGAGCACAAATATAAGATATGGACCATAATAATTGTTGGAGGCTTCCAAGTAGCCCATAGCACGCTAAGAACTCTGGCTGCATTTGTAGGCTGCGGCGGAATGGCCGAGGGCCATGGAGGTTAAGTCCTCTTTTGGGCATGGGTGTGCATGTGTGTGTGTGTGTGTGTGTGTGTGTGTGTGTGTGTGTGTGTGTGTGTGTGTAGATTTACAAACATTTGTATTTTATTTTATTTTTTGCATTTGTAGTAAACAGGATGAGTGATCTAGTAACATGTGGCAATCTGTCACTGCCAACTAAGAGAACCTGCGAGGCACTCAAATTCAAATGTGATTTGCAGAGTATCCCATGTAGATGTGCTTAAGCCTACTGCTGTAGCCTAAGGTCACTAACACAAACTGTTATAGCAGAACTTGTTCCAAACTTTCAAGTTATGCTAAAGACATCATACATACCCAAGCCTGAGGAGGACTCGGGCCTCTGATGGGAGATGCTGTGCACAGGTGCCGACTCCATGGGGCCTGAGGGGGTCCGAGCCCCATCAAAAATTCTTTCTTTGGGGGGGGGGGGAGAGGGGGAGGCAGCGGAGCCCTCCAATAATTCAGGAAAATTATTAGTTAGTTAGTAAAATCACAAAATTATGTTTGTATTTTTTCGTTTTCTTTGTCTGACAATATTTACGGGTTAACTGAAAACGAGTGGTGTGTATCACGATAGTGTTAGGGTGCTGCGGGTACACTTAGAGTTTGTCCCGGTGCGCGAACCTTTGGGTAAAGTCTGGCGCCTGTGGGTCAGCGCTGCGACGCGGCAACATCAAAAAGACTGCAGCAGAAGCGCTGGAACCCTCCGCCTCGCGTCGCCTTGACACATTACAACGACGTAGCTATATAAAGCCCACAATGCTGTCGCAGTCATTAAGTGTGGATAGTTTCGTTCAGTGCATGCTGCAGAAGTGTTTAGTGTTCCGACTTTAGTGTCTAGTGGACTATTAAAAATGCTGAGCATTTTTTAATATTCAACACTGTTGCTGCACCAGCCGCCACCACAACCATCATGGAATGGAATGATATGTCTAGTGGACTACTTTATATCACTGTATATCTTTTACTTTGTCTCTCAATGTACTGTGAATTAAGTTGGCAATAGATAAATGTTTCCAAAAAGGCGGGCATGGAAGTTGATGACACTGCGAAACCTGGAGAATCCGGTAAGGGAAGATCATTTCAGAATTCTTGGTTGATCAAATATACGTGGCTAGAATATGAAGCACCTACCGAAAAAGTTTTTTGCAAAACCTGCAAAGAGTTAGATGCTAAAAATCTATTACAATTATCTTCTAAAAATATTTTACTTCCGTAGTGTTTTCTAACTTGAAAAGGCTTTGGAAAAATTCCGTCTTCATGAAAATACGTTTACGCATAAAGGTATTCTGAATATAAATTCTATCACTAACTGAAGTATGGCCCCCCAATTGAATGAACAGTTGGTGATATGAAGAAATGTCGTTTAGCTCTTGAGACAATTTTTACTAACTTGCAATTCCTATGCTGACAAGGATTAGCAATTAGAGGGCACGAAGATGTAAACGCAAATTTTTCTCAATAGGGTATTTGACTGTTTTCTGGAAATCGTTTTAAATTGTTAATTATGCCATATTATGGTCCGAACATGCTTTTTTACCTCGTGGATTTCAGTACTTTTTTTTAGAAAAAGAAATGAAATTCAAATAATTTGAAAGCCCGCTAAAACGCTACATTTGAGTCACGTGATGCCTGTGACGTCACACAACACGCTGCTGTTGCTGCGCTCGTAAGATAAACAAATACCTCTATATTGTTTGGGCCGAGGCCTCGTGTTTGGGCGTTAACGTTTCCATAATGACCTACAAATATTGCTCATTCTGCACTTCACAATACATCTGTCAAGACTCCAGAAAAATTGTTCTTACAAGTACCAAAAAATGAGAAAATACGCAAAAAGTGGTTGAGATCCAAATGAAATAGCGGCTACTTCATGTGTGTATTTTTGTGAGGATCATTTTGATGCAAGTAAACAATATTATAGCCATTGGTAAACTCAACTGTTTAGTATCATTCTCTTCTACTGCAAAGGTGTAAAGTACCGTAGTATTATTTGTAGGTTAATGACCTGATGTTTCCATTTGCGAAGTAAAACTTCATAATGTTACACGCCTACGATTTATGTGTAATTAAAGCCGTTTCCTAATATATTTGGTGAAAGAACAACATGAATATTGTTGCAGCCCACTATAAAAGTATAGCACTGATTATTTATCTCCAGTAAGTGCAATTTTATCAACAATAGATCTTAGTCAAACAACCGTTTTCTACATCGACAACGCCCTTCTGGTTCCTTTACAACAACTTACCCTATCGTAATATACGTATATAGGAGATGTCTTCTATGCGCCGATTTATTTAGCTTTCAAACTTTCGTAATGTGGAAGTGTAAATACGATTAAAAGTGTTTGTTACCCAAATGTGTGTTTACTGAAGCTTTACTGGGTTAAATTTTACTAACTATCCCGGCGGTTTCCTGTGGCTATGTTGGCAACAGATGCTGAATAGCGAGAATCATGAGACGTCGC
The DNA here is from genome assembly GCA_026315105.1 of Locusta migratoria. NCBI lineage: Eukaryota > Metazoa > Arthropoda > Insecta > Orthoptera > Acrididae > Locusta > Locusta migratoria. The sequence continues at coordinate 368,621,339 of CM048744.1, forward strand.
CATTAGCCAATCGTGTGACAGCGCAAATATTTTGTCGTGAAACCTTTGATTTACGAGGGCAGTTACTTTTACTGACCGGACAAGGATACATACAAGAATCATAGAGCAGGAACAGTATTATTTATTTACTTCATGGTCTGTACGATACACTAATCTAGTCATTCTACGTGGTCTGAACATCTGGACAAAGATTTTCTATCGTGTTGTTGATGTTGCCAACATAATCACTCAAGGTCGCTTGGATAGAAGATAAAATTTCACCCTTTATTGCATAATATGGTGATATCAGATTAAGTTTGCTGACATCAACAAATAGGGTACTTTTCTCCAATGGCAAAAAAATCTCTCTCGAAATAATTAGCTTTAAAATGTCGGTATGCGTTACTTACAATGCAGTTTTCACGTTTCTTATTTCTGGCACGTAAAAATTTGGATTGTTTTTAAAGAATGAAGACACCATAATTGCATCAACTTTAGGGAAATTTCCGCTGTCAGCCTTCACATAACCATCTTCCATTGTGGCATAAAAACTGTAAACGCGTTTAGATCACGAAAAAACTGAACTTATAGCTGCGAAATGGAGGAAACGCGTACAATAATACAGTTCCGACTTCTAGTTGCCGCGCTGTAGGTGTTCTATGACGTCACCAGTACTTCAGCCAATAACGGAGCGTTTTCGATCACGTGATCTATTCGTGAAATTTGATTATTTTTAAGCTTTAATTACGTAAAAATAACAGATGTTTTGTAAGAATTATGAGCGAAAATGCTGTCTGAATGTTATAATCACTCAGAATAACAACAATTCGAACCATATTTTTAACACGGGAAAATACCCTATTGTTGGAACTCCGAAAGAATGATGTACCTGAGTGTAAATATAGATTAGGGTGTTCGGGGTATAAGTGAAGGTCCCACGATATTCAAAACAAGATAATTTATCTACTACGAAAGTCTGAATTGAGAAAGGTATTGGCTTCAGTCAACAAGACTGAAAATTTTTCTATTATGGTTGAGGAAAAAGTCATTCTTCAATTCGTGATCAAGTGTCATTTTGTATTCGTAATGTTGATGATTCCTTAATCATCACTGAAGTCTTTATTGGCTTATACGAGACCCCACAACACTGAATCACAAACTCTGTTTAGTATTTTAAAAGAAGTTTTACTCATCTTGATTTGTCAATGGGTCAAAAAGCACGTTATCTGCACTGCACTGCTCACAGTTTAAACTTGGCAGTTGTAGAAAGTATCTGCTATCTTACGTCTCAGTATTCTGAGAATATTGAATAATTTTGAAGAACTTCTAGAGTTATTTGAAACATTTTCTGTAGAGAACAAAACAGAGGCAGGTTACAAATGTGCAGGCCACCTCGAGTCAATTCATGACTCATTTCTTTTTGCGTCTTTATTGCCGTGGAATGAACCCAGTAGAGGATGTCAATGAAAAAATTAAATGCCCTCATAAGTGTCGCCGGTCTGACAAAAATATATGAGAGTTTGATTTGTATTTGAATGGAAGACGTGACAGTTGCGAACACTTTTGGAAATTGTGTTTAAAAGAAAAACAATCACAAGTTGTTGATCCTTCGCTTCCTCGGAATCTAAATATATTAAAGAAGTATGAAAATAACAATGCCAAATCACCGCATACTTCAAAAACCCCAAAGGAATACTACAAAGCTATTTAGTTTGATGTTTGTGATACGGTGCAATCTTGCATTACTGAGCAGTTTGCTTCAACTAGACTCAACACAGAACAAGAATTCTTGCTTTTAGTAAACAGAGGTGAAACAAATTCGAAAAAATCAACTGAGGTTTCCAAAAATGACCTAGACATTGAGAGAGTGCGTTTGCACTTGAATATGTTAGCCGATATCGCTAAGAAAAAAAAAAAAAAAAAAAACAGCTGGTCTTAAAAAAATGTGTGACGTAAGAAAATACATTACACTAGAGCCTGCAGTTGGAGAAATATGTGAAGTAGTGAAGTGCATTAAGCCTCTCCAAGTAGTTCCAATCACAACAGCAACAGCAGAACGGTCATTCAGCGCCCTTAGACGTCTTAAGTCACATCCCGATCAACAATGGAACACATTGAATAACTCTGCTGTTCTTCATGCCCACCGAGTTTGTTTTGGAGGAATTGAATATTCGACCAGTCATCAACGACTTCATATTCAGTAATCCGGACAGACGGTTGGCATTTATACCTATCTAAAGACACACTAGCCCTAATAATTGCATTTATAGCAATATTAAAAATCTTTATAAAATACAGAATTAAATAACTACATAATGTTAAATTTTCAGTTTCGAAATATTTAGCACTAGTTTAGTACTCTATTACTATAATACTATAGTAGCAATTTTCAAATATTTAAATATTTTTATGGTTTAACCCTCCGCTACCCGCGCTATTTTTTTTACCTCCAGTACACGCGTTCGTACTGCGAGAGCGCACTGCGTTTTAAACCATTTTCATGAACAATTCTGACATTACAGTTTGGAAATAAGTATATTCGAGTCTGGATAACATGAATAAAACACTGACTTCGTAAACATAATGTATGTGAGCATCGATAGTATACATATTTTAACTCATAATTTACCCTTAAACCAATAAGAACATTCACTATGCACGCTAATTCATGTACTGTGTAATGTATGTAAATTAGTTCAGAAATTTTATTCTGAAAACTCTATTATCGGCCTCAGACAAATTATTCGTGATGATTACTATTTTCATTGCACAGAAATGCACCCACATGTTCCAGGTATACAAATTTATTGCGCAGATTGCAAGAAAATCTCGTCTGTTTTTTTACCTGTCACCTCGCCTCTGTTAGCTTTATATGAAACAAGTGTCATATTCTTCATACATGCAAAAATGCTGGTTACCACAGGACAGTTTTCTGCTGCTGTCATAAATGGAGGAATTTCAAGTAAATTTTTTGGAAAAGAACTTATGATAGAACTACGCGCGCACGCGGTCTGACACTCAGCACCTGACGAGTTCGCTTCTTCGGACAATAAAGACTAATTCCAATTGTTGCCAGTAATTCGCCACAGACGGAGGTAAGGTAGAAAAAGCCGCTAATGGAAATCTTGAATTTATAATTTATTGTTGACGGAAAGATAAAACTGTGGACTCTCTCAGCCAGCGGTGCGTATAATGGAGGGTTAAAACTTTGGAAGTATTAGGCATACGTATTAACTTTATTAACTGTGTTAAAGCATAAAGTTTGAGTATTGTTTTTATTTCATGAACCCTGAGCCTTATTCAAAGCAAGCTTAAATGAGCTATGTCACTAATTAAAGTGCTATTACTGAGCGACAGCAATATTTTATGTTTATTTCTTTTAATAATAGTTGAGGATTTATTGAAGTATAATTTCAGTCTTTTGTTCAGAGCTAAATATTCTTTGCCCTGTAATAGTCTGTAAGCATAATTATACTGTAAACTAGCTTTTTACGAAAATACGGTACGTGTTTATCTTTTTTTCTCTCTCTCTTCATTTGAGCAAAAAAATATGGCAGGCTTGTCGGGTTTCTCGGAGTGTCGAATATCGAGAGTCCAGTTTTCGGTGTTCTCATGTTGATCATAAGACTAAAAGGCTTAAAAAAATACTCACCATTTTCCATCTAAAATTTAGGAAATTTCCTGGGGCAAGACCCCTGGTAGTTACATTTGGGATCCGTGGGAGGTACATAAACACATTTGCTCTCATTTACAAAGTATTTATTGTGTATCTTGTTTTCTGACATGGTCTACATCCAGGAGGATCTCCTCAATTTGGATCTACTGAAACGAAAAGCACATCTAATCTAACCTAATCATGTGACAACGTTTACTGCATGATTATGGCCTCATGGCGAAAGTTAACAGACTTGGAATTTTAGTTAGAGGCAGACGCATGAGGGCGGGGGCAGGGTGGCAATTTCGGAAATCGTTAGGGAATTGAGTATTCCGACATTCAAAGTGTCAAGAGTGTGCCGATAATACCAAAATACCGGCGTTACATCTCTCCACTTGGTGACCGGGAACAGCGGCATTTGCCTAGAGTTGTCGGTGCTAACACCGGGGACAGAAGACAGCACATCACGTCCTGCGTCTCTTCTCGGTTCGTGATAGTGTCAGTTGGACCCTAGAAAACTGTGGCTTCCTCAGGGAAGCTTCCAATTCCGTTGGTAAGGCCTCATGGTGGGGTTTCTAATGAGGCGCAGACGCCACGAAGCCATTGGACGCAAGTTGTCAACAAGACACACTACAATCTTTTGGTGGTGCCATAAAGGTGTGGTCTATGTTTTACATGGAATGGTCTGCGTCCTGTGATCCAACTCTACAGATCAATGACTGGAAATGATTACGTTCTGCTTTCTGGAAGCTATTTGCACCTATTCATAGATTTCATGTTCCCAAACACCTTTCACGGGTTTACAATTGTGCGCGATAGGTTTCAAGGACGCCCAGTTCGTCCGACAGGAACTCCATCGAATAATTTTCGAACTTAATCGGAAGGTTAGTTGGTTAACAAAATCCTTCACTGGGAACACTTTCGCAATTATGGAGGACTATACAGTAGAAGCAGCATGGCCTGTTGAATTCGTGTTAGTTACGTCGGGTTAATGCCGTACGCCGTGAAACACTATTCGCTTCAGCGATAAAAACAAAACAAACTCCTTTCTATGTTCCCCTCTGGTCAGTGATAATCATTTACTACCCATTCATTATCAGTCTAGAGGGGAAGAGAGGATAGGCATTTTTTTTCTTCCGCACACTCGTTTTTGTTCTAGGGTGAAGAAGCAAAGACAAGCTCCGGATTTCTTCAGTATAAAAGATGTGAGTTGCACCATGCCCTTCAAGTTATTAAATCTCTTAAAATTCACAAGTATTTTGAATTACTATTTTTATACCCCCATATTACTATAAAACCTCAGTAGTTCTCTATTCATTAATGTGTAGATGTGATTTGGAAGCCGTTTTGCGAGTTCGGTTTTGTGCCATTAACGCTGAAATAATTTATTCCTTTTCTAATCCGCTATCATATGGGATATTTTCATAGAACCTGCAATCTTTGTCATTTTTATCGGATCCGAAATTTTTTACATGTGTGCAAATGTTACGCTCCGAGGTCACGATTTTAATTTCAAGTAACACATGGTCAATGGCACCAAACCAAGCCGTGCTGCAATAGCGATATCATTTCCAAATCAGCAAGTACGGTAGGATTTGTGTCTATTTTACAGCTGTTTTTAAAAGCAGAACCAACTTCTGTCCACAAGAGCTCTAAGTAGATGCAACTATCAATAGGTACAGTCTTGCCGTTATATAACGTTATTTGCCATTCTTTTTAAGATATCCCGCTCATTTACAGATTATTTTTTAATCAAATCGCAGCATTAATTTCTTTATGTCAAACAACTGCGAAATCAGTAACCATTTTTAGTTCAAACCGTACTTTGTCGTTGTTATATTACGTAAGAACTTTGTCATACACGCATTTTGTTCCATCCCCCTCACGAAATCAGGGAGGTAACGTTGTAGCCGGACAAGAGGAGGACCGGCAAATTATGAAATATATAGAGACTTTTGTCACCACAATGTATATCAAGCTAAGACGGCCACTTCCATCAAGAAGCATCTTACGCACGCGTGCTTGACTGGCTGAGAGTTGTTCTGTTCCAGTATTAGGACTTTTCAAGCTGCTTGACGCGTGACTGATTCACTCTTACAAGCACACGTTTAAGCGTGTGTGGACAAGACTTGTACACGTTATGAGTTAACCTTCGTGGGGCATTCTGTCTGGTAAAGTCAAGTTAATCACTGGAAATTATGCTACAGTTGTTTCAACAATAAAAGGAAAACCCATCATAAAAAGGGACAAAGAGCGGAGTTACAGATGCTATACTTTTGGCGAAATACAAGGTATCACCCTGTTTTAGCAACCATTCCGCTATTAATTTTGAGCCTCGCCATAACCAACTTCCGGGAGAGAGGAGAAAATATTGTAAATAAGTCGATGGAAAAGTCAACGTTCGCCTATTACGGTGATATATTTGAAGTCCGCGAAGCCCTTACGGCATGAAAGATGTCGCAATATTGCCAAAAGTCTTTCTTCTGAGGTTTCAACTTCTATGATTTTATCATCACTATGAATCGATAGATTTATGTATTAGCTAACTTGGTTCACAGCTCACTGTGCACGAATCCCAGTTTCAGATAGCCACTCAAACGGATTTCAAGGGCAACAAATATTTCATTTCCAGTATGTCACGCTATTCCTGAAAATTTTTATATGCTGTCATGATATAGCACACATTAAAAGGCATAATCTTACGTCAAAGATTTAAAACAGTACTGTTGTAGCGTAGCTCATAACGCGCAAATTATCCAGACTGTATTCCTGTAGTACTTGCGAATGTGCGTACGTACAAGGGGATGGGATGAATGTGGTTCACTTTCTTTTATTAAGTTTTTCAAGTAGTTAAATTATATTGGAAATGAAGATACAGGTGTTTTGCCTTTTTTCTATACGCTTCATAGTTTTGGAAGAGAAATCGAGGTCAAAGTTAATGATAGGAAATCATACTTTTTTATAGGCGTCTAGTAGCCTATTTCGCTGCTGGTGGGAGTTGAAATTACGAAACCGCTTCTCCGTTTTAGATTCTTGCTCGGGCTCTTTTTTTCGTCTCTTTTTCTTTCTTCAATGCATCGCATAATATTCTGACAATACCCTTCTTTGCCTTTTTATAAGTTAAATATTGGGGGTGTGATTAAAAATCAAATATAAATATAATGATGTATTTACAGTTACTTTCATACAACAAAAATACACCTGAAGCATATTATTACGTTATTCCAACAGACTTTATTCGTAAGCGTTATTACAATCATCGAGTATACACTCTTAACAGAAACAGGCGAAACAAATATATCTCACCACGCGCAACATACGAACGAAATCTCTGCGCATTGTTACGTTTCGACCAAAAACATTGTTCGTCGACCCTCATCCGCCACCCTCTCTGTGCTAGACGCGTAGATACGGGCACCCAAGCTACAGCACGAAGAAACAAAACATTACGAACATTCGGCTTACCATCATCAGCTTTGACGATTTCTTTCTTTTTTTTCCCCAAAAACTAGGTGTGCGTCTAGAAAAAAGTCGAAACGTGTGTTAATTTTCAATATAGAATGACCTTCCAAAACGATCAAAATCCGTCACCCACATGTCAGACTCTCCCTCTCTGTTAATCACTTTGATTTGAGCTTTACCTACAGTTTCTAACCTATCGAAAACTTTCCTAGATGACACTTCTACAGAGTAATTACATATATGCGATTCATGCAGTGCAATTTAACAGTAGAGACTTCCAGTATTTCATATTATTCCTGAAAACTTTTAAATTTTTTATTTCTTTACAAACTCAATGCGTCGCTAATTTTGCAGACACTGCAGAGATGCAAAGTGTAGAAAGATTCTAATCGTAATGGGGATAAGAGAATTGAGTATTAGGAGGTGAGGCTACCAGAACCGAGTCGCAATTTTTTTAATTGACAATAAAATGTTCGTTTGAGGCATAACTGTGACTCTTGGAGGAAAAAAGCACCTGCGAAGACACGAGAAATGCAGCGAATAATAACAATAAAACTTTGTAGAGTATTCGTGACAAACAATTACATCGAACTTCACCATCGTTTTGCCTTCGTCAGAAAGTAAAAACAAGTGTGTTAGTTAATGGAATTTATTTACACTTGACAGTAACGTACCAGGATGAGCATCAGTACGTCAAATTGTAGCTTAACAACAAGTGTATCCACAGTAGGGAAGTTAGCGAAGCACCACCGTAGTAGACGACTTTAGTATTATCATAGTCTGTACTAGGCAGAAGACAACAAGGTATTGCCATATTTCTGAAATAATATTGGTTCAGAAAATATTGCAACGCAAAATACTATGCGGCCAAACTACTAAAAAATAAATCAAATAGCGGAATCCGTAATTTCAGCTGAGGTTTCCGTAAGACCTTAATTTTAGCCTAGAAATCGTGATAATTACGAAAAAATCTTAATTCTTGGCTTGTCTGTGACAGTAACCGCACATACCAATGAATGTACCTGAAAAAATTTAAGATTGCTCGTCACAACGGTTCAGATGGTTGGAATAGTACATTTTGCTTAAAAATTATTCAGGCCACACCCACCCAGTGACTGCACTTAGCGAATACAAACCCTTCCTAAGCTTTTTCTCCCTTGCGTGCTTAACGTATGCCAGTAACTCATCCGGAAAGTAGAGTGTATGTACTTACATTCCTCAAGGAACTGGAGATTCACTGCTATGGAATTAATTTGTCGCCCCCCCCCCCCCCTCTCTCTCTCTCTCTCTCTCTCTCTCTCTCTCTCTCTCTCTCTCTCTCTCTCTCTCTCTCTCTCTCTCACACACACACACACACACACACACACACACACACACACAGCTGTATAATCGATGTAATTGTGCAAATAAAATAAATTCTCAACTCCTCTCTAAATCTTTTAGATGTTGTTGCTATGAAGGTATCACCATTATGATAACCGACTTGCGTTATGATGTTACAGTGACGAACGTGAAGAAATTGTTCATTATCCTACTACGAAATTAGGACGTGTATATTATCATCTTTTGTATATACTATTGTAGAATAGCACACGCAACAGATGAATTAGTCTTACAAAAATGCAAGAAAGAAAACAATTTTTAAGCTATGCTAAAATTTTTACATGGTTTTAATATGAATGCAGTTAAGAGTAGACAAGCCTCCTTTGGTACAAGAATTTCATAAAATAGAGAGTGATGTTACCCGCAGAGAAATGTGCTATCACAACAGGATGAAGTGTGATATGCCGGTAATGAACAAATAAATGACACGCAAGAAGCAAAACTTACGTTAATTATCTTCTATGTCACAACAATATTCTTTACACAACACCTTTATCAGTTGTCAATCGTGTAACCGTCCATGGAAACAAACACAGAATATTACTAATCTGAAAGTCCATATTATTCTCCCCGTGATTCCATGAGAAATGACTTATATCATGTTCTATCAAACGGACGGGCGTTGATAACTGCACTTGTAGGACGACGGTACAGTCACAGTTGAGGGCTCGGTCACGTGTTAGTGCGATGTAGGAGAAGAGCAAGCGTTGCTCACCTGCGATCGGCGTGGCTACCCGTTGAGCACCCGGCCACCGACTGTTGCCGGCCAAGGCTCGCTTCGCCTCGCTGCTGATAACAGCCGCCTCGATAAAGGACAGGTGCGCTAATCAATCACCCCGACACTTTCCTCCAGCCGATAACACGCGCCTCTGCACTCTTGCTAGGCCAATAAGTCCTCTGTCAGCTCAGATCTGATACTAATGAAGTGACGGAGACGTAAAAAACATTAGCACTCTGTATTGCCAATTGTCTGCTGTCGGGGAAGTTAACGGACCCTTCTCACAAGGTAGTAGAGTTGCGGCGATTCGTCAATGAGTCGTTCATTTGAGAATACAAATAAAGAATCCTAAGAATCGAATCGTGATTCGGACGAATCGTCGTTCAATAGAATCGTCTGTCTCGCGACTATTCTAACTTCCAACGATTCACGATTCGAAGGCGACTGCCGAATCTTGCCGAATCGTTCCGAATGCCGGACAGAAGAGAGGGGACGAATCGTCGTTCAAAGGAATCGCCTGTCTCGTGACGATTCCAAGATCCAACGAGTCATGATTCGAAAGCAAGTGGCGAATCGTGCCGAATAATTACGAAAGCCAGAAAGCGTATGAACAAAGGGGAAGCACAGAACGAAGATAGTGAGCTGTTAATCATTATTTGGCCACGATAACTTTACGATTCGCGCGGTGGCTGCTTGCTGCAGTGCTGGAACCGTTAACCTAACAATGTGTACATCAATTATTCGCGTCAAGGTGCATTGTAAGGTTGGCTGCGCATGTAAATAAAAGAATAACTTTCAACTGGTGTCGATTTTCTCCGCTTGTGGCAGCACCGACAAAATCGTCAAGTTATCGTGGCCAAATAGTATTAGTCTATTCACGGATTACAGATGACAGAAACAAAACGCAGCGAAATACATAGCTGCCCATACATACGAATATACTTTATTTTTTACAGTTTACATGTTATATATTTAAACGAGCAATCCTTACACATTTATATTTCGCGTATCCCGGAAATGGCTGTAACGATTTGGATTATATTTTGTGTTTAAAGAGGTTTAAGCTTCTCGAGTTCATCTACGTAGTTTTAGTTTTTGTAAAAACTCAATTTTACAACAGTATTCTTTTTATATAAACACGCGATTTTAAATCTTTTTAAATCCATCTCAAAAATCTTTTTTACCATTTTGGTTTTTACGTTATCAGCTTTCCTGAAAGAAACCGATTTTACAAAAAAGAAACATTTTAATAAACGTGAATTTCTTGCATCTCGAAAGAAAATAATATTTAGAGACGGATTTTTATTTTTAATGTTTATTTCGTGTTTCCTTAAAGTAATTCATTTTACATAAGTATATTATAATGATTAGATATCTCTTAATTACCATAGATTTAATTCAATTTATATTTAATTGGCCGAAGTATTCAAACAGAACGAAAAAAGTATAAGGTTACAGAAAGATTCGAAATAAGTGACCTACGTTCACTAAACCTACAACGCTACTAAATGAGCTATGGTGATAGCAGAAATAGTTATTAGTGTTATATGTATTTATAACCGCTCGCAAAACTTTAAAGACTATTTTCTCGAGAATTTTTGAGAGCTGAATTGAATGGCTTTGCCTCATTATTATTGTAAGTCTGAACTTTACGCACCAAAAATATTTAAAAAATCCGATACCCATATTGTCACCTTTTCGGCATTTTGTAAGACTCGTGCCGTCGTAGACCAAGAAGAATCGTGAACGAATCGTAGGAACAGATGCAAAAGGCACAGACATGTATTGCCATCTATGAGCAAGATGTAGAAGTAAGAATCGCGCCAATGCATACTAAAGAATCGCGAAATAATCGTGAACGAATCGTAGAAATCGATTCACAATGTGGGATTGAATTGCAAGAATCGATTCCTAAAAAGAATCGTGTTGCCCAACTCTACTGGGTAGCGTCTCTCATTGTTGTACTTATTATTGCCAGTTAAATAATGAGAGCTAAGCACCAAGAGATTCACAATATGAACATCAAAAGTAGGATTGTTTCCATCGTCATGAGCTCGAGGGGTCCCGCAACGCCGAATGTTTAAGGACGTGTAATAATGATAGGGAGAGGTCGCCCAATAATAACGAGCGAATCAAAAATTTTAGGAAAAATAATTGGTGCAAAGTACTTAGAGAATTGTGTGTGTTTACATAACTTACCCGTAATGTATGTATTATTGCATAACATTTTTCTATAATTATGTCTCAAATACTTTGAGGTGAAATATTACTCCTGAATTTAAAGTTTTTGAAGAAAAAACACCAGCACCAAGGAGCGATAACGCAACAGATAAGCACCAAAGTTTGTGGAAAATTGTGTCTCATTGTCGAGTTTTGACTTCTGATTTTCATCAAGGCGACAACCATTTCAAGTCAATATATCAGATGTTGGACCACCAAAGTAAAACTATGATATTTGTTTTTTCGTTCAGTCTCAATTCTTTTAGGTTTTCGGGTTGCATCTTTGGTGCTCTTTATGACATCGTTTTATTCACATACCTTTTCCTCTCACAACAAACTGGCAAAGCAGTAGCGTCCTGATAGTCCAAAATTCCGAGCTAAAGTAATTATTGCGTATTTGCCAAGCATTGTAGGGAGAACTTCAAAGACACTGCAAAATATCATTGTACAGTAATGCTGACGTCTAGGGGGAAAACTATTTTATGCACAGTTATTTTCCAGAGGCAATGAAGAAAAAAAAAATGTTTGTAGAGCTTATGGGACTTAACTACGGGGTCATCAGTCCCTAAGCTTACAAACCACTTATGAAATACCTTATACTAAAGACGGCACTAACATTCATACCTGAGGGGGGATTCGAAACCCCGGCGGGGAACGGCCTCGCGCATCGCAGCATTGCGCCTCAATGCGCTCCGCCGGCGGCAATGAAGAAAATCTTAGAGAATCCATCCGATACCTTTTCTTTGGTGGGCAGCAGCTCTATAAATTGTAATATTACATATGAATGACCAGTATGTCATAACTAAATAAATTAAAAAAAAATCTGGTACAGCAACCTCTCTCTCTCTCTAGAGCAACAGTAATATTTTGTCGATTCTCTCTCTCTCTCTCTCTCTCTCTCTCTCTCTCTCTCTCTCTCTCTCTCTCTCTCTCTCTCTCTCCCTCCCTTTTGCGATAGCTCACATGAGCCAAGGGAGTGTTACCCAAGCATTTCAGTGTTACCCACGCATTTCATTGTTCGTAGATCTTTCACCTGCAGTAAATAGGTTAATTACAATGGTTGGTTGGGATAGTGGGACCAAACTGCTAAGGTTATCGGTCCCCCGGTGGGGAGGGGAAGGAGTGAGGATACGAAAAGGGGGTGAAGGTAGAGGATATTTAGTCCAGGGAGGATAGAAGGAAGAAAGACTAAATTAGCTCGGGGCCCCGTGCTCGCCACGCACGTACTCACGAAAGAACTGTGAGTCACGGGGGAGGGGGGGGGGGTAGTATGTCAAATATTAGACCCAAAACCTTTTCTCTAGAACTTAACTGTTCAGAAAAAAAATAGCGGTTAATAAGTTAAATTCTTTAAAGATACAGAGTGTGACTAACATAACAGATGCAATAAATCTTATAAATTCGACATCTGCAGATTTATTGCAGAAATGTCTTACTTGTTTCAGCTTTAATTACAAATATCAAAAAAAAGTCTTGGTAGAACGTAATGATAAACGTCACATACAAATTACCTGTAGAATTTAATTTCTTGTTGAACAACTAAATAGTTTTGAGATTTCACTAAAAAATCTGGGTACATCTACTGTCTTTCTTGACGGACTCAGACTTAATATTAGTGACTGCGTAGAGGGACAGAATTTGAGGTTGGGTTTGTGAGTACAGTGCGCCATCCTTGACGCCCACGGATTTTTCCCAAACCATATTTAAGGCGGCGCTTGTACCTGAAATGACGTCATTTCATGGCCTCTTCAAAGAAACTGCCACTGACCAAAGCTCAGCAGGAAGGACAAAAAGAAGCAGTCTGAATTTAGAGCGGTGACTAGTGTCTTAACTTGAACGGTTATAAATGTGGAGCGCTGCCTGGTACTAATGAGAGCTGACGCAGAAAAAGCCACTCTCTCGCGGAGTAGTGCCGTTTGTAGTCGAGAGAACCGGTTATTTGCTTGCACCCAGTAGTCTAGATACACAAATATTAATCGAAGACTTGGAAATATTGTGCCATAACAGAACACAGGAAGACTGATATTACACGAAGAATATTTCACACGGGCCATATATATTGCTCTCCTTTTGGAGGCGAAATACTAGGGCGTCTTCTCTCTTTACAGCATGTTGTGTGTCAGGCTTGAAGTTTGCAGCCCGTAGTTGTGGATCCTCGAGCGCGATCACGCGTGCGACCAGTAATAATGAATAACTCTGGATACACAACTGTAGTGCTTTGAATCTGTGAAAATCGTGACACACTATTTTTGTTAGGTTGGCAACTCCGTACGTATAGGTCGCATTGTTCTTTTGTATTCTGCGTCCTTTGAAAATAAGATATGAATGATTAGTTACTTTAATAAATACTTTACACTAAAGTCAGAGTCGTTTATGCTTGAAGAGAGCTCAAAGGAAATGAAGTAGAGTCAAATCCATAGATGAACTATATTTTTAGCCAGTTCCCATCACACTGAATTTAATGAATAAATGACACTGTTGTAGACGCTACTTGTGTTCATTTCTCTATTTGCCTCTTGTTTATAATGCTTTCCGTTTGAGCCCACCGACTGCAAATTACTGCATGAAAAATAACCCTTATATCAGACACCTCGAATTGATCGTTTTTACACCTTCATTTATCTTTGTACAGTAAAACAATTTATCCATTTAACGGAATGTGGTAGAAACACTACTACTAAATAAAAATAGCCGGCCGCGGTGGCCGAGGGGACTGAGGCGCTTCAGTCACGGTCTGCACGGCCACTACGGTCGGGGGTTCGAATCCCCCCTCGGGCATGGATATTTGTGCCGTCCTAGTTCGTAAGTAGTTCATAAGTAGTTTGTAAGTTTAGTGACTGATGACCCCGTAGTTTAGTCCCATAGACTCTACAAACATTTGAATAAAAATATAACTGACGTACATATTAAAAGAAAAAACCATGCCGTTTTCTGCTGTTTCGTTTCATAAGTATACCGTTTATTCGATGTCTCAACTATTTTGTGAATAGTATTAAAATTTTCATAGGTAGCTGCAGTTGTATTTGAGTTACTTTGTTCGGAAAGCAACTAGAACAAAAGATTACAGATGTCATAACGTTAAATTTGGTGTACGCAAATGCTACTAACAACTAGATAGAGACAGGTATACATTCACCAATGTGGCGCCGAGCGTCACGCTTTCGTAATACACAGTACTGACTGCAGATTATCTTTGCGCTCACTGCGTGCGACTTGCCCTCCCCGTCTCAGACAGCAGCACGGAAACGCGAGGCACGGCGCGTCTGCTGAACGTTGCGTTGACTCTGCGAAATGCGACGATGCCTGCGGTGGCGCAGTCGCACGCAAGCAAGTTCTCACGTGTTTTCGAGACAGCTCTCTCGTCATCAGGTCCATAAGCACTGACAAGCTACATTTCTTTTCTTTCTCTATTTCCAATACAATGCCTCCTACGTCAATCTAGATTCTAATTTAGTCTGCCAGCTAAAGAGACAGTATTATCACGTAAACTGCATGCTATAGAAACAGGTCTAACACACAGATTGATAATTTAGATTTTTTATCGGCTACAGGCTACTTACTTACCAGTACGGGTGGAATTACTGACCTGAGGGACGGGATTAGATTGCGCAGAAAATACATCGCATTACTACGGAAAATCGTTCTAGGTAATAAAAGCCAACCCTATGTCCGTCCTTGGGGGCATTGAAAGCCATCGGTACGGACCGACCGCCGTGTCATCCCAGCCCCGTAGCGTCGACGGACGAGGGGGGAGGGTCATGTGGACATGGTTCAACAGGCCATGTTGTCGGTTTGAGTGACCGGAGCCGCTACTTCTCAGACAAGTAGCCCCTCAGTTATCCTCCAAGGGTACAGTGCACTCTAAGGCTCTGGTGCACTCCGCTTGCCACCAGGACTCAGCAGTTCCGGAAGGCAAGAACGGGACCAACGACAGAAGTGCAACCCTTCCGCAAACTGCTGCTGAATTCAATGGTGGGCCACCACCAAGTGTCGGCGTGCGAACCATTCAATGAAAAATCAGCGATATGGCCTGTCGATATGGCCCACTGGTGTACCCTTGCTAATTGCCCGATAAAAAGGTTTACGACTCGCCTGAGCCCGCCATCACCGACACTGGACTGTTGACAACTGGAAACACATTGCCTGGTCTGACGATTCTCGATTCCAATTGGACGTGTAAAGTTATGGAGACAACCTCATGAACCCATGCACCTTGCATGTCAGCGGGCGACTGCTCAAGCTGGTGGTGGCTCTGAAACGATATGGGAGCGTGTGCAGTTGGAGTGTTGTGGGACCGCGATACATCTAGATACGACTATGACACGGAAATGTTTGTAAATCTATCGGACCAAACAGCGTGGTCATCAGTCCGTAGCTTACAAACTACTTATACCTAGGTAAACTAACCTAAGGACAACACAAACACACAACCATGCCCCAGGGAAGACTCGAACCTCCACGGCGAGCAACCGCGCGCTCCGCAGCGAGACGCTTTAGACCGCTCGGCTACACCGCGGCAGTGTGTGACACGGACGTACACATCCTAGCTGATCACCTGCATCCATTCATGTCCATTTTGCATTCCGACGGAGTTGGGCAGTTCCAGCAAAACAATCCGACATCCCACACGCCCAGTATTACTACAGAATGGCCCCAGGAACACTCTCCGGGGGTTAAACACCTGCCAAACTTCCCAGACATGAACATTATTGAGCATGTATGGAATGTCTTTCAACGTGTTGCTCAGAACAAATCTCCACCCCCTCGTATTCTACGGATTTACGCACAGTCCTACTGGATGTAAGGTGTCAGTTTCCTCCAACACTACTTCAGACATTATTCTAGTCCATGCCACGTCGTGTTGCGGCACTTCTACGAGCTCGCGAGGGCCGTGTACGATATTAGGCAGGTGTACCAGTTCTTCGGTGTATGTTATGAAAGGTAAAAGTCCAGTAACACTCCCTTGTAGAACGCTCGAAATTACTTTCACATTGAGAATGACTTTTGTGTTGTGTTTGCTTCAAAATCTTTAACAGTATAGATATTATGTACGTCCGTATTTTGTTCCATTAGGGGAACGGTACCGAACCGTAAAGAGCGCTTTTCAGAGGTGATTGAACACTGCATGCATTGAGGTTTTCAATGGTCGCTACACACTATTTCTGTAATGTTGGCGTCAGTAATTTTATATATAAATAATGGGTGTTACAAAAAGGTACGGCCAAACTTTCAGGAAACATTCCTCACACATAAAGAGAGAAAACGTGTTATGTGGACATGTGTCCGGAAACGCTTAATTTCCATGTTAGAGCTCATTTTATTACTTCTCTTCAAATCACATTAATCATGGAATGGAAACACACAGCAACAGAACGTGCCAGTGTGTCTTCAAACACTTTGCTACAGGAAATGTTCAAAACGTCCTCCGTTAGCGAGGATACATGCATCCACCCTCCGTCGCATGGAATCCCTGATGCGCTGATGAAGCCCTGGAGAACGGTGTATTGTATCACAGCCGTCCACATTACGAGCACGAAGAGTCTCTACATTTGGTACCGGGGTTGCGTAGACAAGAGCTTTCAAATGCCCCCATAAATGAAAGTCAAGAGGGTTGAGGTCAGGAGAGTGTGGAGGCCATGGAATTGGTCCGCCTCTACCAATCCATCGGTCACCGAATCTATTGTTGAGAAGCGTACGAACACGTCGACTGAAATGTGCAGGAGCTCCATCGTGCATGAACGACGTGCTTTGCCGTACTTGTAAAGGCACATTTTCTAGCAGCACAGGTAGAGTATCCCGTATGAAATCACGATAACGTGCTCCAGTGAGCGTAGGTGGAAAAACATGAGGCCCAATCAAGACATCAGCAACAATTCCTGCCCAAACGTTCACAGATAATCTGTGTTGATGACGTGATTGCACAATTGCGTGCGGATTCTCGTCAGCCCACACATGTTGATTGTGAAATTTACAATTTGATCACGTTGGAATGAAGCCTCATCCGTAAATGAAATACTAAAATGAGCTATAATATGGAAATTAAGCGTTTCCGGACACATGTCCACATAAAATTTTGTTTCTTTGTGTGTGTGTGTGTGTGTGTGTGTGTGTGTGTGTGTGTGTGTGTGTGTGTGTGTGAGGAATGTTTCCTGAAAATTTGGCCGATCCTTTTTGTAACACCCTGTATGTATAAATAATAATCGATGGCTCTTAACCCCAAAGTTATCGCCTTAGGATCCTCTTCCATAGGATTAATTTAGATGCAGAAGGTTTGGGATAGCCCGCGCGCGCGCGCGCGTGTGTGTGTGTGTGTGTGTGTGTGTGTGTGTGTGTGTGTGTGTGTGTGTGTGTGTGTGTGTTTTCGTGTCCTAGGTCTAAAAGAATCTTTAGAACTGTTACAAGTCTTATTTGTTTACCCCTACAGCATTGCATGTGTTGTTCCATTCAGAGTTGTTGTAGGGCATTACGCGGTGCCGACAGGATGTAGCTTAGTCATTGAGCTCGACTCTGGAGAAACTCGTGGCCGGCCTTCATGGTCCTTTGGAGAAGAAAGAAAGTATGGGAAACTGCAAAAAGGCACCCTGACGGCGTGTCGGCACGTTCCACGCCAGCTCAGAGCGCTCATTAGAGCCGTGTAATTCCGTCGACGTCCAGATTCTTCTCGGCTGGGAAATCGCTCTAGAGCAGTGTTATACAATCTGTGGGTCGCGAACTCTTGTTCGGGGATACTTGCACCAAAGAAACAACCAGCCCCGTGTATGTATGAATACAAGGGGGTTCCAGAAGGTCTAATAAAACGGAAATTGCCGGCCGCGGTGGCCGAGGGGACTGAGGCGCTCCAGTCACGGTCTGCACGGCCACTACGGTCGGGGGTTCGAATCCCCCCTCGGGCATAGATATTTGTGCCGTCTGTTGTATTAGCTAGTTGATAAGTAGTTCGTAAGTTTAGGGACTGATGACCCCGTAGTTAAGTCCCATAAGCTATACAAACATTTGAACATTTTGTTTTATAACGGAAATTTCTTTTACATTAATTCTGAATTCAGATTGATTTACAATCAATAGTATGTTAATGATGAATAAAAGAAAAGCCCGAAAATTATTTTGAGGCACCAGTCAATAGCTAAGTGAACAAGAGGCTATATTTAATTCTGAGCAATTCGAAAAAAAGAAAAAATCTTTACAAATTCACTACGCTGCTCGACAAAAGCGTAGCAAGAATATGCTTTTGGGAGGGATTTTCAATTAACTAACATTGTAAAAACGAGTACTCTTAACACAATTGAAAACGGCACGGCAGTGCGTGAAGTGTTCAATAACTTAAGCATTATCAGACGACCTAACTCAAATTTTTGCGGTATGTGAAAGTTGTCAATGGGACAAAAGTCCCAGATAGGAATCTTGATTCGTTTACGTATGAACATCAGTAAATATTTCTGACATTCATCGTAACATATGACTGACATTGCAATTACTGTTGAAATATAGCTCAGATCTCAAAACAAAATGAAGCTCCAGGGTCCAACAGCGTTACTGGCAGTTCCTACACAAACTCTCCGCCGGATTTTGCCCCCCCCCCTCTTTACTATAATGTACCATGGGTAATTTGAGCAAATAATTGTTCATAGTGATTAGAAAACATGCAAGTCACACTCGTCTATAAGGAGCAGACAAAATAGAAGACACCTAAAAAAAAAACAAAAAAAAAAAAAACAAAAAAAAAAAAAAAAAAAAAAAAAACGAAGTAAACTGATAATTATTTCAGCGGAAATCGCCATAACTGTGAATACATTGCGTTTCATCCAGGTGTCCACCTCTTCATCCGAAACTTACCGACGGCAATTAATATCTGTTTTCAGGGCTCCAAAAATTTGGGAATCGCCTGGCGAGAAATCAGGACTGTATTGAGCACGTGTGACTGCTTTCCAACCATGGCAAAATGTAGGCTGGCTTTATCGTGACGGAGGAGGAGGGCATTTTTTATCAGCTTTTTCAACATTTCGTGAGGGTTTTGAAACCCCCCCCCCATGCCCTCCTCTGGCTATGACCATACAGCGGGCCCTTGCTCAGGGAGCATAATTCACTGCAAGGCGAAACACTTGTGATGCCAAATTGTCTTTATGTTGGAAATCATGTAAAAACTCTTTGTGTGTTCCATTCCACAGTTGTCTTACGATTTGGGAAAGGGTATATGCCAGAAGCTTATGATCATTGCCATACATAAATACCGGTGTATCGTATGTAGGATCTGTAACCTTCATGTCCAATATTAACGTTTTAGAGAAATGATTAAATGCGAGGTAATTACAGTTTATAGCGACATCGATGTCAACGGTCCCATCTGCATCGTATGTGAACACTGTATTTTAAAAATGTCAGTGTATGACATCGCTTATTGCTACTTCCGTTTGAAACTATGGATTTTTCATTACATTTTCGGAGATATAACACTAATTAAGGCCAAAGCCTTATTTTGTTTGGTATTTGGGATTACTAAAATGTAACGCTTAATTTCAAACTCCTTTTTTTCTGTAGATCGTAGATTTCAAATGTGGGAACTATAATTTGTCCCGTGGTCTCCGTAATTCTGTAAGGTACTAGTCGGAAACTTTGTGTCGTACTGATTTGCTTATGTTCATTGCCAACTGTGTAGCGTTTAATTAGTTGTCGTCAGCTGCAGTGTTCTCTGCTTTATCACGGAGCTGTGCTGGCGCCCTATGTATTTTGTTTTTACATTAATTAACATGTCAATATAAAGATTAAACTTAATTTCGAGAATTATTTATGTATAGAATACTGTCTTTTCTGTTTGGTAGTTTTCATTTTTTAATAACAATTGGAACTAAATACAGCACCTTCAGTAAGTTCTAAACATTCTTAACCATTGGCGGCGCGTCCTGTGTGTTCACCGGTTCAGTGAGCCCCCGGGAAAAAGTTCGTCGTGAAAAAAATAAATAAACAATAAAAAATTTTAAACTATAATTATTCGTTTCGTTCTTCTATCAGATCATTTTATACGAACATGCAAAGTATTTTTATCGCATGAGAAACGTTTTACGTCGCGGAGACTGCACGTATACGAGTCTTAGCGCGGCCGCCTAATATAGACGGCAGTGGCCGCATCGTTGCATTGCGCATGCGCGCCTGAGGTTCAGTTTTTCTGAACCCTCTGGTGGCTGCATATCCGCAGCAGGGGAAGGGACGGGGGAGGGGGGGCGAGACAAAACACCGCTTTTCACATTGGCGTCGGAGCTCTTAGAGACGCCAGCTCCCGGCTACTCAAGCTCTGGCAGTTACGCACGAATGGTCCCAAAGCAAAGACAATATAGCTACTGCGCACCTCGCCTTGCGCATGCGCAAATCCTACATGAAGGCAACATCCACCCTTCATATTTGTTTTTGGCGCTTTGAAGATTCATCAAAAACACGTCATATTCGGTAAGATATAACTATCAAGACGCATCAGCTGAAAAAGCCTTCAGAAGATCCGAACATGAATAATAATGAAGTCACCACTGGGCAAGAATAGCCGCGTGCTTAGGCCGGTATTACACGGTCATATTTCTTTGTCGTAAATTTACACCATATATTTACGTAATAAAAATTTGATAGTGTAATAGGAAGCTTTGACATATCTCTGATCTCGTCAAAAAATATGATCATATCTAGTGCCGCGCAGTAGATTTGATCATAAAAGTAGTTTTTCTGTTCACTGCATTGCGAAATGTAACCGTTTGGAGCGTTAGCATTGCTGTAGCTCTTGGACCGCGGTTATTTGAAAACAAACCACCTTGTTTGAAAACATAACGTCGAAGTTTAGCTGGTATGTGCCGTCTACGACATAATTAATCGAGATTTATGAAGCAGACGAAGAACTGCATAATCCCAGACACCCTGAATATAAGAACAGATTAAAGAGTCTCGAAAGTTACAAGAGAATGGCGGAGGTTATCAAGAGAGAAATTCGGCCTTGGTGTACAGCCGAGGATATTAAGAAGAAGATTAATGGCCTCGTGTGATACATCAAAAACAAAATTAATAGAAATATATGAATCAGATTTTTATAAGCTCTCCACTCTTCTCAATCTAATAATAATCGACGCTGTTCCTGCTCTTATGTCGACAGGTTCTTGTATGTTTTCTTGTCCGGCCTGTAAGATAATCCTCCTCGTATAGTGAACATTTCGTTGCCAACTCAGCACGTTACGCCACAGCGCCGTAAGTGAGATTTAACCCCAGTATCAAAAAATTGCTGTATTACTGTAAACCTGTCTTCTGCCGATACAGTGTTTTCGCGTGGTACTACTTTTTCTGAGTAAATACTGATACGTTGTAACATCCATTCTCCAGTAATTTATATATGACTTGGCATCCTCCCCTTGCAGCTCCCGCAACACCAAATGATTTCCAGTTTCACCCAAGCAAGCCCCTCTATTTTTCTTCAAAATGCTGTTTTCGAAATAGCAAGGCAGTCATATGACAGTGTAGAAATGACAGCGCATGATAACGAATTTACTGTCAGCCATCTTGAAATATGACGACAGTGTAATCCCCCTTTTTAGCGTCACGTCAAAGATTTACATCAAAAAAATATTAAGAACTTTTGATATTTTTATGTCAAAGATTTGATCAAAAATTTGACTGTGTAATATCGGACTTAGCGGCATCGCGCTACACCGTCGAAGGTAGTGGGTTCGACACCGACTGCAAGCAATTTTTTTTAAACCCAATCTTTTTTAACAGATACGGGAACAACAATTACTTTTGTATTGTTACTTGCCACACATCTTTAGACGTTTTAGCAAATGTGTCGCGATTTTGAGTGTAAATTACATTTATAGGCCTACTCTTCGTTGTTACAAATATCTGTTTGAAAAGATGTGGGGGGAAAGCAGCCTTTGCGCATGCTTAAGGTTAGGAGGGGTGGCTGCTTACAGTGTCACGTGACCCGAAGGTAGTCTGTCTCTTCATCGTAACAGATTCATTTTGTTACACTCACTTAACAGTGTAATCAATTACTATGTTTTAGTGTTCATGTGCATGGTGTTTATTATCAAAGAAAAATGAACTTTCACGATCTTTTAGAAACAAATTACTCAGCTTTATTACTTGGAACCGAAGTGTGAAATAATGAAGCTTGGTAGGCCGACGTTTTCTTGACGCAAAGCGAGGGAGGGGGGGGGGCGCTGAAACATCGACTCGCCCCCTATCAAGACCCAAAGTAAGTGAACCCAGTCATCTGAATCACCAGCCGGCACTGTTATCAACATCATATTTTTATTCTTATCCTTCGTCGTGTTCGAAATTATTGAACAACTTGTATTGTTGCTACTTCTTCCTTCACTTATGGAAGGTTTTAAAATTTTGCCAGTGCGTTCTTTCTGTTCGTACAGCACAAATGCAAGAAAAATTCGCCATTAGTCCCTCTCAATAAATACTGTATTAAAATGTTTAAATGTTTGTTAAGCTTAAGGGACTTAACTACGGGGTCATCAGTCCCTAAACTTACAAACTACTTATGAACTACCTACAACTAAGGACGGCACAAATATCCATGCCCGAGGGGGAATTCGAACCCCCGACCGTAGTGGCCGTGCAGACCGTGACTGGAGCGCCTCAGTCCCCTCGGACACCGCGGCCGGCAATACTGTATTGTAAGTAGTGTACGTGTACTGCATTTCTGCTATCTTTTTCAAATTTTGACTATGGCAGCCTAAAATTAACAAATACGAAAATTTGTGCGACTGTTGGGCAAACAGTCGGTCTCTTCGCTGGTAGTACATTTCTTAAGATAATCTCTCCGGCTCTCCTACGCACGAGTTGTTTCGCGTACGCCCCCCACTCGCCCAACATGGCCGTTTCCCACCAGATACTCTCCTGACAGCAGTGAAATTGCCCGACAGCTGTACGCTATCTGCGGAACACGGTCGTCGGCGACGCAGGCGCTTAAGTAATGGAATGCCGTGAAACGCCTCGTTCCAGGAAACGCTCCACTTATCTTGTTCTTGACAGGTTGATTTCCTGCAATAAACACCGTATCGCTAAAGTATTCATCGATCTGAGATAACAAACGGCTACGTTTGGCGCCTGTTACATCGAGCTGTTAACATCACGTGCGACGTAATCTAACTGTGCACTGCAGCCATAGGTAATTCGCCTCACGATTTTTTTTAGCAAACGGGGAAAGCTATCACGCCTTTTGCGTGTGTCCGCCTTCGTAACGACAAGCCGTCTTTATCGAGAGCTCTGTGGGTGTTCTACATTCCTCAGAGCAGGAATCGACAAACACGTAATAAATATCAAGTGTTTGCTCTCCGAACGTCCTCATACACTGTCCCCAACTCGAAGGTCGACTTAAGGTAGTGTCCTTGCTGTCCTCTCACATCTGAACTAGTTTATGCCGCACGGGAACGGCTACGTGCCGCGGCGGAGTGGCCGAGCGCATTGAGGCGCTATGCTCAGATGCGTGGATGTTTGTGTCGTCTTCAGTTTAAGTTAGTTCACAAGTAGTTTGTAATTTTAGGGACTGATGCCCCCACCCTCCAGTTAAGTCCCGTAAGTTTAACAAACATTAGCGGCAATTACTGTTCTTGTGCGCGGCATGTCGCGTGTCAAATGTATAGTTACGCGGTGTAGTGTTTTCGCGTGAATCGAGCATTTCAGTGGCTATGTAGTCTAAGGCGCTATGCTACGGATTGGGTGCTCGCTCCACGTTGGAGGTTCAAGTTCCCAATTGGGCATGGGTGTTTACTTTGTCCTTACAACAGCGCCAGACGCAAACACATCTCAACGCAAACTTCGGGTCTGCGCCAAGGTGCTAGCATCTGTACCATCAGTGAAGATTAGATTAGATTTACATTTAGTTCAAACGCATCCTTAGTGAAGCAAAAACAAGCGTACACAGTCCATATTACTAAATAATAACAGGTAAGCTAATGTATCTTCCTCGGATCCCAAATGAAATTGTCCTTGTGGATGTGGAATAGTTAAAAAAATATAAAAACCATCTTAGGCGTATTTTCATTTAAAAGTACACAAGAACCTATTAAATAAAAATGTTTAGTATACTTAGGTGCATATGATAATTCTTAGATTATTGTTGCCACGCAATGTAACACAATACTAAAGACTCTTCACAACGATTACTTACAATGATCGCCTTGCTTCACAAGTTCTGTACATAAGTCAGATTGATAATTCATAATAATAAATAATGCAATGTGAATTAAACTTTTTATAGCTGCTGTTATTACTGAAAATTTGTACCGCTGATTAGTAGGCACCTTCACTGGACCAAAATAAGTGATTTTAAATCTTTGTGAATAATAATAATAATCGCAAAATCCTGGGTCACAGATGCAGGATATCTGCTACATTCACACACGACAACGGAAAAATACACCAACATCGAAACAGACTTTTGCAAACGACGATTAAAATTATATGGACACATGAGACTGGATGACAACAGATTAACAAAATTCAAATGTTTGTAAGGGACTTAGCTACGTTGTTCATTAGTCTATAGGCTTCCAAACTACTTAAACTACCTTACAGTAACTTATGCTAAGGACAACTCAAACACCCATGCCCCAGGAAAAATTCGAAACCCCCGATGGCGAACGGCCGCGCGCACCGCAGCAATGTGCCTTAGTGTGCACGGCAAACAGAGAAAAGTCTAATGTACTCATAAAAACTAAGAACAACAGTCTGGGTCAAACAAGTTAAAACTGATCTGATAGTATCACATCAACAGACGTCGTAGATCGAAAAAATATTCAGACAAGATTCTCTGTACCACAATAAAAAACCAAAAGTTCTAATAGAAAATGGACAGAAGAAAGTCGACCTAAAGATAGCGAAATGATGAAAAAATTCTTGAAGGACAAGAAAATAACCACAGATAGGGGAGGCAAGGATAACGGCGCCACCCTGGGTAATCGCGCCACCCCAGTTTTGTATGACGAGCAGTTGGCAGTACGAGTACCTACCGCGGAACTGATTCCTGTGGTCGCCGTCCGTGATTGTTGAGAGGTATTAATCGTGTGAAAGAAATGGTTAGTTTCGACGTTTTGGATCTATTTTTCGAGCCTACATTTTATTGAAATAACTACCTCCATAGACTGTCAGGGCTTTTTAATACTCGTATTAACGTAATCTGTAGATATTTAGCTTCGATTTCGTGTCTCTAACCTAACTGTTTCGCAAAATGTTAGGCTTTAAATTGACGTTCTTAGCCACATTTTTCATCTGGGGCAATGACGCCATGGTGGAGAATTTAGGCTAAATGAAGTGTAATACAGATGCATACATTATGTGAAATGGGCACTTGCAGAATGTAGAGTATGTAGTAGGTTTGAAGTACCAAAAACTAAGCGGTATTTCTGATATTTGCGGTGTCTTCATTAAGCCCAAATTATAAAATGTATTTTTATTCCAATTTACATCGACAAGTACTTGAAACCTTCTAAACGTCTAATACAGAAGAGTGGTAGGTATAAATTACAACAGTTGTAACACTTACTACTACTCAATCATCGTGTAGGTTTATCCTTGATTTTCAAATGTATGGCGTCATTTACCCCGGAACCCAGGTAATGGCGCCACTGCGTATTCTTTCGCAATTTCTTTTTTAACAATAAAACTTAACACATATCTGAAAAAATTATAATAAAGTAGTATTAGCTGGCGAAGCTGTTAGTATTATACTTCACCAAAAAAACACCTTTAACAAGGCAAAAAAACTGATTTCCCTTAAGGTGGCGCCATTCCCCTGGTCTCCCCTAGTAGTACGCTTAGTGTGATCCTCTATGGGTCTAAACAATTAAAATAAATAATATAATAATAACATCAACAATATAAATATGCAAACACGAAAATTGAAGTAATTGTTTTTATATTATACATAGAGGCCAAAGAAAGTTATATAATTCGAAATTAGGTTTAGCATAGATGTGCACAAAACCATAATTGTATATGCACGCAGCCGTCATTAGTGGCTAAAGAAGTGGAAATTACTTTGTAAACACAACTAGTTCACTTTCGACCATGCGCATTATTTGTACAGTAGTAATGTTAACGGCTTAATCCCGTTATCCATAGACATTCCTGAATTCATTACTGAATCGGTGTAACTACTATCGTTGATAAACTTGCCTAGTTGACACTAGACATCACTTTCGTACGTTACTTCTGCTTTATTAGTATTCAAGCTTCAAATATCTGTATTTGTGGTTACAAGCACATCAAATATTTACCGTTGCACCCTTCAGAAGGCTTTATCTTTTTTTCCCTTGCCGACTTACCGAGAATAAGTTCTCGATTTTTCTAAATTCATGCAGGTTCGAGAGCCACGTGGACAAATCGGAGCCAAAAGCTACAGGCTGAAAATCCGCCGTTTTCCGGCTATTTGTTATTCAGATATTCTGTCTGTCCATCTCTCTTCCTCCTCCTCCCTCCTCTCGACACATCTCTTCACTGTTTATTTCCTCCTCCACTTTCTCAGTCCATCTCTCCCTTACTAATGGCAACCTTGTTTATTGTGATTGATGGAAACGGTGTCATGGTTTATTTGAACGTACCGTACGGTGGTCTTAGAGTACAAAAATCGTTTCCATAAAACACACACATGCGCCAACTTTCATGTAGATAGTCAAACGGTGTTGTAAAGTACCCTCCGCCATGCAACGAACGGAAATTTAAGTAGATATTGACTGGCCTTTAAATTCTGCACACTTGACCTTCAGAAAAAGAAGAAGATCACTAAGATCTCGTGCGGTTCGTGGCGGAGGGTACTTCAACAGACATCGTCACCGTCTGAGCGATCAGCATGAAAGTTGGCACACGTACATACGTTTTTATGGAGAAGGTTTTTGTAATCAACGCTTAAAACTGAACCACAGGATAGATTGTGAGAGGCCTCTCAACAAGCGACAATATGCGATATCTTGAATCAGGATTTTTAGTATTACTTTTATGATGTACGAGTACCGATGTATTGATTTATATAGCCGTAAGTGGTGTCCTAACATTTCGCTGCGAATAACTTCCCTTTATTCGATCTCATTGGCTCTCGCATTCTCATTATATCAAAGCGTTATAAATGTCACGCAATGCAACTGTTGCCCTTCTGTCGCAGTTTTTTGACTCAGAGTTAAAAGACAGGCAGATATGATATGCACTGCATCTTTTATGTGAATACCGAATTTCGTGTGCATATGGAAGCTGTAGAGTGGAAAAGCTTGAAAGTGTTAACTCAATATTTGGTCTATATAGGTTGTCTCAGGAGGATTGAATAGTATTTTGGGATGTTGTTGGAAATATCATGCAAAGTAAATTAGGATCTCATATGCGCTTTAAAAAGTATACTGGTATCATAAGAGCTACGAGCATGTCTTCAACTGTGATCCTGAAATTATCTATTGCAAGCTTTTCGCTTTCGCCGCGTTGGAAGAGCCGAAGTGGTCTAAAGCGCCTCGCTGCGGAGCGCGCGGTTGCTCACCGTGGAGGTTCGAGTCCTCCCTGGGGCATGGGAATGTGTGTTTGTCCTTAGGTTAGTTTACCTAGGTTTAATTAGTTTGTAAGCTACGGACTGATGACCACGTAGTTTGGTCCGATAGATTTACAGACATTTGATCTTCGCTTTCCATATTTTGAGAGGTGGTAGAATGGGCCAAACAAAAGGAAACAAGGTCCAGTAAACATCGGTTCTGAACTGCATACCTAGGTAACCATAAGCAACTCATCTTTTCGTCTGCTGAAGACGTACTGATAGCTTAAAGTTAGCATTTTACAGCATATGTTTAATAGAAAATTTTTCCTTGTTTGGGACCATACTACCTCCTTCCAAAATATGAGAACCAATGAGCTTCCCGTAGAGGAGAATTGTTTCCCAGTTAAGGACAGCGTCTAGCTCTTTAAGGTGTGCATTTTAGAGCCCACGTTTGCTAGACTTTATTTCTAATGACTGTTTCTGCCATATCTCATTACTCCTGGGACACCACATATATACGTACAACTCTACGAGAGGGAAAGCTGGCGACATTCTGGCAGAGAACCTGGCGAGTCACTTGCAGACATAATGAGAACGATAGTCGCCCCAGTCCTAGTGAGATAGCCTCAAGGTTGGCCGCTTTTGCTTATCAGAAGCGAGTCAGCGCAGGTTTATCAGCAGGTGAGACATCCTGCACTCGCTATCAGATGTGCGATATGCCTGACGCAGGGTGGGGCCGCAAAATAACCAGCTGTCATAAAGGGCTTAAATGGGAGAAAACCAAGTTATCGAGCGCTCAAACTTAAGTGCAAATGAAAAACCAGCAGGGACATACTTTCTCTTTCCTCCTACCAAAGGCAGGAAACAACATTGTTATAATAATAATAAAATAATAATAATAAATAGTAATTATCCACGTAAGGGCCCAAAAGGACCAGGGGAAGTACAAGCCATTGTCGCTTTTAATGGTTGGCATTCCTTTGTGGCAAAATTTTCTTTATCTCTTAAGAATGAAGTCCTTTACCACACCACGGTGTTCCTGTTCGTTTTCTAATTTCTTCTAATTTCCCTCAGACCAACTTTAATCAGATATCTTTGGACTGAATATATTACAGCGAAATTTGTCAGCAGCTCTTTTTTTTTTTTTTTAGATAAAGAAAAGGAAAATGTTCAAACGGTTGTAAATCTAAGGGACTTAACTGCTACTGCGGTCATCAGTACCTGGGCCTACAAATTACTTTAGCTTATGCTAAGGACAACAAAAAGAAACTCACGCGCACGCGCACACGCACATCAAAGGATGGTCTCTAACCTCCGACGGCGAGCAAACGCACGCTCCGAAGGAAGGCCACTTAGAGCGTTCGGCCACTCCAATGCGGCGCAGCTTCTTCCAGACAGTTTTCTTGTATGTGTCCGCTCAATTATTTAAATTGAGAAACGCTGCTTATTTTCCATATTTCGAGTTCAAAACCCTTTGCGCTTGTTGCGATGGTATTTCCAATCCTAATTTTTCTGCAAATTATTTAGGAATTTCAATTTGTTTTGGAACTGTGGTAACATCCCTAGTTTAAACTGCTCGATCATCTACAAAGGCGAGGTAATCTAATATTACTTCTACCTTACTTGACTGATTGAGCTATATTTTGACTGGACTACATTATTCTTCAATTTATGCAGCCTTGGTCTGTAGCTATATTATTGCCTTGGGTTTATTGAACCGTACTGCAAACAGCATGTACGAGGGAAAATCGTAAAGTAACTCACAGTAATTCAATTACAAAAAAGTTTAAAATGTAACAAAAAAAATCAGAAATGTACTTACATTTATTACTCTCTTTTCTATTAAGTCACCAAGGTTCTGGATACATTTCTCCCACCGTGATAGCAGTTTCAATCTGTCCCGTTCGGAGAAGTCCGTTTATCTGGATTATAGCCATATGCTGCGGATTGCAGATTTGACTTGTGCATTTGTCGAAAAGCGTAGGAGGGTCATGCATTTCTCAATTGGGCCAGACAGATGAAAGACCGACAGTGCAAAGGTCCGGACTGCGTGCTGGACGCTGGAACATCCACACCTCACCAACAAGAGCAGCAAAATGGGGGGCGAGAATTGTCACGGAGAAGTTTGATACCGTTGGAGTAAGTGATGTGCCGTCTGTCAACAAAGGGCACGACGCAAACTAATAAAAGTTTCTAATTGTAGACGGCATCATTCGCAGGTGTCCCGTGTTTACTGAACTCCGCCAATAAGACACCATGCATATTCTGGAACAATGTTGCAAACACTTTCGTAGCACATTGAGAAACTATGAATTTTTTCGTGCTGGGATACCAGTACGTTTTCACGCCATAGAGGCCTGCTTCGGTACGACGGTTGGGTTTTTAAAGGTCGGTCTGGAATCGCGTTTCTGCAACTGAGCAGTGAGCAGACGTCAAAGCTTCTTTGCTGACATTTCACTAGTGGAAAGAGACTCTCAGCCGCACTTTGGATGAGCAACAGAGAAAACAGACGCAATTCTCAACAGAGCACTGATCATTGATATCGGTAGAACTGAGCAAGGAACCATTTTCATGGCACTAACATCATGCCTATACGATTAATTGCAAAACAGTGCTTGTCTACAGCTTTGTTTATCAATCTACAGATCTTTTTGTTAAGGATAGTAACATTAAATTTGACATACGTTAATAGTTTACAAAACGCTACTGTTCGTCAACAGCCACGCCGTAAGGATAGCCTCTCTACTGTTGGTCCGATATATTAGTATCTGCGCTTGAAGCAAATGAGTGAAGTCAAAAACAAACTCGTTAACGTTCGTTGACGTTGCGAGATGTGCTGCCTCACACATTTTTGGGGCGATCAGGTACGACTTCTGTGGATTGCAAAGTCCGCTTTGTTTAAATTATTGTATTTCAATTCATTGCATTATACTGCATGAATTGAATGTTATGGTCTTCAGTCCGGAGACTGGTTTGATGCAGCTCTCCACCGTGGTCTATTCTGAACACGCCTCTTCATCTTCTCATAAGAAAGGCACCTACATCCATTTGAGTCTTCTTACTATATTCATGTCTTGGTCTCCCTCTGCGATTTTTACCCCACACACTTCCCTCAAATGTTAAATTCACAATTCCTTGACGTTTAAGAATGTGTCCTACCAATCGATCCCTTCTTTTAGTCAAGGTATGCCATAAATTCCTTCTCTCTCCAATTCTGTTCAGTATAAAATTAAATAACATAGTTTCAACAAAGCGGTCTTGCCAATCCACAAAAAACTTTGATACATTATTGCAAGCTACAGAAAATGCATTATCGCAGACAGCGGCAACTTGCAATAACAATATTTCTAGCTCTGTTTAAAAGTAAACAGGAAAACGTACGTCATTGGCTTGCTTGCTCGAATAATTTTGATAATACTGATTCTTAGATTTCCGACTGTCACGAAACACAATATTTGACCGAATAAACGGCATTTCACTACGTCTCAAAACTTTAGTATTCCACGAGGTGTACAAACAGCTGCAAACAAAATTTTCTGTCCCTATGTGTATAAACAACGGATTTAATATCTTCGTTGTTAGATACTATTTTTCAAGTACCTGATGACCAGACAACAACTTCCCCCCGTCCGGCAAGTTGCACAATGTGGATGTAAAGTGACTTACGATAACGAAGCAGTTATCAGTTAGCGACATACTGAAACAGTCACAACACGAAAACTTGTTGGTGCAGTGTACATTATGGACATGCATGTTTGTTATCCATATTCACGGATAAAGATCAGATCACCAATTACGGAAGAAAATTACTAGGTTTCTTGAGAGACCTGGTTATCAAGACAAACTTCATGTGCGATATGTGTTGTCTTGTTTCGGTGAATTATCAGTTAAGTATTCTGATACCACGTCGTTTTTGAAGGATGTTTTCTTGAAAAATTCCATCGCAGATCAATCAATTTCTTGCATTTATTTTCTAATGTTGTTTCACTTGGATATAATTCATACAAAATAAATATTAAATAGCTGACAATGTTAAACTTTTTGAGGGCGTGTGATGCTGCTGGTCATTAGTTAAAAGGGTTACGGTACAACGGTGGAGGAGAGTTTAAGTGTAGAACGACTGTTGCAGTGATACGTGACCCTGGTACTGAGTTACGCCTCTTGTGTCCGGTTACGCCCGAGCGTAATGGGGTTGCTGGAAAAGCAAATCTTAATGAAATACAATTAGCAAGTTACGTAAGGCATTTCATCCTCATGCACGTACGAATTTTGTTATCTGCCATATTGTCTTTCGTCTATGATTTGAAAGAAGAACTACAATGCTATATACCTAAGTAAAACAGTTTTGGAAAAATATCTTTAGAATTTCGTCCTATTCTGTGTCATTCTTTGACTGCCACTAAGATCATTTATCTGGACTGCTGATTTTTCTTTGTTTTAAGAAAACGGGACTTGACCATATTCGATTACAATGTGAGCACCTTCAAATGGTCGAAAATCCGGAATTCCACAAACGTTCTAAGCACATCGAAATACGTTACGTGAAAATAGTGCTACGAATGTGAAATGCGTGTGTTCCAAAAAAAAAAAAAAAAAAAAAAAAAAAAAAAAAAAAAAAAAAAATCAAGACGGGGACATATCAACAAAGTTTTAAACTAAATTTAAGAGCCATGTTTACTAAGATAGGACTTTTCAATTAATGTGTTTTGCTGCTTTACTATTTGTTTGGATTACTGAAAACTACTTTTGGACTGAAGTTCGATTTCCACTGTAACACTACGGACAGGGTAACATGGAAAGTTGAATCAAACCAGTCTTTGAAGACCATAATCAACAATATAATGACGATATGTTACGGAACTATGAAAAGTAAATCGGCAATAGGTTTCGTTGCACAATATATTTATTATCGTTTAACGCTGTTGACTTGCGTTATGTTGAAAGCTAATCCACGAAAATAAATGAGCACAGTTTATCTATGACGATGTTGAGGAAGTGGTGGACAGCAAGTCATGGTAAATTTTTATTACACAGAGTGATTAACGTTGAAAAATCTTACGTATTATATCAGCGTAAGACATAAGAGATTCATGCGGGTTCTAATTGGTTAAAACTTTCGTGAATCTCTTATGTCTTACGCTGATATAATGCGTAAGAGTTTTCAATGTTAATCACTCTGTGTAATAAAAATTTACCATGCTGTCCACCACTTCCTACAACGTCGTCACAGATAAATTATGCTCATTTATTTTTGTGGATTAGCATAGGCTTTCAACAGAAAGCAAGTCCAGCGTTAAACGATGATAGATATATTGTGCAACTATATAATCGTTGGAGGGAGGACTCTAACCTCCAACGGCGAGCATGCGCGCGTTCCGCAGCAAGACACCTTTTAAGCGATCGGCCATTTCACCGCGACCAGCCCAGCACGCTGTTTATCATATGTTTAGGAATGAGACTCTACATACCCACATAAAAAAGAACTGTGGTAGCGATATCAGTTCGAAGTAGCTTACGCAACTATCTGGCTCTGCAACAAACGTTGTGATAAGAAATCTCGAAACACCTTACAGTAAAATCTAGATGGTTTATGAATAACACGTAATGTGTTACTATGTACGATGTGTTCACAGGTCTTTTTTTTCCTATTCAGGACAAGTTAGTTCTTTCTCAGCTGCTCTTTTTGTCCTTTCAAAATTCTTCATCTTTTTGTTATGTTTCTCGCACTACGACTGCCTTGGTATCAACTACATTTACACTTCTGAAACATTCATTTCTGTTGCTTCTCCTACGTTGTACATTACTAGACCTTTCTTTATAACTTACTGGATCCAGCTTGTCAATTTATTTTCCCAGAGATACTTTATTTACTTTGTTAGCCTAGCGTCATTTATCCTTCATAAACGTAGAAAACGTGTGTTATCTTTACCTTGTTGTTAGGTGCTGTTCTATGACATCATACGTTAGTAATTTCCAGGCCTTTTACTGGACCTAAAATTTCATCATAATTTTCCTAGTTTCTCCAGTTTACTAATTTGTAATTGAATAGCTGAAAACCTGGAGTTGCCAGGTATTTATTTAATTATTCATATATTCAAATTTTGATTTAGTACATCTCTTATGCCTTATGGGAGAATACTAAAAAAAAAAAAAATGAACCACAGACATTGCCCAGGCAGGTAGGCTTGCGTGTCTCAACGGTAAAGATCGCCATAGCGGAGGGGTATATGTGGAGAGGCCAGACGAAAGTGTGGTTTCTGAAGAGGGGCAGCAGCCTTTTCAGTAGTTACAGTCTGGATGATTGATCTGGCCTTGTAACATCAGCTAACGAGATTTGCCATGCAGTTACTGCGAACGACTGAAGACAAGGGGACACTACAACCATTATTTTTCCCAAGGACATGCAGCACTACTGTATTTATATATGATGGCGTCCTCTCGGATCGGAGCATAGAATATTAGATTCCAAGTAATCGGATAGAGAGGTTAGAAAATTAAAAAGGAAAATGGACAGGTTGAAATTAGATATAGTATGGATTAGTGAAGCTCCGTGGTGCGAGTACAGTATTGTAAATACTAAATGATTTGGGGGAATTACAGGAGTGGGTCTAATAATGAAAAAGAAATAGGAATGCGGTTAAACTACTATGAGCAGCGCAGTCATCGCATTATCAGACAAGATAGATACGAAGCAACACCGACCACAGTAGTACAAGTTTACATGCCCACTAGCTCTGCCGATGATGATGAATAAAGGTCCGTCGCATAATGTGGCAGTCTTTTACAACTCTTATTATTTATGACAAATCTCCTGAACCATATATGGTGTGTGGGTCTTACCCCGACGGCAATGATTATCTCATGGTAAGGGATACGTGTACCATTTTGGTTGAAATCGATCTAGTGGTTTAGGAGGAAATGTGCAACATTGTCACGTGATGTAGCAGAATTTCAATCATCTCATTGTTTATGACCTTATATCTCGTGAACGATTCTTTCTTACGGCGGCCGTCCTCTTGCTATGGAGGTCATGTGTGAAAAATTTCGTTAAGATTGGAACAAAAATATAGATTTGAATGCAACACACACACACACACACACACACACACACACACACACACACACACACACACACACACACAAGAGACTGATGACCACATTACTTTGCTCCCATAGATTTACAAAGTTTTGAATATTTCATTTTTTTCCATATTCTCCGTTCACTTTTTTAAATGTCATTTATGGCCGACTTTTCTAGCCAATTTCTTTCATTTATCTGTAGTAGATAGTGGTACATTTTGAATTTTGCTATTTGACTCCCTACAGAACTGTATTTTTATGGCAATGATAAATGTTGTAATCTTCATTAAAAGGCGGGATAGTATGTAATCTGTGTCGTGGACGGAATACATGAAGAGCAATAGAAGGGTGGAAATGGAGACGTTTTTATTGAAACAACTGTATCTTAATTCATCTCAAATAACACAGCACTGGATTTTCTACCAGGTATCTGAAATGCGGAAATGATCCAGTTTTCTTCAATCACTGCGAAATCCAGCTCAGCATTTACGTAGTTTCTTCTTCTTGAGACGCCTGCTTTACAATAATTGTTGGCCTCTAGCCTATCCTACAGCTCGAGATCATCATAAGGTGGGGAAGTACGGAGGGAAGACCAGGCCAGTTGTCTGTAAAGTGTTTCTTATAGATCAAGCAGAACGTCAGACCGAGTAACAGAGAGAAACTTTTATTTTTCATAAAATGACTCAAGAGAATTATTAATTTATATGGAGAGCGGAGATTCAAGTGAGTGTTATATTGTCGGGAGATGGAAAATTTATTAAGTTTCCAATACATAAAAGACATTCAGGACAGCCTTCCTTTCGTACGTGTGATGGATTTCCTAACTTTGACTCAAATCTTCTGTAAGAATTTCTTTGTACCAGGTCAAAACAATTATGCGATCAGTTGAGATATCTAGTTTGTGAAGTATCGGTAGAATGAACTAAAATGGGTCGACGTGTTTCTGTCGGATCTACGGAGTGGAGATAACATTACAACAACAGAGACAGTGCTAATAACAGAAAGTTACTGCAGAGGGGTTGGTGTTGACTTTTGTTTACCAAACAAATTACACAAGCAATTGGGTTCAGATTGCGTAGTGAGCAGGTAGTGCAATGCAACAACAACGTGACTTACTCGAAGCTAAGGCATAGGAAGGTTGGAAGCAGTACAAAGACAGAGGCGTGGCTGCAGCTATTTGAATGTCCCATAATTTCCTGGACCTGGACGTGATTTCAGACAACAGGAACCGTTAAAAGGAGGCCAAGCCCAAGGTCGTCCACGGGTAACATCAGCAAGCAGCCCGTCGAGGCAGCAGGCTGAATGCAACTCAGTTGCAACGCGACCTCCAGGCAGCAACAGGACGCGCAATGTCAACACAAACAGTCCGACATCGACTTCGTGAATGTGGTCTCTACGCACGGAGGACTACGGCGTGTGTCCCATGAAAACCCCGGCACTGTTTAACCCGCAGAAACTGGGGGCAGGAACAGCAGGACTGGAGTCGTAATGAATGGCGCCGGTGAGTTCACAGATGAGTGAAGATTTGGAGTTCAATCGGACAATCGTCGGTCTCTCATCTGGAGAGAACGTGGAACTCTGTATAATCCTGCTTATGCGCAGGAAACGTCACCATACCATGGTGGTGGACGAATGGCGTGAGCGAGTCAGTACTGGCGCTTTGACTGCTAAGAGGTATAGAGACGGAATCCTACGTGCCCTATGCTGGTGCCATAGAAGGTGGGTTCCTTATTGTGGACGATAACGCTCGTCCCCAAAGAGCTGCACTGGTGGACAACATGCTTGAAGCTTAGTGGCCAGCTTATTCACCGGACTTAAACCCGATTGAGCATGTCTCACATGCACTTGGCAGACACATTGCAGCCAGATCAAGAGATGTGGATATTGCACTCATGGAAGGACCAAATATCTTTCAAGAGCTGATTGATAACCTCATAGTCCAAGCCACGCAGGTGTGCAGTTGTACTCGTCGTCCGAGGTGAGGGCAACGAGCACGCCTTTTCACTATTTTGGTAGCCCGATGGTGCCTCGCTCTGAGCTAATGCCATGTACACTTCAAGTAAAGAGCTGAGGCATCAAAATACCGTACTGTATTACACACAAATTACATTTGTAACCACTATCTCAATAAAATACGTTACTCTATTACGTATGATATCTCACCTGATCCCATAATTGTTTTGAGCAATGTACTAACATTCTTTGCATTGCAATATATTTGGAATAGCACACGATTGTCTCCGTTATTTACTCTTCGTGCGGATGTCCAGCTCGCTGAAAGCGTCTCTCTCTCCCTCTCCCTCTCCCTCCCTCCCTCTCCCTCCCTCCCTCTCCCTCCCTCCCTCTCCCTCGTTTGACGACGTCTGAACCAATTTCGAAGTGCATTTGTCTTGGCAATGACAAGTGCTGTCTGCGTGATAATAGCTTTCGAGGAGTAAGAGCTTTGCAGGCCGCGCTTGTGTTGTTGCTCTCTCCTTCGTCTATTGTGTGAAGTGGAAAGCAGTTTCGTTAATTGCGTACGAGGTACCGGCTCGCGCAACAGCAAGCGGTATCACCTCTGTCACTGTTATCTTCCTAACGTATCTCGCATGTCGTGGAATCTCGCGTGACGCTGTCAGCGTTTCTAGACTAGCGATGACTGGTTTTCGCCGAAACAACTCTAAGTGCGGTTGTCGAAAACCAGTACTGCAAATAAGTACAGTAAGATCCGGAGATGAATTGATCCAAGTGTGCTTCCAATAAGCATAGTACAGTAAAAAATTAAAAACTATTTCACACAATGTCAAACTATATTGATTTTTCCCTCCCCCGTCTTAACGTGTAAAGTAATTTATTGATGGCACCTTAGTTCTGATTAATTCACCAACTCCTCCCCCCCCCCCCCGAAAATAATAATAAAAAATTTACAAAATCCGTACGCCCCTGCCGACACCCTGTAATGACAATCTTTGACGGCGCATAGTGGACGAGTCATACAACTGACGATCACATACCGACTCGAAGCGAACGTCAGTAAGCGCAGATTGTCGGGTAACATGTTAGAAGTATGATCTGTCAGCCGATGTTGGGAAACGGCCGAAGTACTGGGGCGACCACGTAAACAATCGCGCAAGGGCTCCCATAGTAGCTCCCACCCACTATCATTCACGTAAATTATTAATACCAATAAACAGTTTGTTATGTGTAGATATAGGCCTACTTGTTTTTGTAAAAATAAGTGTTGAGACGTGTGTAATATTTATACAAGGAGAAAAAAGTAAAGAAAAGATAAAAAAAAAAAGAACACACACACACACACACACACACACACACACACACACACACACACACAACACAACACACACACCCCGTTTCACTATCATTTTAGAATATTCAGTTATACTTTAAGCAAGTCTCCTTAATATTCCATCATGCTGTCTGACAAGTGAATGATGGCAAATGAATTAAGATAATTCTCTTATTATTAATGATAGGGAAAACATATTCCATTTTAAGCTCTCAAAATGTGTTACATGAGAAATGAAAATAATTTTTATGTCGCATAACTATCTAGTTATTCATAGAGGAAGGCTAAAAATATACTATTTTTGCTTCATGTACGACTGGCTGACGAAATTTTTCCATGTATGTAAGATATACTGCATGAACATTTTGCAACTCTTCCTCTGTAATTTGATGCAGAAAAGACTTATGTTAACTCATTGGGAGTTTATTGCCGTTCAAAAATTAATCTACAAATTTTTACGGTGGCCATACTGATGACGTAAAACCCCGATTCCACAGCCCGGTCCTTCGGGGACTTTTACTGCTCATATTTACGAAGTATATGACATTAACTGCAAACGGATCGAGTTTTAAAATGTGTACTCTGCCGGCATTCGAACCCGAATCTCCTGCTTTCTAGCCAGATGCACTGACCCACTGGGGATTACTCAAGTACGTCTTCCGTCAGATGCACATTCACAACTTTACCCTGCTCACTATTACTCAAACTCGCGGTTTTTTCAGAGTTTCCCTTAAGAGTAAGGGCCTAGTGGTGCCTCCTCACCGAATAAATCATTATTGCCTATCATTGGTAAGTCCTAGAGAACAGACACCACACGTACTTATTATAATTTCGTGTGGCTCATTGGTCTGGTGCAAGACTTTCAATTGAACGCCACTTCAGGGTCTTTGCGTGTGTCTAGCCTACACCAGTTACCCAACCGGGGAAATACAATATGCCGATGACGGGCAATGATCCCTTATTCAATTCGGAGGCATTTCCGAAACAACAGACACCACAAGTACGTGACTGTTACTATGTTAAGTAGAACATCGAACAGTCTATTTCAAAATGTTTTCCTTTCAAGCCTTTATTTCTGTTGAATTTACTGTACTATAAAGCGACCGCTCGCTAGAAGTAGTAAATCCGGATTCGAGTCCCGATCCAGGACTATTTTTTTTTTTTCATATGAATTTATCGCTATAGAACAGCCAAGAAGTCTGAAAATTTCCATTTCATGTTGTAACGGGTGTTTTACTTTCTCGGAGGACAGCAAACCCTTACCATAAATCCCTTTTTACACCACTCACCACTGCCTTCCCACTACTTCCTCAGTTTCTTATAGGAGCATTACCATCTTCGACATCCACAAGCTACTAGAGACTACGAAGAGACGAAAGAGAAAACAAACGCGCCTTTGCATGTTGCTAGCGCCCTTGGCTCTAGAAAAGCTCTTAGCCATTGAGCCAAGTCGGTGACCCGACCACGGTCTTTTCTCCGCTGGTTGGATCTAGCCGGGCGATTTGTTACGTCCGTCACTAACACCGAGATCAAAGCGGGCGTGCCGCCCTGATACACGGGCCGTGTTGCGCAACGCGATACCCCGCCTCGTCTGGAGCGCTCGCTTGAAAGCAAGCGTCGGCTCCTCTGAGTATGCGTTTACTTGTAAACGTAACTGCTCCCA
Source organism: Locusta migratoria (assembly GCA_026315105.1). Classification (NCBI taxonomy): domain Eukaryota; kingdom Metazoa; phylum Arthropoda; class Insecta; order Orthoptera; family Acrididae; genus Locusta; species Locusta migratoria. The sequence goes on from CM048744.1 coordinate 368,661,277, forward strand.
GCCGCAATGTGTTCAAAGGCACTTAGCAGCTGCTTTTAGGAGATAGGTATTCGAAGTTCCAAGCTTTGGGAAATATAGCGTGAGGAGTGTCTGGGTAGTTCATTACCATCGTCCTCAACGATTAGGCTTCTTTACGTGTTCCGCTGTAGTATTACATTAAAAATTTTCATTCGATAAATAATTTACGATGCTTACCGCTGACCACAACTTTCTCTGGCAGCTAATTACGCTCTTCATATATTTTTGATGTTCATCTATCTTTTACGAGCTGCCAAGACCGCAGTTGTGCACTTCGTCTTATGTTTTACCCTTCGCTAAGATTAGACGTATGTCAGACTTCCTTACTATCAAATGTAAGTGTGTGAGTTCGTTTTTCTCTTTAAATATGATGAAAATATAGTTGGTACAATTAAAATCTTTTACTTATTTAAAATGACCCACCTTTAATGATTCATGAAGTGTTTCTATTTTTTTCAGCAATAATCTTGATTATATAACATAATGCTTGGAGCCATTGTTGGAATTGTATCTATAATTTACTAGAAACTTCTAGATGACATTATATGCAACTTTCATGAACGCGAGTTGATAGTAATGACTGCAAGGAAATCTTCGGAATTAAAGTCTTTCGTCACAAAAGATATATATATATTTTACTTCCTTGTAATATTACAACGCTAGTGAAACTATAAAAGCGCTCCCGAACATTAACAACCACTCCAACACCTGATGGTATATAAAAAAAACCGCAATATTACACCGTCTCAGAATCGTTCACATCATCTCTTAAAGCGACGTCCAACGTTCTTTTCGCCAAACGGGTTATATTGTCTTGCAGCTTTAGCTGTACTGTCATTGTAAATGCACTGGAAATTGTATTACCAGTTTAGTCGTCATTTTTCATTTATATTTGTTCGGGATCCAACATTTAATTTTTATCTAATAAAAATATTTATGCCGCATCGAATTAGCCGAGCGCACTGGGGCACCGTGCTGCGCTGCGCGCGGCCGTTCGCCGTCGGGGGTTCGAGCCCCCTCTCTGGCATGGGTGTTGTGTTGTCCTTAGGTTAGTTTACTTTAAGTAATTTGTAGGCTACGGACTAATAACCACGCAGTTGAATTCCATAGATTAACAAACATTTGAAAATATTTATGGCCCAACAGCGCATATCCTGACACAAAACGAAAATTCATCTCTGATGATTAGGTTCGTCATAAGTAACCAGAGATTACGCCCCAACGTTCGCTACCATTCAACAGGAGAAGTAAACCATCACTTAGTATATCTGAATTAATGTTTATTTCGTTACGATATGTTTTAATGTACGCTGTGTAGTTTCACAAAAATGAATCTGCGAACTTCAGCTCTACGTTATTAACTTGGGAAATTTGAAATTGCAAATTAAGCATTGAAAACTCTCACTTATTCAATAATTTTTCTTTGCGACTCTTACGGGTTCCAATTCTTGAAATGCCGTCATTGTTGTCTTCACTGTCGATATTTTGACGTCTTATTTTGTTGCATTTTGCCTCACTTGTTTTGGAATTTTTATCTTTGTATCAGATTCTCAAATTATAATCTGATAATCAGCAAATAGTATCGTCATAAAATTAAAATCATCACTTTGTAATTTGTCATTCAATAAAATCTTCAGATGATATTCCATGAAATGAATGGGAAACTGTCGACAATAAATGATAGAGATTCAATCCTTTCGGCTGGCACATGGCCTGTTTAGCCAACAAAAATTCATAAAATTTGAAGGTCTATACTTCTGCTTATGACATGCATATGCAATCATCCTTATATATGTTTTACTAGTGCCTGGCGACTTTCGATGTTTAGTTTCTTGGATGACACTTTTGCAACTCGTCCATTGTTATCAGATGTACAGGTCACTGGCATTAACGATTATTAGTTATGTAATTGCCGGCCGCGGTGGCCGAGGGGACTGAGTCGCTCCAGTCACGGTCTGCACGGCCACGACGGTCGGGGGTTCGAATCCCCCTTCGGGCATGGATATTTGTGCCGTCCTTAGTATTAGTTAATTCATAAGTAGTTCGTAAGTTTAGGGACTAATGACCCCGTAGTTAAGTCCCATAAACTATACAAACATTTGAACATTTGATTTGAAGTTATGTAATTCAACATAAGACAAGGGTCAAGGTTTATGCCAACTTCCGAATACAGTTTTTGTCTGTCGAGGACTTACAAAAGGAGCAGATATCAGCAAATTTCGTATTTAATTACTAAAATATTCTACCAGTTAAATTTTTCACCCGTTTCATGAACTTGTTGCCTTTCTGAAATGCCCGAGAGTTTACATTAGTGTCGTACTAGAAGAAAAAAAAAATAACGAGGTACTGACGATGAGCCTCACAGTCTCCATCAGCAGAATGGCAATACCAAGAAGAGATAGAAAACAGAAGACAGAAATCAGAGAAAAAGACGCAAAAAAAAAAAAAAAAATTCGGGGAAACAATTTGGGTAGCTGAAAACAGAGCAGGAGATGACAAATGGGAGGTTGCTGTAAAACTGCAGTACAATTCTGGGCTAAACCTACAACATATCAGAAGCTGAGAAAGTAGTGATCAAAGATTGTTTTGAACACTTCCGTGCTTTACAATGTGTCGTCCAGTTAGAGCAGGTATGCCGTGACATTCCTCTGACCTTTGACTATCCAACCACTTATAGGTGAACCCACACAATGTTAGGACCACAGGTTAATTCGGCATTTGTCCATCAACAAGCTCTAGGTACAGAGGTGAAAGCAGAGATGCGTGTGTCCAATAAATATGACAAGAGTGACCGTGGACCAAACCCAAGACCTTTGTTTCTGTGGTCTAGTACGTAACTACCTCACAACACACATGCAGTCGAATAATAAAAACAAAAAATGATTATTTCCATAGTCGTAGGCTATGACGTTGCTTCCTACCCCTCTACTTGCGGACATCCTTCTGTGTTGGGCTTCCCAATTAATGAGGCCCGCTGAATAGATTGCATTCGACGTCAAAGCAGTCCAATTCCCCACACGCCACCGAATAAGGCCGACCACCGGATTCGGCCACAAAGGGCCGGGCGATGTACATCATGATGCAGCAACATAGTAGTCAATAGAGTCGAACCAGTGTTGATACCTTTAAAAAAAGAAAAAAAGATGTCTTGGGCAGATAACCCCTTGTGAATCGACTCTTTACTTCTACATAGTTGGAACATTCAGAATGCGGCGCCCTTACCGAAGTCGGCACAGCTTCCAAGTTTCATAGTGTTTGAGTGGACGGTAAGCGTGAAAGACCTCGGTATCGCTAACTTTTGCCCATCTTCATCTTAAGGTGTATGTCGAGTAGCATATTCCAGATACTGTGTCGCCGTCTGGGATAACAGTTCTTTGTAAACCCCTCGGACTTTAATAACCAAGTAGATGATGGATATTGCTGAAAATGTCATGTATTTGTTGATTTTTCGTGACGTCTCTTGTAAACTTAAGGGGTTCTCCGATTCTGAAAACTAATCCTGACGTCAGTTATCGTCCAGTAAAATAGTATACACAGATAGACAAACACAGATAAGATTAATCTGCATTTTTTGATTTAAACGAATGAGTTTACAGCGCGACGAAACCACTAAAACGTCAGTGTGTGATCCGAAAAGCTGCGTTTACTTGTGGAATTTTCGAAACCTGGACGTTGTCCAAGCTGCTAGTGGTAGAAGTCTCCAAAAGTTAATTTGATATATATATATATATATATATATATATATATATATATATATATATATATATATGACTCCAAGACAAGCTGTGAAACATCGGAAATGTGCGGTAAGTGGGTGGTTTTCCTGTCAAAGTGATAGAATTTATGCGACCATAAAATGCGCCACGCTACACTGCTGCGAATATGCTACTTCAAAAAGATAACGGTGATTGTACGTCAGTGCAATGTTTAATAAATTTCGAAGTAATTTATCTTTTGTCAGCCAGAATAAAAAATTGTTTTAAATATTGTTGCAGTTGTTGACTCATAAATCGATAGTAAAGATTTACTTCACTTTAAACCTGTACAAATTGTGCTGTAGTGGATTTGAATCGCTGTCCTCCGGATTACGAGACCAGTATGTCACCACTTCGCCGCATTGCTCGGTGAAACACAGAACTGATATAAGGGGAACAATCTTCACTCACAATGTCCACTAAGCTCAACTTGGAATAGTTTCTGAACACACACGATAAGTGATATAGTCCGGTTTATAAATATCAATCCATTAAATCTTATCAGAGACAATCCACCCCGCAACTATGCCAATATGTCGTACCCAGTGACCAGGTCTAACAAAGACCGAAATTCGTGCTTAAAACTAAGTGAAGTGAATAAGGTATTCAATACAGAATTGAACATGATATCTACATATATAAATAAAAATGTAAATGTTCGTTTGTGAAAAACCGTTAATCTTCGAAAGTTCTTGACCAACTACTTTGAAATTCCGCAACGTTGCATTCAAATACAGGAAGGTTTTTATGCACCTACTCTTTTAATATAAGATGTACTAACTTTAACCTGCGGCTTCGCTCGTGTTGATGTCCTTGCATACATGTCAAAGACCATCGAAAGTACAATAATTTCGCAACTTTGTTCTTATGTTACGACCTGGATCATCAGGAGAAAGTTTCCAGTTTTCCGGTTAAAAAATAAATCGTGCGTAGAATGACGGTAATTACTGTTCTCCTGTATCGAAACGAAAATAAAGATATTGTTCAATACGAAAAGAAACACGCTTTGTTGCAGCGTGACTAAACAGCTGACTGAAGTTATACGTTGTACAACTTGTAAATTATGCAGGATTCAAATATGTCATCGAAATCGATTCGACGATTCGAAGACGTTGACGCCTTGTGTAAGCATTGTATTCATTATGTTGTACTATTTAGAACATACGGAAACTGCCTGATTCAAACGGATTAGTTAATTTTGTTTACTATTCGTAAATGGAAAATTGTAAAATTCTGTAAACATAAAATTACGAAATGAATTTGCCGTATTGTATATAAAATATGAATATTCAATGAGGTAGATTAATTGTATTATTGATAATGGAGACGTAGTGCTCGAAACTGGTCGTGTATGTAATAAATACAAAAAACTGGCTGTTGGCTTAAAAGCCTAGTATTCATATGTCTCAATAATAAATTAACCGAAGACAGTTGCACTCCTGGATTATAAAATCCTCTAATGTTGCATCCACCGTAGTTCATTAATTGCGCGTGTGCGTATATTTTAGCTGGACATTTAGTTAGGGGGGCCTGTGCGCTTTCTTTTCACAGAACTGGTGGTCGGTCCGCTATAAAGGTTGTGGCCGGCCGGGCTGCCCTTGGCACGGCTTTCTCCAGACGGCGCGTTGCGTAGGCGGCGGACACTCATCACAGTGCAGCCTGGAGGACGCCCTGCCTTCACATCTCCAGCTTCCTGACACTCCTCACCAACCGGACACTAGCTGTAAGACCATTTTCTCTCTTTTTATCTTCTCGCGTAAAAGACAACTGGTTTTCTAAATTTATCTGTCTCACAATTCCACGCAAACATGTTTTTATAGATTTACTCGACACAACCTTATTACTTTCTCATCCCAGACGTGTATATTTTTTAAAGTGTATTTCCGTATTTTGACCTTTCCGGAAAAAAAAACATGCAAAATATAGAAAATGTTCAACACACACACACACACACACACACACACACACACACACACACACAAGCGCGCGCGCGCGCGCGCGCGCGCGCGAGCGGCCGTACATACCGCAGATAGGCGCCTTAGTGCGCACGGCTATTCCGCCGTGCCCAAAATACAAATAGAACCATTTGTAGTTTACATATATACAGTACACATTACTTCAAAATGTTCAAATGTTTGTAAAGCTTATGGGACTTAACTACGGGGTCATCCGTCCCTAAACTTACAAACTACTTATGAACTAGCTAATCCTAGGGACGGCACAAATATCCATGCCCGAGGGGGGATTCGAACCCCCGACCGTAGTAGCCGTGCAGACCGTGACTGAAGCGCCTCAGTCCCCTCGGCCACCGCGGCCGGCACACATTACTTTCTATGAAATTGCACAGTTTAATGGTTTTGAATAAACACCTCAGTTTTAAGGATCGCATGAATCTAATCTCCGCTGTATGGAACACTATTAAAGAAAGAAAACGATTGGGGAAGGGAGGGGGCGGAGATATAAGATAAATGGAAAGTTAAGAGTCTCAAACACGGCCAATTTCCCACAATTTTGTTGTCAATAATAATAATAATAATAATAATAATAATAATAATGAACTCTAATCTGTCAAGTACCTCCGTAGCTTATATCATGACGCTGTAACTCGTGCTAGTTCTCCCAGCAAGGGTACTCCTCGTAAGAACCGTAATCGAACCAGGTCCAACATATGGGAGTGTGCCGCGCTGACCACTGATGAGCGTCTCATGTATATAATGCAGCGCTGACATGTTCCCTTTAGTATACCAACAAAGGTACTAGCTGGAAAACACGGCGTTACTCTTATGTATTTATTCAGTCCATCTCTTTCTTCTGTCCATCTTCTCCTCTCCCATCTCTCGGCTCGTCTAGTCTATCTCCCTATCAATAATTACGCATATCTACCAAATATGATTGTGAGCTGTGAGACAAATTCGCGTCTACTTTCACGGTAATTGGACACGTAGCGTTGAAGTTTGTTATAACGTGTCCTCCAGCACACACCGTAAGAAATATGATATAGGCAAAAATGCTCAAATATTTGTAAACCAAGCAACTAAAGTCAACTACACAAACTAACTTGCACTAAATAAATTGAACACACACACACACACACACACACACACACACACACACACACACACACACACACACACCATGCCAGAGGAAGAACTCTTATCTCCAACGGGAGCGACCGCTCCATCCGTACAATGGCACTCTAGACCGCTGTTTCAGTGTGAAGAAAAACATATTGACCCTTTATAAGATACCGTCTGCAGCGCACCACACGGTGGCTTACGAAAGGTCGCTCATGTATTAATCAGGGTGTAAGCTATCTCTGTTCCAAATATCATTCATATCCGTCCAGCCATTTCAGCGTGAAGGCGTAAGAAACTAATCAACTAATTGCAAAGTACCCGCCGCCATACACGGAAGGAGGGAAGCTTTGAGTTTAACGTCCCGTCGACAGCGTGGTCATTAGAGACGGAGTTTACGCTCGAAAGGTTTTGGTAAGGATATGGAAGGAAATCGGCCGTGCCCTTTCAAAAGAACCATCCCGGCATTTACCTGAAGTGATTTAGCGAAATCACGGAAAACCTAAATCTGGATGGCCGAAGGTGGAACTGAACCACCATCCTTCCGAATGCGACTCCAGTGCGTTACCACTGCGCCACCTCGCTCCAGCAGTATACCATAGGAAGTTTAATGTTCGTATGCCTATATCCTTCGCGCGACTTCAAGCAATGAGTTCACATAGTTTTTCCGCAATCGGGAAACACCAACAAAAAGACAAACGATTTTTATATATTAGATAAAATAAAAACGTAACAGTAAACCTTGTTGTTTTGTTGTTTCATTCAGGTTCAGTAGCAGGGCATGGTCAACTTAGAACTAAAAAAAAGTTCAAATGTTTCTAAATGTATCGGACCAAACTGCGTGGTCATCAGTCCGTAGCTTACAAACTACTTAAACCTAGGTAAACTAACCTAAGGACAAACACACACACCCATGCCCCAGGGAGGACTCGAACCTCCACGGCGAGCAACCACGCGCTCCGCAGCGAGACGCTTTAGACCGCTCGGCTACTCCACCGCGGCGCTCAGAACTTAAACGACTTCATTTGAAGTATCGGTTATATTACAGACCGAGGTGGTAAAGTAGTTAGCACACACTAAGCAAGACAGTTCGAATCCTGTCCGGACATGTAGATTCAGGTTTTCTGCGATTTTCCTACATTACTCCAGCCAAATGTCAGGATCATTTAACTGAAAATGTCACGACCTACCGTATTTATTTCCCCATCCTTTCGTAATCTGAACTTTCTCTGTAATGACCGCGTTGTCAACGGGTCATTAAATATTCTGTCTGTTACGATGTATCAGTGTTTTGTTTTGTAAGGTCCGTTAGTACCGATTTTTTGTCCAAACCTTTCAGTGAATATCTTTTAAATTAAAAATTGATTGATTTTAAATGTTTTATTTGGATACTCAACTTTCCTGAACCGATCGCTTCTCATTTCGATGATACTGTGCTTTTATCTTCCGATTCCGTATTTACTGTCTGGCAGTCTGAACTACTTTGCGCGCAAACTTTTTGAGTTGGAAGAATGTACTAACAAGGTCGTAAATATGACGTACTCTCAGACCCTTCAAAACTGCTCCTGTATCTGCGGATAACAAGAGGGGACTTCGGTCGTCTTATCTTGTATCTCGATGCCACACAAACATAGAGTTGGTTGCGGAACGTTCACCGGTTTCAAGGCGCAGCAATGTCTTCTAAGTGTGCCGAAACTCTGAGGAACACTCGATTCATCGTTTCAACTAGCCAAGAAAATGTACTTCTGAGTATGCTGCGTACTAATCAATTTATCAGTTTGTTTCAGAGCAGTGTCTTTACACTTTGTGGCTCTTGCTCGGGGGTCTCCTTCACAGGAAGCATTAGTGGCTCCGTAAAACAAGCAGCCCAAATCGTGACAGTCCTAGGGGGGTGTTACTAATATAGGATTAAGTCAAATCTATTTTATCTTCTTCTTCTTCTTCTTCTTCTTCTTCTACTACTACTACTACTTGTTTAGCATTAATTCTGGATTGAATACAACACACTATTTTATAATATGCTATGTTAACGATGTATTCATGCAAAGCCTAAAAATTATTTTCAGGAACCAAACTGTAGATAAACAAGTTGCAAAAAGTAATTCAGGAATTCTAACAAACGATCTACTTCTTTACAAAGTGACTATACAGTGGTGGGACCTTTCTTAAAGAGCATAATTCGTTTCTAAGTCTCCAAGACACTCGTTACGCAAAAAATATTTTTTCCTCATGTAAAAAAAAAAAAAAAAAAAAAAAAAAAAAAAAAAAAAAAAAAAAAAAAATAGAATATGTTCCATTCCGTAAAATACACTAAGAAATTCATCCTACACTGTATAATACTCTAAAAACAAAACCAATTCGTTCCCTTTGAGATACCACAGAAACACAACAAGATTTCTAAATGCATTTTTCAATATTTCTGTTACATACACTGAGTGGAGCGAGCAGGTATTGTTTTGAAAACAGGCTCACAAAGAAACAATAAAAAAGACCTGTAACGTTGAATTCTTTGGCCGATTAAAATATGTGCCCGAAACGTAGCCTTGTGCTAGGAAAGTTCTTACCGCCTAAGATAGACAGGTACAATGACGTCCCCTACTCAAAGCTTCCTGATCTATAATACAACCCTTCTGTATACCTTGCTGCACAGACAAAAATATAGTTATTCTCTTCTTGCAAGATCCCGAAAGAAATAGAGGGGGACAATGGCTCAGCATAGTCTAGGATTTGTCTCCAGGACAATTATTTCACTTTGTTGCAGAGAGTACGTTGTTTTGATTCTTGTTTTCCTTGGGCAAAAGCTCTATTTACTGAGCTAACCAAGCATGACCCACAATCCGTCCTCACAGGTTTACTACTTCTTGTACCTCACAAGTAAAACCCACAATCCCACAAAAAAATCGATTACCGTATATAGAAATGCTTCAGACATTAGATTTGCTCAAATGTGACAAATATTTGACTTGGCATGAAGACAAGAAGTAGTTTAGGAATGATCTATAACTTTAAAGCTTGCTGGATAACACCAAATGCTCTCATTAATAAACACTGGATGAATGAAGACAGGGTAATTTGCGCTCCATTTTAGACGAAAGCTAGATTCTCACGCATCTCAATGTGTATGAATCTCTCCTGAACTGTGTGTTACGCGACGATATAATATTGAGAAAAATTTAGTTATATATGGACAATTCCATCAAAATATGAAATAAGAAATTAAAATGTCACGCCTAATGGAGAATTTTTACTGCACACCAGAAGGAAGTTTTCGACGCGTCTAAGTGTGTATCACACTAAACTTCCTGAAATGTGTCCCGTACAGTGACAAAATTTTGTTGGGACATTCAGTCATATATGTTCAGTGAAGTATGTTGTGAATAGATTTAGTAATTACAGAATAATAAATTAAAACGGACGCGGGTAGTGTTTGATGACCAGAGAGAAGGGCAAATTTTTGATTGCATTAAGAGCGAAGATGTGGTAAGCGATAAACTTTATTACTTTCATCATTTTGTGGATCTCGTCGAGTAACTAAGTGTTATTTTCTAGTAATGAGTGAACAAAGTCGACATATTTGAACGCCGCCAGGTTGAAGAAAAAACTCAGTCAGCAGTTGTTATAATAATAATAATTTTCCTTACGTAATATCATAAGTAGAATATGACATCATTCAAAATTTTTGGAAATAGTAATTGCGTAATGTAATGAAAATTAAATTTTTCTTCGTCTTGGAAACCGTTAGATATCGTGAGAAATGGTAAGACCAAGCCCCGGGATAGCGTTTTAGTATTAAGGATATCCTACATTCTTGTATCACAGGTGACGTTCTGCATACGCCTCTATGGTGCGCATTCTGTTTTAATCTGATAAGAAGTTTAAGGTCAATACACTCAGAAAAAAAAGAGTGGAACTTCATTCTGGACGCATCAGTGGTCTTTGCAAGTTAATGTTGAAATTTCTGAATTGCAAATTCATGGTTTTCCCAATATACGGTAGTAGAAGTAATTGCTCTCGTCGAATATACCTGGCGCCAACTATATAAATGTGGCAGGAATAGTGTCCTCTAACGACGAAATTTATTTAATTAACATATACATAATTGTCAGCTGCTATCACTCGCTGTTAAATATTGTCTGTTACTCCACCCATGTACACATTTATTTTTTCGGCATCACATTCGTGTTAAACATTGATCTGTGTTTTGTTGAATTAATGAACTATTTGTCTTATTAACGAATCCCATCTTGAGGTACAACCAGACTTGTCATTCATTATTTAACCCACACACACACACACACACACACACGTTTCTGATCATAATTTTATTTTATTTTGATTTAAACAAATCTCTCTCAACATTATCACATTTTACATCATTTCCGACAGAAAAATATATTTTGCTCAACGAATATTTCGCACTTCAGGCAAAACTGATAAGATCCCACTGTATATACAATTTGTAAAGAAGTAGATTTTTTCGATTTTTTTTTTCAGAATTACTTATCGTATCTTGTGGTCTTACCTACTGATTGGTTCCTGAAAACAGTCTTCAGACCTCGCGCTTATTCATCATTAACACACTATGATTTATTTATTCAATTGCCGCGGTGGAGTAGCCGAGCGGTCTAAAGCGTCTCGCTGCGGAACGCACGGTTGTTCGCCGTGGAGGTTCGAGTCCTCCCTGGGGCATGTGTGTGTGTGTGTGTGTGTGTGTGTGTGTGTGTGTGTGTGTGTGTGTGTGTGTGTTTGTCCTTAGGTTAGTTTACCTAGGTTTAAGTAGTTTGTAAGCTACGGACTGATAACCACGCAGTTTGGTCCGATAGATTTACAAACATTTGAACATTTTTTTACTCAATTCATAATGAACGTTACACAAGAAACTCTGTAATTTTAACACTAAATAAATTTTACTTAGGCATACGCTTTTTGTGTTACTGAGCGCTTAGCTATTTTACGATTCATATACTTTCTCTTGTTATAGCGACCCTCTGTGGTCGCGACTCTGAAGTTGAGAAAGACCGCCGTAACGTTTTGCAGAGCGCGCGCTTGTCGCGGCGGTTCTATTTGTGTGGTAGCAGAGGCGCGTCTGTCCGCGGCCGTGTTTACGTCCAGCAGCAGCAGCAGGCGCTGTATTTCTGGAGCGACGCCGCTCTGCGGCTCTCCAGTATTTCTGGAGCCGCCGTGCCCTGGCCTGCCCGCCCCGCCAACACTCAATAGCCCTGTCGCCAAACACCAATACTCTCTGAAAAGACAGGGCGCGGACGAGAGATTGCGGAGCGGCGGAAGCAAGTGCGGTCCCCACATATACCGCCCAAGGGGGGTGAGGAACCAGGGTGTGATTTTTGACAAAGAACCGCCTGTCACCCGCAGTGACTACACTCACTGACAAGGAACACCTTCGACCTCTAACGGTCGGAACCGCACAATAACGTGCGTGGAACAACAGGCAATCAAACAGAACAGTGGTGTGCGTCACTTCCATTCCAAACGTTGCATTGTACCTCAAGTAATATTCTAGCAAAGAGATACAACGTAACAAGGTATCAGTATCATAGGAAGGAAATATGTAATTTAATGGCGTCAGTGTATCATTACACATTACACATTCAATCAGCAGCCCCAAAAACTCCCTAAAAATGTTCAAATGTTTATTAAGCTTATGGGACTTAGCTACGGGGTCATCAGTCCCTAAACTTACAAACTACTTACGAACTACCTTATACTAAGGACGGCACAAACATCCATGCCCGAGGGGGGATTCGAACCCCGACCGTAGTGGCCGTGCAGACCGTGACTGGAGCGCCTCAGTCCCCGCGGCCACCGCGGCCGGCGAAAAACTCTCTGCTTAAACTACTTACAATAGCGCAAATCACACATATAAAGCAGTACCACACACTTGAAAGTGCTTACATTAGTCCTCAAATTACAAATGCGGGGTTTCGAAGAAGTTGTTAAAAGAAAGTGGGGGAGAACAATGTGCACACTTTGCTAAAGTCACGTAATCACATTCGAAATCACGTTCGCATTCACGCAGTCCGATATCAAAAGTCACACTAATTACATTTTCAAATGATGGTATGTGAATGTCATTTCGCTAAGCATATTGCAACATAGGCTTATACGTAGATGCAGAAAACTGTCAATCATAGAGTGAAGTTTCACGCTGAAATGACCATCATGTACCTTCACTTGTGGTTTGGCACCTTGTAGTCTTAGAAACTCGGTAAGCCTTATGATATAGAAGTAACTATCATGGGGTTGGCAATATTTTGTTGTTTTCCGTGGCAAGATCTTCAGCGCAACATCTTGCATCTAGAAGGGTACAATCTGTATGAGCCGCCCAGGAATCACACATCAATAGGCTCCTTTTCATTTTTTAAGTGTTCTTCATCTAGTGAAGCTAGCAGACAAGTGCGGCGTTTTGCCTTGAGGCACAGCACTGTTTTGTTCATGATTGCTTATTATTACAAGCATAGTTTCGTGCGTTTCCTAGCGTTCGAAGTCAAACGTGTCCCTTGTGAGTACCACTAATAGCACATTGGTAATATGCATCTCGCTTGTTTCCAAAGATATAATTTTCAAATTATATTTTTCTCCCTCTAAGTCAATTGAACTGATTCATAATTTGTATACATTTAACTTGACAGTTTGAAATGTATTCGTATTCTTTCGCCTGATAGTGAGTACCCGTATCGTCTTTACATGAAATAGACTGAACTACTACACTTCATTTTTCGCAATACCAACGTGTCTTTTTTTTCCAGATTCCCAGACGGAAGGAGGGTACTATACCCCAAAAAGGAAAATAAAAAAGTTTTTTATTTCCCGTAAAAACATACTTTTTCATTATTACAGATGCGTAAATATATCCCAGAACCTAAAAATATCTTTTAGTACACATTCGTACAAATGCGAACACACTTGCGATGATGCTTGTTATCAAGAAACGAGCACCTTCCAACGACCTAAATAAAAACAAAAATTCAAATTTTGGTAATAGAGCACTCGGCTCAAAAAGAGCCACTTCGATTTCTTCCACTCCTTTGACTTATACAGGAGCTGATACACAAAATTCGCAATAATACTTCAACGCCCTCTTCAAAGTAATGTAGTTCACTCGCACTCAATGCAACGCTTCCAGCATTGTCCCATTACTGGAAACAGGGGCTATATCTGCTGGCTCATTCGCGTTCAAAATCAGTTGTGATCTCGCTTCAATGTCTTATGTGGAGTTAGGAACCAATTTCGCTGAAATCTGTCTCGTGATTAATTCATTAGCTAGAACCGGCTTGTCATGTGTCATACGAAATTCCAACCGCTTCACAATGAGAATTGATAGTGCCTTCTTTCTTAGTGGGTCATTTCACGCTCTTTCATGATCATTTTCTGAACGGTACCCGATGGCACTTAAATCGATTGAACCAGTACTCACCAATAGTCTCCCGCAGCTTGTCTTAAGTTGCAGGTGTAGTTAAAAGACGACCTAATGCACACTATTTGATCCTTCAGGTCATCCATTACGAAATTAAGAGCCACAGCAGAATACAGGGTAGCCGCAAAGAAATCAGCAACAACGTTCATAACGATGTACTGACAATTTTCTAAATCTATTGGGGAATATTCCTGGAAGTTCTGAGATTAGGAATTATCTTTGGCCTCGTATGTCATACTTCTAAGGTCGCAATGACATATGGAACACATTACCGTCGTCGTTTATGCCATTTTAAGCAGTCTACTGAGACATACTGGCGTGGTGGGATCTTACTCCGTGTAATAGAAGGTAGACGTATTTCTTGGAGTGTCTCTGGCGCCTGTGGTTGTCGCACACAGTGTCGGACGGGTGACGCGCGCTGGCCATTAGTATTCGGTAGCGCTTCCCTCGTTGCCCAAGGATTACTACGTCTGACTCAGCGGCGACCTCGTCAACAGCCACGAGTCGTTGCTCATACAAGTAACTTCTTCGTTTTTACGACTCGGGCTTTCACCAGCGACAGGTCAACAGCGTTTTTAAAAGGTCACTGTTTGTGGCTTATTTACCACCACCCAGGCGACATTTAATGCGTGTACAAAGGTATAATTCGGTATTATTATTTTTTTGTCGTGACTTAACACCAGCAAGAGTGGCAGCCGGTACCGAAGGGACCAAAATTAAGCAACAATTTGACATTTTTGCCAGGTTGCGTTTATTTTTCCACTAAATGGTATAAGCAAGTGACAGTAAATAGTAACAGTGTAAAGAATACAGAAATTAAACAAGTGCAACACGCATAACGGTAGACGTGAACTCACTCGACCCATCCTCTCGTGTATCGGATCCAACGCTCCCTCCAGTTGGTAGCAGATGACAGCTGTCACGTTTCTTTCCTGTGGGTCCCTGGCCACGTGGGTGTGCCCGGGAATGAGACCGCCGACATAGCAGCCAAGGCAGCAGCTCTTTTGCCTGGCATGGCTACTTTTTGCGTCCCATCGGACGATGTTCAACGGGCTCTTAGTCGGAGTATTGTGTCGTCCTGGCACAGTGCGTGGTTCTCTCTCCACGACAATAAATTGAGAACTGTAAAACCGATCCCGACCGCTTGGAGGACCTCCTCACGCCCCTCTCTGCGTGAGGTGGTCATCCTGGCCCGGTTGCGGATCGGTCACTGCCGTTTCAGCCACCGTCATTTGCTAACCGCCGACCCTGCACCGCTGTGCTCCTGCGGTGAATTGCTGAAGGTGCGACATGTTTTACTGTCTTGTCCCAATTTTAATCATCTTCGTGTAGCCCTTAACTTGCCGTCTACTCTGGAGGAACTTTTAGCTGATGACACGAGCAGCTGCTCGAGTTTTGCGTTTTATCAACATGGCCAATCTATCAAAAGATATTTAACCCTTTTAACTGTTTTTATCTTTCGTTTTTAGCCTTCTTTTGATACTCTATCTGGTAGTTACCTATTTTTTACGAGATCTAGCGAATCTCTGTTCTTATCTGGGCGCTAATGACCTTAGCAGTTGTGCGCCCTAAAACCACAAAAGAAAAGAAAAAGAAACGTGAACTCACATTCCGACAACTGGTAGAATACAAGCCTGCCAACGTCGGGGCATAATGCGAATAATATCAATCTGTTGTTGACTTAATCATGTCAATTATTCTTGTAGAGCTGTTCACAAGTATTGGTGGACGCTGCCGTGATGCAACCCGCCTCCCTAGTGAATCCAGACATGCTCTATGGCAGTGTTTTTCAACCTGTGTGTGTGTGTGGGGGGGGGGGGGGGGGGGGGTCGAAAGGTCTTGCTCGGGCGATCGCGAGAGGATGCAGTAGCAGCAAGTTCGATGGAAAATATACGTGACATTCAGCTACTATGCCCACACAGAAGGGACAGGATTTCGTGAAAGTCGCTTAATTAACGTGTCATCCTTAGGTGGAAAAATGGCTTTGTGGCGACAGGTTTTGGGTGGCCCTTACACATCAGAAGTGACACAGGTTAAGATATATCTGTGGCACTTTTGATTTCTGAAGATGGGCCGATCTGGCCACGAAACATTGGAGCCTTTTTTTCCATCAAGCGACTTAACAGCGGTTGTGCAGCACTGCTACAGTAATTACAATGGTCGCAATCTCCTTGTATGCTGTCACACGGTCAGATATTGTCATGTCAGAAAAACAATCGCGTATTTAATATTGTGTGTTATACATCAGTACATAACAATTCCTTTTTACTACTGGTTCGTAGTAGTTTGTAGCTGATAACGAGTTTTCAATGTGGTATTATTCTTCAACTAATAACAGTACAATTTTATTACTGGGTCATAGTAATTTGCTGCTAGTTAAGGGTTTTCGCTATCCTTTCGAAGTTAATGAGCATCCTTGAAACGTTAAGAAGTCCTGTATCAGCTTTAATAGTCTCGTATTCGCACATGACATCACTTAGCCACAAATTACATCTTTAGATTTATTATTCATGACAGCAAACCTATAATCAAATACTTGTAGTCGTATAGTCTCTTTTTGAGTTTCGATTATTTTTCGCTACTGCAACTTTTATCAGACGTGGATGGCCGCGCAACTCTTTCAAGGGGACCATATGGATATCGGATTTTAGAATTTGTTGATATTTCTGGTACGTGTAGTTTAGGACTTAAATAACAATCAGCCAAGGCCATTCGACGCATCTCTAAAAAATTCTCGAGAAAATCGACTTTGAATTTTTGCGAAGTACACGTAAGGACCAACGATAATGACGGTTGCAGCGTTTGTCTGTGTAGCTCAGGTTGTAGCGTTCTGGACGCAAAAGCACAGAGGTGGTGGTTCGAATCCCACTGTGACTTTTTATCGTTGTCTAATTCAGTTATATAAAACATTTTGGAATCTCTAAATCCACGTGTTGTGTCAGTTTTTATTTGTGTGTATTTAGACGAGCTGAAAACCATGTCATGAAAACGATGGTTCAGTAGATTAGCTGCTTGGAAAGCCATTAGTAGTTACGGAAATCACTTTCCGTAACCAGTGCCGTAGCTCTTCACAATCTGAACAATCAATAACTACAGTCGTCAACTAATATTAAGCCAGTACTGTAAAAATTTTACTTATGTTTTTGATTCAAACCATCATTAATAACCTTCAATGAAATATAGAAAATTAACTACAGGAACTACATTAATTTTAATTATTGGACAAATAGTACTATTAATTCTTGAATCAGCAGTAGCAATAATTCAAGCATATGTATTTTCAATTCTAAGAACAGTATATTCAATAGAAGTTTACTAAAACAATAACAACCACGAATAAACGAAAATACGTGAACTTTTCGTAAAAATTATCGTTAGATATTGAAATTATGTAAGTATTCGAACACAATGAAAAAAAAAAAAAATCTGTCATAACAGGATTGGAACCTCTGACTCTACAGTTGTAAGGCCAGAACGCTACCACCTGAGCTTCGCTTACAAATACTGCAATTTATTTAGTGACTGCTACTTACCCTTACTTGCAAAACTTCAGAGTCGATTTTCTCGAGAATTTTTAGAGTTGAATGGTTTTGGCTGATTGTTATTTAAGCTCTAAACTTCACGTACTAGAAATATATATAAAAATCTAAAATCCAGTACCCATGTGCTCTCCTTGTTCGATAAATTAAAGAAAGAAGATTAAATACTTTGCCTTTCGTATGACATAGCTTTATTACTGGTCTGGGGTCGCAAGTTGAAAAAAGGTTGAAAAACATTTCTCTATGGGATTGAAATCTGGAAAGCGCGCAGACTACACCATGCGTGGAGTAATCTTCCGTTTCCAGACGAAGATCAACCTCCCGTGCTGTACGAAGTAGAGCATTATCGTCCATCAGTTTAAAATCTAGCCCACAGCTTCTTGCAACAACCGCATAGGAGGTCGCAAGATCTCGTCAGGACAGCGGTCAAACTTTACAGGTTAACCCCTGCAATATCACGAGGTGCTCTTCGAATATTGTCAACATAATCCCTGCCTAGGCCATTAGGGATTCTCCTCGGTCTCTTTCCATGCCAATCCGTCGAGAATCTTACTGCAGACCAAATAGGGACTCGTCTCAGCAAAGAACATTGGTCCACTGTTCAACCGTCATCTCTCCAACGCCTCTCGGTACGTTCAGTTCTGTGAAGACGCGTCAGGTGAAAAACGGCCGGTTTCCGACAAAGGCCACTCTGCCCAATCCTTGTGTACGATTTTTCCAGTGGAAGCTGCGAGGTCGCATTGCAGTTGCCATGTACTACGGTGGTACCAATGTGTCGCTGCAGCCAAATAACGATCCTCTCTCTGATGTCACACGTTGTCGGGCCTGCCCTGGTCCTGAGGGCACAGTTTAGACTTTTATAAACTGTCGACACATCGAGAAACAAGGACTCACATTAAGAAAAAAAAATAATAATAATGTTCAAATGTTTGTTAAGCTTAAAGGACTTAACTACGGCGTCATCAGTCCCTAAACTTACAAACTAGCTAATACTAAGGACGGCACAAATATCCATGCCCGAGGGGGGATTCGAAACCCCGACCTTAGAGGCCGTGCAAACCGTGACTGGAGCGCCTCAGTCCCCTCGGCCACCTCACATTAAGCCGCGGCCCACATCGATTTCAGAGTGACGCGCTTTCATTCTTCCAATGGTCCTCCACCACAGAGAATCTGGTACATGTCTTGCACAATTTGTGAACGTGTACACGGCGATAGTGTACGTGGATAGGGGCAGGTTAGATAGTCCGAGATTACTCTCGAGGCGGCGTAGCGGCCAGCGCGACTCCTTACTAAGCATAAATTTTCACCTTTGCCCAATGATTTAAGTAAATTCCTACTGGCAACTAATGTAAAAAATTCCTCTCTCTCTTGAGAGATAAATCATTGCAGAGCAGTATGACACCATGCTTTGGTTAAATCTGAAGTTATTAATTAGCAGCACCACAACGCACTTATATTCAGTACGGTAGAATTCCGCCGACATGCTTCGGAAAAGTAGCCTATCTCTAAATTCGGCCTTCCTGAAGATAAAGTAATGGAGCAGGCGAGGAGCAGTTACCTTATTTCTGTAGCACCCCTCACGCAGGATAGCAAATACGCCAAGCGGAAAAATCCATTCACGCTATCCAACATATATTGCAGATGCAAATCAAGGGAAATAAGTATTGTCGCTAGGTGTCACAGGACGGCAGGTTACACGAAATAACGAAGTCAGAACGGCTCGCAAAGTGACAACAGAATTTCTACAGTCCTCTTTGTATTCCGTTCCACTACTCTTAGATCACTAGTTGGGCACAATACCGTTGGATGCCCCGAATGCGCAGTTTTACTTGACGGCCAACTTTTACACACTGTGCTGTCAAAGCACAGAAACTTCTTTGCTGCGTGTAGGTCTTCCATCTACAAGACCTACTTCCATTTACTCAAACACTTCGGTAGGTCGCAACTTTATAAAGCACAATGAATAGAGCATCAAGCAGTATTCTCTGCAGCCTGCAATCTCTTCCCCGGACTACCTCAAGTTTACGCAATAAAGAAGTTTCACGTAAAAATGACATAAAATGTAGCATTGCTTTCTATTGTGTTGGGGGAGCACAGCTGTGAAGTCACGAGAGGACACAAAAATATAAAGCGTGGTTACACAAGCGCTTTCGTGGAACAGAGGCATTGTGACGCTGGCTTCAAGCAGCACTGAACCACGGAAGATGAGCGCTGGTAACCAGGGAGCAAACGTACGCACCACGCAGCCTTAGCATCGTGCTTGTCATACTACTTGCGTCTGGGAGGGACGGAAATGGAGACAACAGCGTCTGTGTAATATACGCCATGCAGTGAATTACTACTAGAAATAGGATTTTACACACAAAGACAAGCTTCAGTTATACGTTGTGACTTCGTTACCTACAATTTCGGCACTATTCCGAAACGAAGTGTGTAACATACCTGTAATTGTGCCTCCTAATCGATATGGGTGCGTCATATGAATGGAATGATAATCTCGTGAAAATGCTCCGTGTGGTAGAAGAGCGAACAGAAGTTCGAATATACGACAGAAGTTCGCAAAAGTACGTATTAGAAAATATTTCATCTCAAATGAAAATAGCGATAGGTCGCAAAATAGTTTACTACGACTTATTACATTTATTTTAATAAACAAAGTCACATGCACATATTTATTGAGCGGCGACCGGTTTCGAGAAATGAATACTATAAATTAGAAAGGGTTTCATTGTGTCAAAAATAAATAAACTAAAAAGGTTGATAAAATGTTTCGTTGTTATTCCACACCGTGTTTCAAGGTGGGAAGTGTTTGTGATGATGTTTATTATACCTACAAACATGGTTCAGGGTAGACAATTCTACTGCACCAGACTTGTTTGTGCACCACTGATAATAATCCCAGGTCTTTAAATATGTGTAAAGAATCATAGAGGCACCTGATGATGAGCCCTCAGGGCTCTAAATGCATTGTGTACAAATAAAACAAGTTTTGAGACTGAAGGCGAGTTCGTTTTATTTTACAGAAGTAAATAGTCACGGAATTATAATTAATGGTTATTAGTAAGAAAATCAAATACATTTTGTGACAGTCCTTATATGAACGTGTTACTTTAGAAAATCAAAAAAATTCACTGCCCCAACAGAAAAATTAACTATCAGAAAAGTATTGCTTCAAAATTGGTCTGTGCGCCATATTAACATATTCAGAGGTCTATGTCCAAACAGTATTATTCACTTCTCTCTCTTTGTAGAGTTCGTAGCACAGCTCAATGTAACTATCATAAAATCCTCCAGTCTACAATGTTAGACTGTAATAAAATTGATTGTATTCATTTGATAGTTAAGAAATCTTTTTCGTCAGTTTTCAGCATTGAGGCGATTCTTGCACTCTAGTAGTTTTAATTCCATAGTGCACAGGTCTTTGGGGCCTTCTCCTTTCTTCTTTTTCTCTTGTCAAAACTGGATACGTTTGTTAGAGAATGCAAATATATCTGAAAACGTTTTACGACAGAAAACAGCAGACGAAAAATAAAGAATAGTAGAGTCTGCTAATGAGGTTGCTAGTTGTCATTGCTTATACAGGCATCAGCCACACATAAAGTAGACAGAAGCACGAGAAGGCGCAGCTTATGCTGAGCTCTGCACATGGCCGAGCGAAGTGGCGCAGTAGTCACACACTGGACTCTTATTCGGACGGTGGTTCAAATCCTTCCAAGCTGCAGACCTGTCTTGAGTTGGAGTGGGGTTGGGCTCACGTCATTCGTGTTTTTATTTCTGGAGGGTTGTTAAGTCTTGAAAGCTGTAGCAGTTCCCGCGTTCGACTATTTCATATTTATGTTTCATAGTCAGATGTAAGGTATTTTATTTAATCCTACGAAACACCTTTACACATCGCCAGCTGATTAATCCGAGAGAATCCAACCAGAAATGGCGAAAAAAAAAAAAAAAAAAAAAAAAAAAAAAGCAGCGTGCAAGACTTTATAACTGGATGATTCGCTGATAGTATCTGTGAATGGCTCCTCTCTGACTCAAACGTGCCATTCGTAAGAGGTACTTCTCAGCAGAAAGACAACGTACAGAAAAATGAAGTGCTAACTATGGTACTAGTATGCATTTTTCTATTAAACGGTTTGATATGGAATTATGTTGAAGATATTGTTCGAACAGTTACGGGGAGGGGTTTGTGGTGACCAAAGTTATTCGACTGGCTGGTGGATTCAAAACTCAAATTTCGTATCCTGGATTAGATGATGGCTCATAGCCCAAATCACTTAAGACTGTTACCCTAAATACGTCTATAAAAGAGACAGAATTCTCGAGTGTGCCACAAGGGAAGTATTTGGGTTTGAAGAAATACAAATACACAAAAATCGCGTGAGAGGCAATGTAAAGGTCCCTTATTGAGCTAGATACTCCCGCTCATGCAGAACTCTGCAGTCGCCCGTTAGAGACCTCTGCGTGTGCCATGCCACATTGCACATTGACCTTCGAGTACGCTAGTCGGGACCAGTAGAGACGGAGCAGTTTGTGACGCTATTTGTGTAGCAAAGCGTCAGATGGATCGGCGATTGGTAATCCTGCAAATGCATTGCGATTGGTTAAGATGAAGTTACGAAGAACCCTTCTTCGTGAAGATGGTATTGATGTAAAGATGAATCATTCGCATGTTTTCTCTGATCTATTACACTGCAGAAATATGAGCATAAGTTAGAAACAGATGCTGTTATAACACTAACGCATAATGACGAACAAGCGGTAGTGGTACGGCAAGTGCGGGAAGAGGCGATGCCAGCAGTGACAGTGAATACCAGCCGACTCCCGAGAAGGTTGAAGTCGCAAGCATCATCACTGCGTCTGGTGACAACACACTACAGAACTAAGATGACTAAGGCTACGCTACATTTCCAGATGTATCAGTATTTGCAATTTTTTAACGTTTCTTTCTCGGTATCAGATCTCATTGAACGACAGGCAAGTTTTGACTTTATGGCTACCGTACCTTCCTCAAGGTGTTGCTCATACACATTATGTGTCTTCAAGCAACTGCGAGTTCACGCGCATGTGCGAAGGAAGGAAGGAAGGAAGGAAGCTTGTGGTTTAACGTCCCATCGACAGCTTGGTCATTTAGAGACGGAGCTAATGCTCTGAGATTTGGGTAAGGACGGGGAAGGAAATCGGCCGATTTCCTTCCCCGTCCTTACCCAAATCTCAGAGCATTAGCTCCGTCTCTAAATGACCAAGCTGTCGATGGGACGTTAAACCACAAGCTTGCTTCCTTCCTTCCTTCGCACATGCGCGTGAACTCGCAGTTGCTTGAAGACACACAATGTGTATGGGGAAGGTACGGTAGCCATAAAGTCAAAACTTAACTGTCGTTCAATGAGATCTGTTACTGTTACTGAGAAAGAACGTTAAAAAACTGCAAATACTGATACATCTGAAAATTTAGCGTTGTCTTAGTCATCAATATAATTACCCAGTGGCGTAACTAAGGGGGGGATGAGGGGGATAGAACCCCCCCTCCCCAGAACCCGGAAAAAAATCTTATAACAGCAATCTGGTAAAGGTAAAGATTGGAAACTTGGGGTGTTTTACCATAAGCTTTCAACGGGAGTGGTAGATGGTAGTCTGTCAGGAAACTGACTAAAATTTTGCTCGTCAAGCAGATCTACCCCCCCCCCCCCCCAAAAGCCAAGTCCTAGTTACGCCACTGTAATTACCGCATACCTCTTCAGGCTTGTACAGTCCTGAACTAGCTCCACTGCTTTCAGAAAATAAAATTTATATGTAAGCCCAGATCGCCAGCTGCCAATTTTCGGTCCCCAATGGCGAGCTGGCGATCGTAAATTTCGCACCCTGATCTAATCATATTTGCTTTATACGGTTCTGGTGACATTTACCCATACTGACTCGCTAAACGACGCATATCTTCTGAAGATTTTTGGGTTGCTGTCGCCTTCCTGTCCCGTTCTTCCTGTGTTTGCTGACATTTTTTTAACAACAAAGCAGTGTTGATTCCTTTGAATTTGCCCTGAGTAATTACTTTCCTCGGCATATGTGGCGGCCTTTTTTTCGTACAGACAACTTTTGGCCCACTTTAGGTTACGGTAGTAACCCTAAAAGTGGGCCTTTGCGATTGTTTTTTGACAGCTCGATAGTTAAATGAAAATAACGGCGTAACTATTCATCTGACACTAAAATTGAATAATCGAATTTGTAGAGGAAAAAATTCTCTACAACTTTGCTCTGTTATGCATTTTTCATATCTCGTAGCGTTTCAGAGATATTTCCAAAAATAACGGCGATTTTGGGATGTCTGTCTGTCCGTCCGTAACGTGTTCCCTGTTTTTAAGACGAACCGTTCAACTGATCAGCACAAAATTTTACAGACATGATTGTGGGCCACCAGAGACCAGAACCTCCCTTTCTCAAATTTTTCGGGCAGAAAATACGGTAGTAAAACCAAAAAAAGCCGTTTGTAATATAATTGTAATTGCAAACCAACCGTTCATCTGACACGAAAATTGAATAACCTGATTGGTAGAGGAGCAAATTCTCTACAACTTAGCTCCCTTATGTATTTTTCATATATTGTATGGTTTGAGACATATTTGCAAAATTAACGGAGATTTGGCACCCTCCATTGAATTAACGAAAACCAGCCGTTCGGAGATGTCACGTGACATTCCTCGCGTATTTGATGATTTTCTTACTGTAACTTACACTATGTCATTTCAAAGCAACGGCACACTGAAGAATTAACAAAACCACATCGTTCTTCATACGATAAATGATAATCTAATGTCTACAAATGCCCTATTGACATCAGTTAACAACGGCTATGAATAGTACGAGATTAAAAAACTCCTGTTTTGGTTAACAGCAGTAGCGTAGTGGGCAAGGTACTGGACTGTGACGCGAAAGGTCTGTGGTTAGAAACCCGCCTCTACATCCTTTTTTTTCTCCTAAAAGGGTTTCAGACATTCTTATTAATTAATTATTATTATTTTGGTCCAAAATGTTTGCAAAAACTTATAAAACTTCAAATCTAAAGTGGGCCGTAAAACAGGTCAGTGCGATTTATTTTATTTTATTTATTTTTCGCATTTTTTAGGTAAAATTTTGAAGTTATTTTAAAATTGTAGAACATAATTTATCTTTAACTGTGTGAAAGATTCTGACAACTTTTTTGAGCTTTCATCAGGTCCAATATTTCTCTCTGAATGTGTGAAGCAACTATAGGTGGCACAAAGGAAGTCTGATAAGCGATGTGCATGCAATGAGATTTCGGATGGGAAGAAATAGCTCTCAACAGTTGCGGAAAAAAAGTTAAAAACTTTAGAAATTGTTCAGATCGGTATTCTTCAAAAATGTGACAGTTACTAAATGTATTTTTTAAAACCTTGTATCCCTATGAGGAAACGGCAAATTTACCAGCTAGATTAGAGACATGGGGACATTGCATGGAGCACTCTTAAAGTTCCTTGTTTTAACGATTGCACTGTGTAAAATATTTTGAATTTTCCGATACCAGCGTGAAAAATGGTTTCTTTCCACATTAGCCAATGAGAAATTAAGAAAATAAGGTATGAGAGATTAACTGGAATGAAATATTCATGACACTGCACCATGTACACAGTTCTTAACAACAGAGCAGTCCACCAATAAATGTTGAATACAAGATTTTTATCTGCAAAACGTCTTATTTTTAACTTACAAATTTTCAATTAAAACGTTTTTCTTTAAATTCTTGCTGTAAGAATAGACTGCTGGCTAGTTAAAGGACAAATATCAAATTTTTCAGTCCAGACACCAGTTGTGGCTGGCGGCAGTACAGTGTGGGCGGTGAGGAGTCGATTAAAGTAATGGCGAGTGTAGGGCCGGGTAGTTGTGAATGAATATGGAAGGCGAGGCTACGGCGCGTTGTATAAGGCGGTGGGCGTGGGCAGCCCTGCGGTCGGTCGCGTGGGAGGACGGGCCGCTCAAGGGCGACGCCCACACCGACCACACTGCTGGACGCATTTCTTACCGCTTATCATGCATTACCTATCAACATGCATAACGTCTCTGTTTTGATAATTACCATCATTTTAAAAGCATGGAAATGTAGGTATAAAGATAAATTAAAAACACAGGCCAGTCAGGCAGAAGCATAGCAACTAGACTAGCTGAACATGAACGCAGCTGGAGACAACAGAATCAGGAATCCACATTTGCTAAGCATGTACTGAGTGAGGGCCATAGCTACCAGCCACTGTCTCAAGTCCTTCACTTAGCAAACAAGGGCCAACAACTTATTGGAAGCTCTTGAACGCAATAAACACCTAGCCCATAGCCCTGATTTAGTATTAAATGATCAAACACAACTAACCAGTTCACCCCTATTGGATTTCACTTAATTCATCCCTGAGTTACATTACCTCCTACCCTGTCAGTTCCAGTCTCTTCACACATTTCCTCATAGTACAATCAATTACCTAAGTTTTCCATCAACTCCCAGACTGGCTGTTCCATTCCCCCATTACAAAAAACATGAAAACCTTAAATGTAGACCTAGAATTTTATTTATTTGTATAACTAATAGATCAGTCAGACAAGCACAGTTTCAATATTAATTCTAAAAACTGGATTCCTTGTTTACCCCCGCAGTCCCAAACTCCTGTGTATATATTTATTATGATTTATTAAGTTTTGAAAATTTTGCCCCAGTGTAGCTTACAACATAATATTCATTTTCATCTACCTGAATTTTTAGAATATCAATTTCATTAGACAGATTTGTTTTAGGTTAATCTAATGCAGTAACTATTCATACTAAGTTCTTGATGCCACTCCAAACCTGGCCTTACAACTGTCATATGTAACACCATCAATAATTATCACACACAATTATTAACAAGGCGCTTATATATAATTATCAGCATTATCAGTTTGTTTGTAATAGTAGGTAGTTTCAGTTCCCAGGTTATATTCAAATTAATTCCTTGTTTTATCCTTCACACATTGTATATTCACTTATTACTGTTTAGTTTTTAAGTTGATAACTGTAATAACACAATGTCAAAGAAGTGTTATACTATGTATGTCGATCTAAGTGGAGACATTTGTCATCTCTTCCCATACTGTATCTAGACATTGTAACCTCTTTGACACAGCAGTAAATACTCTGAAGATGGCCTAATAAGCCGAAAACTGGTTAAGTAAACAAAAATAAACTTGTAGAACACACACAAAATTGTGTTTTTAATTTATCTGATTATGTTCTACCAAGAAGCGACGGAAGAATCAGTCAAAATGGTAGGTATAAAGCTCCAATAACGCCATCATATGTATTCCACTTGGGATATGAATCATGATATCTGAACGATGACGTTTACCAAATATAGTCAGTCAATAAGGCTAGAGTGTGTTCCCGCTAGCGTCCCATTCTGGTAAGATGGGACGTAGGGAGTATATCGGCAGAGTTCGAATATTTTGTAAATCAAGAGATGCAGAAGTTAGTTATGACTAACTGGTTTAAGGACGAAAAGACCCACCACGATTTAAAAATATTCAGATAATGCTGACTCTTGCATCGGGCAATAAATTACAGGCAGACGTTAGAAGAGACCGAGTTCGGGCTTGGAATGCATAGCAATGATAGTTTCCTGGGTACTGAATTATGCGTTCAACATCAATTTCAGGGGAGCTCACACAAACCAAAAGACTGAAGGAAAAGCCATGTTATTTTACATTCTACGGAAGTTCGGGGCCAGTGCAGAGGCCTTGGAGCTGCTAAGAAGGGAGGAGGAAGGCAGATTAAACTTCACGTTCACACCACGTTCATTAGTAACGGAAAGAAGAAGGCAGTCAATGCAGTGATACCATCCGCAAATATCAGAACTGAAGAAGGTTGAGGGAAGTTATGATAGTCGTTCTGGAAAGTGTTGCCAAAAGATTGAATCATTAAATCAAAGGCATATGTAAACTCTGAAAAAGTTCAAGAAATATTTATTTCAGTGACAAGAATACAGGAGAGTACACGCCTATATACAAGTATCAGATCCAAGGAACACATCGCCACATTAGGCTAGGACAATGCAAGAAATAAATATTAGCGTAGCTCTTACAGTTTTCCTATTCACTATATTGTTAAAACGATGCATGTGGAGTACATAAAACGATTACATTTTCGGACCAATAGCTCCAACGGTACTGACCGCCAGGTGTCGATCCATGATGTAACAACCAATTAGTTGTGTAGCAATACAGGCGCTGATTCGGGCATTCATTCGATCATACAAGTAGCAAATAGTGTGTTGGGGTACTTTATTACACGTCTACTGGACGTAATACTACAAGGGTTATGGGTTGACGTGTGACACGCGTCCTGAGATCTTGCTGGCCAGGGAAGTTCTGCCACGTCTTGAAGAGCGCGTTAACTTTCAAGTGCAGTGTGTGGGCAGGCATTATCCTGTTGTAACAGCACATCACCTTCCTACTGAAATAATGGCAAAAAACGGGTGTTACAACTTTTTGACTTACCGAACGTTGGTCGGTTTCCATCCACAAACACCAAAGGCGAACCAGAGTTGTAGCTTATTGCACCCTACACCATGAGGCCATACTGTCTTCGACGTATGCACTCTAGGAGAAAGCGCTCTTCAAGTGTTTGTCGTACGTGCGCAAGTCATTTGCGTGCAGACAGACTCTGCTTTCATCGCTCAAGACCAGGCTCGGTATTCCATCTTCCTATTGATTACATACCGGGTGATCAAACAGTCAGTATAAATTTGAAAACTTTATAAATCACGAAATACTGTAAATGTAGAGGTAAAAATTGATACACATGCTTGGAATGACACAGGGTTTCATTAGAACAAAAAAGAAAAGGGGGGGGGGGGGAAGTATTGTTAGACGCGTGAAAGATCTCTTGCGCTTTTCGTTTGGTGGTGATCGTGTGCTCAGCCGCCACTTTCGTCATGCTTGGCGTCCCAGGTCCCCAGACCTCAGTCCGTGCTTTGGGGTTACCCGAAGTCGCAAGTGTATCGTGACCGACCGACATCTCTAGGGATGCTGAAAGACAACATACGACGCCAATACCTCACCATAACTCCGAACAGGCTTCACAATGCTGTTCACAACATTATTCCTCGACTATTGTATTGTCGACGCATGATGGTGAAGATATAGTTCTTCACAGGAAATGCTGAATCTTTGCTTTGTCTTAATTTGTTATGCTAATTATTGCTTTTCTGAACAGATGAAGCGCCATCTGTCGAATATTTTTTGAACTTTTTTTTGTTATAATAAAACCCCATATCATTCCAAGCATGTGTGTCAATTTTACCCTCTCTATCTACATTATTCCGTGATTTATTAAGTTTCAAATTTATACCGACTTTCTGATCACCCGGTAATTTACTCATCTTAGGGAGCGATCGTTTTTATAAATGGAAAGACAGGTGCCAAGATCTCAAATCTTTTTCATCTATTTATTCACGACGCCCGGTTTCGGCACACTATGGTATCATCTGGTCTGTAGGAAATATGTCAAAAACTCATTGACAAAAACTGATTATACCAATGTTCCCTATGAAATCTGGTAGGTGTACTTGTTGACATTTTTATATAAAATCATGCTCTGGTGGGTAGTCAAGTAAAAAAGCTATATGGTCAAAGTTAAAAAAAATCATAAAATAATGTCCACCATAGAGGTGCTAAACGAGACGTGCACTATGGTGGTCATTATTTTATGTAGATTTTTCTGTTTTAACTTTGACCAGATATCTTTTTTACTTCTGAGTACCCACTAGCGCATGATTTTATATAAAAATGTCAACCATTCCTAGTGATTCTCTAGCGGCACCAGTCGAGATGTCAAAGCCGATGCTGTGATTTGAGTGATAGACGAGGTAGAGATGTAGTGCTAGTAACCGGTTGAAAACAGTTCATGTTGTCACTTATGGCCTCACAAACCCTCTTATCTGTGCTGCAGTAGCTGTACAGTCTGCCACTGCTGCTTATAGAAAACTACGGTCTTGGCGGACGCCTGTGCTGTGAGGAAGTCGGAAACCTCGTTTAAGAGGTGTGTGGAATTCACGTGACTATTGCAGCCAGAAACATTGCACAACTGACAACAGTACGTCCTGCTTGTGATGCAATTCTCCGAAAGGAACCATCCCGCCACTAGCAAGGCCACAATTTGACCACTTTCAAATTCAACTGGCTGTAGGACGGACGAGTACGTTTCCGTGTCACGGCGCCTTTTTTTTAAAAAAATCTTTATTTTTTTATTATACAAAACCCACCACCAATAAACAAAATGGGTTCTACTTTTATTACAGTGCTGTTAGTACTTTTTACTTTACAATCAATGTCTACTTGATTTTCTGTTTTGGTGTGGTTTGTTTTTTGCGTTCTGTGTTATGTAAGGTGTGCTTGTGTTGTGTTTGTGGAAGTCGTCTGCTTTAAACGTTGATATTACAGTAATCCTGCTGGCTGTAAACAATCCCTATTATCCCTTGACCGTGTAATTTTTCTCGACTCTCGCGGCATTTTATGTTTCGCTTACTAATCTGACATGTTTCGGCGTGCTTTCCTGCCAATTTACGTTGCTAGTAGTTTATATTATTGGCACCAAATATGTGTATTGGGAAAACAAGCACGTTTTTTTTAATTTTTTAAAATTTGGTACTTTCAAAAACTTACGAGAGGGGCAAATCCTTGCACATTACTTTTACACCAATCGCCTTTTCGATTATTTCTTTAAATGTTCAAATGTTTGTAAATCTATCGGACCAAACTGCGTGGTCATCAGTCCGTAGCTTACAAACTACTTAAACCTAGGTAAACTAACCTAAGGACAACACACCCACCCATGCCCCAGGGAGGACTCTAACCTCCACAGCGAGCAACCGCGCGCTCCGCAGCGTGACGCTTTAGACCGCTCGGCTACTCCACCGCGGCGATTATTTCTTTACTTTAGTAACATGTCAAAAACTTATTTCAGAAATATGCCTTGTACAAACTATATGGTCAACAGGGAATACAATTCTTAGTTTTTGTTTGGTACACACATGTGAACATGGAAACTATTCACTGTAATTTTCATCATTAGCTATTACAACCTAACATCAAAACAATGTTGCACTGTCAAGAGGTCATTGCGGCCGACATAGAAGTTTCAATACATTTGTTACAGTCTCCAGAATGTTGACGACTGCTGTCCCGAACTCAGCTTGTCGAGCACGGTCGAGGGGCTTAAAGGTTACACACAGATGACGCCGCTATGTCACTATTCTGTTGGCGGACGACGTTGAAACCATTAGCAATACATCTACTATCGCCAGCGGTATCGGCCGTTATCAGGGGGAAAGACTCTATGCCGTCTCTCCTCCACATGTATGATTTGTCTTTTTTCGGCAGTGTATTTCGTCATTCAGCCTGTAACCTAAGCAAGGCACCCTCTGTCTTCGACCTACTGGGGCCTCAAAGGTAAAGGTAACGCCGAGGCCCCTAGCAGTGTGGGAAGATGTGCGCAGAGCGGGTGTCGGGAGCTTGTACATCCGGGAGGCGTTGCGGGGGCGGCCAGATTGCGATCGGAATGCAGGGCCGGCGCGGGCGGCCCAAATATGGGCGGTGCTGCCGACACACGCCACCGCCCACTGGCGCCAGCTGGCCAGCAGTCGCAAGCAGTGGCGGCGCGTCCTACGTGATCACTGGTTCAACGAACACCCGGAAAAAACGCTCGGGGTGAAAAGAAAGGAAATAAAAAATGTTTTTAAACTATCATTCGTCACATTCTTCCATCAGCTCACTTTTTATGCAAAGTATTTTTATCGCATGAGAAACGTTTTACGTTGCGGAGACAGCATGTATATAAGTCGTAGCGCGGCCGCTTAATATAGGCGGCAGTGGCTGCAGCATTGTAATGCGCATGCGGGGCTGAGGTTCAAATTCTCTTCTGAACCCCCTGGACGCAGCATATGAGCGCTCCCACCGCAGGTAGGGGGCGAGGGGAAACGCTGTTTTTAACATTGGCGTTGGTGCTGGTAGAAACGCCAGCTCCTGGCTACTCGAGCTCTGCCGTTCACGCACGAATGTTCCCGAAGCAAAGGCAATAGAGCTACTGCGCACATCGCCTTGCGCGTGTAGAGATCCTCCATGAAGGCAACATACGCTCTTCAAATGTTTGTACATCTATCGGACCAAATTGCGTGGTCATCAGTCAGTAGCTTACAAACTACTTAAACCTAGGTAAACTAACCTAATATAAGGAACTCCTAGTTCAACGGGGCGATCTATACTTATTTAATAATGATTTTGCAGCCAAGATCGCATTTTTCATTTATTATGTTACCGGTTTCGGCGTGCTCGACGCCATCTTCAGACCTGTCGTAATTTACATAATTTCACGACATTTTTATATACTAAAAGAGTACATCCAGGTTGAGGCATCGTTAAACATAAAATTAGTACTCACAAATAAAAAATATATATCCATCTTCTAATGGTTTTGAAGTGAGGTACCTTTGAAGTACCTCACTTCAAAACCATTAGAAGATGGATGTATATTTTTTATTTGTGACTACTATTTTATGTTTAACGATGCCTCAACCTGGATGTACTCTTTTAGTATATAAAAATGTCGAGAAATTATGTAAATTACGACAGGTCTGAATATGGCGTCGAGCACGCCGAAACTGGTAATATAATAAACGAAAAATGCGATCTTGGCTGCAAAATCATTATTAAACTAACCTAAGGACAAAACACGCACACCCATGCCCGAGGGAGGACTCGAACCTCCACGGCGAGCAACCGTGCTCTCCGCAGCGAGACGTTTTAGACCGCTCAGCTACTCCATCGCGGCCATACGTCCTTCATATTCGTTTTGGCGCATCGAAAAGTCATGAAAAACACATCATATTTCGTAAAATATGACTATAAAGACGCATCAACTGTAAAAGCCGCCAGAAGAGCCGAACATGAAATCACTACTCTACACTTAGTAAGGATATCCGTGTGGTTAGCGGCATCGCTTTGCGCTGTTGAAGATAGATGGGTTCGAGACCAACTGCAAGCAATTTTTTAAGCCAATCTCCTTTTTAACAGAAACGGAACAATGACTTTTGTTACTTGACACATATACTTTGGACGTTTTTGCAAGTGTCGCTATTTTCAGGGTAAATGACATTTATACTATTCGAAGTAACAAATATTTACCTGTTTGAAAAGATGTAGAGGAGAGCAGCCTTCGTGCATTCGTAAGGTTAGGAGGGAGTGCTGCTTGCAGTGTCACGCGACCTGAAGGTAGCTTGTCTCTTCATCGTAACAGATTCATTTTGTTACAGTCACATAAAAATGTAATCAGTTACTATTTTTTAGTGTTCATGTGCATATTCATATTTTCTTGGTGTTTCTTTATGAGAGAAAAATGAACAACGTTTTAGAAACTAATCACACATCTTTAAGCTTGGAACAAAAGTCTGAAATAAAGAAGTTTGGTAGGCTGACACCTCAGGTAGAGTTGAAGTAAGCGCAAACAAGCCGAGGTAAGACATTCTGCAGATCTTGTAACGAAAAGGTGGGGGGAACAGAATGCTTTCCCCTGGCGCCACTCACAGATGCGCCCAACTTAATTGGGTTCGTTAGGCCAGTTTCTGGCCATTCAGAACTTGCGAAAGCGCTGGTGTCTGGAAAATTTGTTTTGGCGCTCTTACAAAAAATTCATTCGCTCAGATCGCAGGTTTACGTAAATGATGACTACTTTCGTTAACTAGCATCGTCATTTTCATCTCTCAGAATCGGATTATTCCACAGTAATAAAACAATGTGACAGAACAGAAAAGAGAAGCATATCGGCTTTCACCAAATGTTAAGTCATGGAAATGGCAATTAACCCTTAACATAAATGTAAGATTGTGGGTACGCCAGATGCCACACAGATTCATTGGAATAAGACGAAGTGCAGTTCCCTCAACAATAGAACTAGGTTACGGCCGACGCTGGAGTATTGCTCATCAGCATGGGCTCCGTGCCAGAGAGTCGGTAGATGACAGAGAAAGAAGATCCAACGGACTGCAGAACGTTTATTTACAGGCTCATTCAGTAAGTTCGAAAGCGTCACCGACATAATCGGGAAACTCCAGTGGCACACTTTGCGAGAAACGTTCTGTATCGTGGTAAGAGCTCCTGTCAAAGATCCGAGAGGATACGTTTATTGTACAGTCGACCAATATATTGCTCTCTACTATATATACCACGCGAAATAACCACAAGGATAAATGAGAAAGATTAGAGCTCACCCACAGGCACACTGGCAATCGTTATTTCAGCGAACCATTCGTGACTGGAATAGGAGGAGGAAGCGACCGTGGTATACACAGTACCCTCTGCCACATACCGTCAGGTGGTTTGCAGAGTATAGAGTTAGATGTAGCAACAACATGCAAGCAACATAGCTCATCATTACGTTTGGTGAAAGGCGATACGCTTCATTTCTTATTCACGGAATGTATGGCATTAACTGCGAATGGGTAAAGTTGAGAATGTGTACTCAGCCGGGACTCGAATACGCGTCTTCTGCTTTCTAGGCAGTTGCTCTCTCTTCTACACCACTGGGGACACAGCGATCATCACACCTGCGCGGAATAAAAATACGCCTCCCGTCAGAAACAAATTCTCGACTTTACCCCGGCCCACTAGAACTCAAACTCGTAGTTATTGTAAACTAATTACCGTAAGAGTAAGGGCTTAGCAGTGCCTCCGCACTGACGAAACGATCACTGCCTGTCATTGGCATTTATGGAAGTTACCCAGAGGTTAATGATTCCTTAAAATATGTTACCATGTAATCATATTTTTTTAATATTAGTGAATTGGCATCCCGAGAAA
The DNA here is from genome assembly GCA_026315105.1 of Locusta migratoria. Classification (NCBI taxonomy): domain Eukaryota; kingdom Metazoa; phylum Arthropoda; class Insecta; order Orthoptera; family Acrididae; genus Locusta; species Locusta migratoria. Next base: position 368,695,973 of record CM048744.1, read on the forward strand.
TTTCGTGTACTATAAGGATGTCGACACGAAGAGAAGCTTGACAAGGTCTTTTTATGGCAGTAAGAGACTTGAGCATTAATATCTGAAACTTAACGAAAAATCAAAATTACGAAAATGACGGGAAGACAATGACACTGCACATCGCATTTAAAAGGCATTTGTAATAAATATCTCTCCTTGGCAGGAATTACATCACAGAATGTACGAGCACAATGAAAGGAGACCCGTGTCATTGATATAACACTTAGAAGATGGAACAGTTCTACTACAGAAACTGCCCAACATATTTTTGAGTACTGTTGCACACTGCGGGATCCTCCTTATATGAAATTGACGGAGGACAAATGAAGTGTTAAGAGAAGAGCAGTTCGTTCGCGATACAGGGTAGAGTGTATCACGAGTTATCGTTGGGGCGAGATCTAATTGCGAAATTTCTTTTACCAACTTCCTTCATTCTTTCGCATCTCTCTATTAGCTAACATTTATAATCTCAATATTGTTTCAGACGCTAAGTGGCAGGGTTTATATTTGTGTGTAAAAATAACAGGAAGTAGGTGGCTTTATACGGTTAGTTGAGGTTGCAGTGTTTCAAAAGAATGTTGGGGTGGAGTGGGTGTTGTGTGAACTCCATCATGGTCTTATTTCAACGGCCGCGGTGGCCGAACGATCTGCGCCCGCCAGTTACAGTCTGCACGGCCACTATGGTCGGCGGTTCGAATCCCCCCTCGGGCATGGATATTTGTGCCGTCCTTAGTATTAGCTAGTTCATATGTAGTTTGTAAGTTTAGGGACTGATGACCCCGCATTTAAGTCCCATAAGCTCTACAAACATTTTTTCTTATTTCAACAACAACATAATAATAATAATAATAATAATAATAATAATAATAATAATAATAATAATGTTTGTATAGCTTATGGGACTTAACTACGGGATCATCAGTCCCTAAACTTACAAACTAGTTATGAACGACCTAACACTAAGGACAGCACAAATATCCATGCCCGAGGGGGGATTCGAACCCCCGACTGTAGTGGCCGTGCAGATCGTGACTGGAGCGCCTCAGTCCCTTCGGCCACAGCGGCCGGCGTAATAATAATAATAATAATAATAATAATAATAATAATAATAATAATAATAATATTTACAGTAGCGACGTAATTCAATGCAAACGATAATGTGTGTATTGTTACTGTAGCCATTAGCATCTGACTCATTTACCGAAGATGAACTACAGATGGGGGCTGTAGGGTATGAAAAGGCGGGGAATGGTGGGAGTATGAAGTCTTAGAAGGGTAGTAGAAGGATAAACGCCTTACAGTTGATACACGATGACTCAAAAAGATGATCTTTCTGCAGTGTCAAACAAACCTTGATATCAGGAGAGATAAGAACTGTGATAATTGCTTTTATAGTGGCAGTATCACTGTTTCTGTTACACGTGGAAGCGTCGCTTAACGCTACTGAATACTTGTCAGGTGTTAACTCCCAGGCAACTCTGAACGTCCTAGCACTTGTAATTAACACATTATCAACGGAAATATTGTTACTGCCGATTGCATCCTGCAATTAATTTACAACTAATATTGTGACACAGATTATCAGCATGCCACAGAGCTGTTCAACAAAACCTGACGTAAGTATTGGAATCAAGATTCCACCTACGTATTATTTTTAAGCGGTGGAGTGGCCGAGCATTCCACGGCACCTAGGCGCGGAGCGCGCCGCTGCTCGCCGTCGGAGGTTCGAGTCCTCTCTTGGACATGGGTGTATTTGTTGTCCTCAACATAAGTTAAAATAATTTATAAGCCTAGGGACTGATGGCCAGAGTAATTAAGTCCCATAGATTTACAAACATTTGAACATTTAAAACAAAATGAACAAGTAGACCTGAGATACCACAGCGGTATTTATTTGGGATGTAAAACCTTGTACAAAGACCACATAACTGAAAATAAATGCCCTTGTGAAGTGACGAAGATGATGAAGCCAGTAGTGAATGTGGCGCCACTGCTGGCAGTGAATCAAAGGAGGTCTCTGGGTGTGTTGAGGTACAGAAGTCTTTGCAGCTCCCACATACTGCTAAGTTGATCTGGTATAGCAGTGGGTGGTGTTTCGAGGAGACATTTTCGATAGGCAAGATGATCGGGAGAACAGAGAGGCGAAGGCAGCAATGCAATCTGACGGGTGACAAAGAAGTCTTGACATTGCATGCCGCGTGAAGTCGTGCGTTATTTTGATCCAGTGTGGCCGCGGCAGTCTTCGAACTTATTTGAAGACAAAAGGCTGCAACACTTCACAGATGTAGCGCTGGCTGCTTAGAGTGCCGGAAATGCGTACTAGGACGGTGGGGGAGTGGAATCCAATGCCACTAGAAACCATATCACCGTGTGTAAGACAAGTATGAAGATGCATAAGGCAACAGTTCAGCAGTCGCTCTCAACTTGTCTCCAGACAATCCTATCACCGTGCTGGAATCGTTGGTAAAAATAATGCCGTTCCGCTCCCGATGTTGCCTGCTCCGCCAAGATGGTCGCATTAGAGTTTGGAGACAGCGTTGTGAGAAAGAGTATAACTGCTGCCTTATGCCTCGCCATAATGGCCATGCGTCCGATAATATGGTTTGGGATGGTACTGAATTGTACTCTCGCACCTACTCACCGCTCCCTCTAGTACGTTACGACGGTTCACCAGAGAGCCTGTGAGGTGTTGGGGCGTCTTGTCCTTCTAGACGCTTACAGTTTGTCGTAGATGATGCATTCCACCCCTGACACGCCCTATTCCAGACTACTACGTCACGCAATGTATTGTATTGTTGCCTTGGCGTTCGTGTTCTCCAGAACTCTCGCCTGTTGGAAATGTCTGGTGGAACAACTGGCCAGGGATACACCGGCCACTGCTGCACCAGATCAGCTTTTGCAGTAGGCCTATGTGGAAGCAGCGTAGACTGCTGAAGCCCAAAAACACTCCAGAGTCTCTGTGATTCAATGTCCAGGGTGCGTGCAACGGTTAAGGCCAGCATTGACGGCAACATTCAATACTGATTTCATCATCATCCACACTTCACAAGGGTGTTGAATTTTAATCGAGAGATCTTTGTACAATGTCTTATTCCCAAATTGGCTGCGATACATCTTTCTTGGTGTTGCATTTTTACCTTACTATGACGTGAATGCACTGCATTCAGAGAGAGAAAATTATAGCCAAATGCAAAAAACGTATTGACTATTACTCTAAATATAGCGTCATTATAACACTTTAGACCTATTACTGATCACTGTTTATCCAAACACAAGTTTAATAATGTTGAAATTTTTATAAACCTATTGGACGAAACTGCTATAGTCACTAGTCCCTAGCCGCGGCGGATTGGGCGAGCGCATTGAGGCGCTTGGCTTTGATGCGCGATGCCGTACACCGTTGGGAGGTTCGAATTCTCCCTCGGGCATGGATGTTTGCGTTATCTTTAGTCTAAGTTAGTTTGTAAATTTAGGGACTTATGACCCCGCAATTAAGTCCCATAAGCTTAAACATTTGAACATTTTTGAACATTAGTCCCTAGACTTACTGAAGAGGACCTGGACGTGAAAATGAGTGAAAAATAAAATTTGTCTCCATCTGATAGACAAATTTGTCCCGTTTCCAAAAATGTAAGGTTTATTTATTTTTAAATAGTTATTCTAGTATTAAACGCTCTTTGTACAACTGTCTGCACGCTTGCTACGCTGATGCTTCAGGCAAGGTACATCATAAATATTCCATGCCTGCCACAGTCATGGAAACAAAGCCAATATACAGGGACCTTGCAGATAAAAAATTACTTAGCAATATCTACATGGCCGTACACAAAATCCTAATGAGAATTTCAACAGCTGAGTGTGGCAACGAGTACCGAAAACAGTGTGTTGGATGGGCAGTACTCAAAATAGCTGTGAGGAAATGATCCTATCTGTTTCAGTGATGGTGCAATTAGCAGGAGGAAACTAATGGATGAATTAGGCATCCAACCAGGAAATAATATGATAGCTGCTCTGACTGCCATAGATCGTCAACGACTATTTGAAACTGAAAGGGCTGTGGAAGCCACCACTAGAGTCCTGAGTATGGAAAGGACTCCCGAAAAACTCTGTAGAGGATAAGGAAGCAGTTGGCCAGCAATATTATGCCACTGAAATGTTCTGAAACAGGCATACGGTGAGTCTAAAACATTCTTTTCTCATTTTCTCTAAACTACATTTTCAGGACAAAAGGTCACATATCTCCATAATAGTTTTAGCTATGTTCACCAAATTTCTCCCAATTAAAGAATGGGACAGTATCTTTGTAACACATTGCAGAAATGATCTATGTTTGTCATTCTCTATATAATTTTTATGGTAATTTTTAGACCAAATAGTAATAAAGTGTAATAAGGATTGTTCTACTTCCTCAGAAACAAGAGGCATAATGTGTTCCTACGAATGTTGACAGCAGCCTGCCACAGTCTAAATGCTGTTAGACTGGCGATGCACCAGAAAATGGTATCTGGCAGGCTCCACCTCTATCTGCAGAGTACTTACTGCAGGTATACACTTACCAACAATCCCGAGTTTCTGTTCACAAAATGGGATATTCTCAGAGCCGAATGCAAATGTGAATATAAACAAAGTTTCATACCTCGTAAGTCCCTTTTAAAAATTCGCCTTTAACTGCAAAGCTCTTGTATATTCAAAATCCTAGTAAAGTTTTCTGCACTGTTTCGAGATGCAGAGCTTTGGAAATCATCGTAGAACGAGAAGACAAACTGAATACAACTTACCACGTAAGACTTGCATGGTGCAGAAGCACTCAACACTGGGTACTCACCTGGAACAGAAGAAAAGGAAAATTACGTTCAGAACACGGGTATCGTTAAAATAGTCATTTAAAATACTTCCTCTAAAAATATCAGACAAAGCGAAACCGCCATCAAATTTCATCTCCACACAATAACAACTTTTAAGCAGATTTCATCTGTAAACTGCTTTACACAAATTCAGTAATTTGACACGTACTGTACTCAGAAGGGAGGAGGAAGGATGCTTGGATATTAACGTCCCGTCCACAGCGTGGTCATTAGAGACAGAGCTTACGCTCGGAATGTTTGAGTAAGAATGTGGTAGGAAATGGGCCATGCCCTTTCAAAGGAACCATACCGACATCTGCCTGGAGTGATTTTAAGAAATCACGGAAAACCTAAATCTGGATGGCCGAAGGTGGATTTGAACCACCATTCTTCCGAATGCGAGTCCAATGTATTACCACTGCGCCACCTCGCTCGGTCTGTAGTCAGAGCAAAGCAAGGCAAATGTAGTTCTCTCTACTGATTGTTTACGTGCAACGCGACATATTCACTGTTACCGAGCGAGGTGGCGCAGTGGTAAAACACTGGACTCTTATTCGGAAGGATGGTGGTTCAAATCCACCTCCGACCATCCAGATTTAGGTTTTCTGTGATTTCCCTAAATCACTCCAGGCAAATGCCGGGATGGTTCCTTTGAAAGGGCACGGCCAATTTCCTTCCATATCCTTACCCAAACACTCCGAGCGTATCCTCCGTCTCTAATGACTACGCTGTCGACGGGACGTTAAACACTAATCTTTTTCCCTATTCACTGTTTATGGGGAGGAGGGGGTCACAGATTAACGGTTATGTTCCAGTTGTTTGTGTGTGAATGACGATTAACGACAACTTCGAAAATTATTGCTCGTGTAAATATAAGGAAATGCATCTGGAGATGGATCTAGTACCCATTAAAGCCTCGCGTTGCCGTATGGCAGTCATTTTCAACCTTTTCCAATATGCGACCTGTTTCGTCTCTTTTATGGGACCATAATTTCCGTGTGACGGGGAGGGTGAATGTCATTTTTGAAACACGATCGTGGTGTAGCTATAGGCATAAAATGTTGATAACATTAGCCCAGAACAAACTAGTATCATAAACAGAAGTACTTTGTTTTCCAACGAGCTACTGTGTTTTCTCTCCGTTCGCAGAGTGGGAGACGATGCCCTCCGGAAGCAACGGTCATAAAGCGTGGCGGGCGTAGCCCTGGTTACGGACGCTGCTTCCGGCACACGTCTCACTGTCACACCTCGCGCTTCCTTACGCTAGTCCTTAGACACCGTTTCTGCAGACTACCTAGGACTTGTTTTGAAAACACACATATGTACAATTCTGCACTTCACAAAATGCAGAAATCTACACATCAATTATATATGTGCGTGGTGTGTTCTCTGGTCTTTTGCATTATCAATTAGGATGAAAAAAAAATTACGATGTCTGCACTGAAATCAACGGGGAAAAATTGAAAATTTGTGCCCAGCCGGGATTCGAACTCGGGTCGTAATGCTTCCTTCAAAACTTTTTTCCCTTGTCCTACTTACGTCACCGTATTTTCCACCCTTCCATGAAATCTACCATCTCACAAGTTGCATTCAAAATATTGGATAAACACACTGAATAGTTGTTTTAACATACGAAAATGCACATATGAAAAAGTCTTAAGGCTTCAAAACATGTAACAATCCTGATGTTTTAATGATTGTAGCGCTCTGCCAATAATAATAATAATAATAATAATAATAATAACAATAATAATAATACACTAGAGGGCCCGTGTGAATACTTCGCACCGTTAGTGGAATGACAAAAAAGTTGGGGGACAAAATAGAAGTTGAATGTTCATGTACAGCTTCCTACAAAATTAATCAATGCAAGTGTTTAAAAGAGAAAATAAAAGAGCTTGATCCGCTGAGTGTTAAGTCAAAAAGAAGTGCCTAACTTAATTAGAACCTAAGATATCGTAAAACAAACCGATTAAAATATTCAACGCAGTAACAGAAGGATACCGCGTTTTAATAAAAATAAAGGATAGAGACTGAAGTTAATACTGATACTTCGTGACAAATCTGCGAAAGAATAACTTTCGTTTAAAACAAAAATGAAGGAAATCGGCCGGGTAGTTTGGTCTAGCCGACTGACTTTAGTTTTCGTAGATTCTTTTAATATACATGATTATTATTAGGGCGAGGAGGACTCTCAAGTTTCTTGTCTCTACTGAATGTAAACAATTTATTACGGTTCCAACAACCTCTGAGACGGCGTAAAGGCTCTTGCTAATTGAGTGTTCTTGTTCCAGCGATTCAGTACAAGCAAGGAAAAACAGCCGGCAACGGTTTGAGAATTTACTGCAGGTCGGGCGTCGAGCAGCGTTTACGATAAGGTATCGTTATCTAAGTCTCTCTAAAGATAAAAGAGTTATCAACATTCCAGGCACGATGAAGCTGCCAGCGTTACCTCTCCCACTGCACCAGTAACTGTTAGAGATAGTGTGTACAATGGAAACTAGCATCGTCTCCACTGTAGTAATTACTGGGCTTATCCTGCGGCTATGCGAAAAGATCTGCACAATACCGGACTGGGGAGGCAGTTCGAAATTGCAGACTACAACTTCCCATACGGCCATGCCACTGGAAGAGTATTTACTGTGTGCTTACGAGCATTCTGAATGATACACTCGTAGATTAAATGAACTCTGTTGGTAACTGTGGAGCCATATCTTGCTGATAAACGATAAGGATGAAAACGTTCAACTGCAGACACTAGTGGTAGCAATAATTTGCTGGTATGCAGTTGGATCATTACGTTCAACCTCCATAACATTTAGATAATCTTATAGGTCAGTTTGCAAAATTCTAATGAGTGAATAAGCACTTCTATATAAGGAGTGTTCTGAATTTCGAGGACTTTTAGACGGGTTTGAGTGCTTAATGCGTTAATAATGGCCCCGTTTCGGGAATGACGCTACCTACGACGCTGTGAAACAAATATACTGCAAGATCTTTGCTTTCTATAGCATGGAATGAGATAATATGGACAAAAACTGAAAAATCTGGTGAAAACAAACTTTACAAATGCTTACTATAAAAGCTATGAGCCTCTGACCATTAAGAAGAGACGTATCTACAGTATCTCGCAAAGTAACTTACGCATTGCAAAGCCATTAATAATTAGACTTTTTCTAGGTGTTTTGGTTAATACTAACTCCTTCGAAAACATGAAAAGCAAAGATATTTAATTAAAAAAGATTTGTTTCACAGTGTTAAAGAAATGCGCTAATAGCGTCATCTAATATTTCCGAACGTTGGTTCCCGGGAATTATCGGACACCCTCTACAGCTTGCCTACTTATTACTAGAGAAGTGTTAACATAAATTCAAGCTTGCATTGAAGTATTTCGACGTTCTTTTACTCTTATCCATTAATAAGACAGTCAGGTTCGTAGACTACAGTGTACTGTTGTCGGTGTTGACGTCAAGACAGGGAGGAAAGAGTCCCGTTAAAGTCCTTTCGTGCTTAATACGCCGAACTGGGTGTGTATATAAATGGTAAAATGACCGTATTGTTGACCCTGTACGTTTCCACTTACATTTTTGGTGAACATCATTTGGAGAAGTGTAACTTGCACATTGTTCAAAAAACTTAGGGGATCAGTTGAGATATCTAGGTTTTGAAGTATTGTCATTGGCAAAATTTAAATGCTTCGGCGTCTTTCTGTCGGTTATATGTAGTGGAGTCAACAACACTACGGCAATCGACATAGTGGTAATAACAGAAATGCAACAACAAAGTGACTTGCCCGAAGCTATGTCATAGAGAGCCACAGGAAAGTTGGAAGCAGGACAGAGAGAGATGGCTGCAGTTATAGGAGTGTACGAAAGTGTAATTTCCATGAACTCGATGCGATTTCAGACAAGAGGACCCTTTAAAATATGGCAAGACCAAGGTCGTCGACGGATAACATCAGACAGAGATGAACGTTATCTCCGGTTAACAGCCCGTCGAGACACGAGGCTGAAGGCAACTCGGCTGCAACGCACCCTCCAGGCAGCAATAGGACGCACAATATCAACACAAACAGTCCTTCGGGAATGTGGCCTCTACATACGCAGACCTATGGTGCGTGTTCCAATAAAACCGCGCCACCGTTTAGCCTGCAGAAACTGAACGGAGGAACATCAGGATTGGAGGCTTAACGAATGACGCCGGGTTCTGTTCACAGATGGATTAAGATTTTGTCAGATTGCCTTTCACAAAGAGTGTCTCTGCTTAACTGTCAATGCAGCGCGATCGCGTACCACTTTCCTGGCCTCCTTTATATGTGAACTTCCATTAATTATTCAGGCACTACATACTGGATTACATGTCTTAAGTGGCAATTTGCAGAGAAGGTTCATCACAGCTCCCATGGATAATGGTAAGTCACTTGCCGAAATGTAGATCTAAACACTAAAGCAGTTTGTTACAAAACAACAACTGATTGCTACAGAACACCCATTTGGATATTAAAGATTGGGTGTTCAGGCGGACAATCGTTCACTCAAATGACTGTTCAAATATTTGTAAAGCTATTGGACCAAACTACTATGGTCATCGGTCCCTGGTCTTACAAACTACTTAAATTAACTTCTCAGAGGTAGAGAGAAGGTCCTTCGACCTTTTGTTTCCTACGCTTAAACCATAGGACACCGGTTTCTTTAGGTGGACGATAACGCTGCCGGCCGCGGTGGCCGAGGGGATTGAGGCGCGCCAGTCATGATCTGCACGGCCACTACGGTCGGGGGTTCGAATCCCCCCCTCGGGCATGGATATTTGTGCCGTCCTTAGTAGTAGCTAGTTGATAAGTAGTTTGTAAGATTAAGGACTGATGACCCCGTAGTTAAGTCCCATAAGCTATACAAACATTTGAACACATTTGACGATAACACTCGCTGCACTGATGGACAAGCCGAGCGGTCTAAAGCGCTTCGCTGCGGAGCGCATGGTTGCTCGCCGTTTGAGGTTGGAGTCCTCCCTAGGGCATGGGTGTGTGAGTTGTCCTAAGGTTAGTTTACCTAGGTTTAAGTAGTTTGTAAGCTACGGATTGATGACCACGCAGTTTGGTCCGATAGATTTACAAACATTTGAACTGAAGGACAACGTGCTTGAATCTGAGGGAATTGAACGAATGCAGTGGCCAGCTTGTTCATCGGACGTAAACCTGATTGAGCATATCTCGGATGCACTTGGCAGACGCATTGCACGCAGGCCATATCATCCCACAACGGTTTCAGAGCTGGATATTGTGCTCATAGAAGAATGGTCAAATATCCCTCAAGAGCTGATCGATAACCTCTCACTGTCAATATCACGCAGGTGCGCAACTGTATTGGCCTTCCGAGGTGATCTCACACGACATTAGAAGGCACCGAGAATGACATTTTTACTATTATGGTAGCTCCATGGCACGTAGCTCTAAGTCAATGCCATGCCAACATCAGGTAAAGAGTTGATACTCAAAATATCGTACTGTATCACACACAAATTACAGCTGTAACCCACATCCGAATAAAATGTTTTACCATGTGTATATTTCGTATGACTTCGCCTGATCCCTTAATTGTTTTGAGTAGTGTGTTTTTCGACGATCGTGACGCTAATGAGGCTGTCAAGGCCGTCGCTTCTGTTATGTGCAGCTCCTCATTTCCTCAGCTCGGCCCGCATCATCTACGCTATTAGAAACGCGGCGTATAGCAAGAAGCCCGTGAACGTCCGCGGCGGGTGCGTCGTCTGGGATGCACCCACTGCGGCCGGCTTTAGAGGTTTCTCCCGCGTGTATCTGTGACGCAAGCGCCGCGTCCCTGCTGAGCTTGCGGGCCGCGGTGGAGTAGCCGAGCGGTCTAAAGCACCTCGCTGCGGAGCGTGCAGTTGCTCGCCGTGGAGGTTCGAGTCCTTCCTGGGGCATGGGTGTGTGTGTTGTCCTTAAGTTAGTTTACCTAGGTCTAAGTAGTTCGTAAGCTACGGACTGATGACCACGCAGTTTGGTCCGATAGATTTACAGACATTTGAACATTTGAGCTTGCGGCTCGCCTCCAACACGCCCGTGCTGACAGGTCTGTGCAAAACAGAGGCTTACAGGAGAAATTACGCACCCCGACCACGTAAACGGCGGGCGCAGGAGCGTGTGAAATGACGCACTCACGGCTTGTAAATACTGGCTGCATAAGCGCCAGGTGACCTTGTCATCGTTACAGCACACATCCTAGCGTCTGATTGTATTATCCCGGCACTAACAGCGCAGCGGGTAGCTTGCAAATGACAACATAAACAACTCAGGAAGGCCAACGCACTGGAGAACCCGGAAATCGATAGCCGGCAAACAACTACTTCGATCATTGGTGATCTGGAGTGTGTTGCTGCTCCTTATCACGAATGATCATCAGAAACCGAATAGAAGCTTTATTTTTTGTTCAAGGCCACACCCATTGAATGCGGTCTTCATTTATTATACGTGAAACTACATAAAGTAGATAATTGTTGATATTTTCTACGAAACGTTACTAATTTCGGATCCTATTCAAGGTCTGCCACTGCTACAAGACTAAAATGTGCCCGATCGGCTATCATGGTTTAGCTTTACCTATTGTTTCGGCGAATTACTTCGAAAGCGTGTAGAATCCTCTAAGCAATGTGCTAGCATTGCTAATTACAAATTTACATAAAATTGTGTGTTCTTCTTGAATTTGTGATAGAATGATGTTAAATGAAACTTTGTATTTGGTCTGAAAACCAAACTTTTATTTTAAACGTTGATGAATGATGTTAGATGGCATTTGTTACAATGATACTCATTCTATTTACGTTTTCTAGATTAGTGTCTTTGCGATTGCTTTCACTCTGGAAGAAGTGTACTAACACATCATCAGGTTTAGCGTAAATGGCTCTTTTATCGACTTGGTGACTTTGTTTTCACGTGAATAACTCTTCAATGAATATTTAAATTTACGCAGTTGATGCGTGCAGTGTCAGGCCATTGTATGAATTCCTACTTAAGCTATTGGCTCCCTGCTCGGTGGAACTAGCGCATAAATGAGTACGTACGAAATTTAACTGTAAGATTATTAGCTAATATAGTCTATTTGCCATTCTCTAGTACGTATATTAGGTATCTGCAACTACATAAATACTCTGCAAATCACATTGCAGTGCGTGGCAGAGGGTTTGTCGAAGCCGCGGTAGATAAGCAGTGGGCATTGTGGCGCCGTGATGCGGTGCGCACGGCCGTTCGCCGTCGAGGGTTCGAGTCCCCCCTCCCCCCTCGGGCACGGGTGTTTTTTGCTGTCCTTAGTTTAGTTTAAGTAGTTTGTAAGCTACGGACTAATAACGCAGCAGCTGAGTCCGATAGATTTACAAACATTTGAACATTTGGTTTATCGAACCGCTTTTAAGATATTTCTTTACAGTTTCACTATCTCTAATAGCGCGCGGGAAAAAGAAACAACACCTAAATCTTTCCGTTTTCGACATGATAGTGTAATTCACAGATATTTCTGTCTTACTGAAGCCAAAAACCATGTGTAACATTTACAGGACATAAATGTATTTCCACCTTAAAAGACTTTTGCTATCACGGCTTCAGTCTCTTGAAGACTTGTTCATAACTGTGAATTACACATATTTTACAAGTGCTTAATAATGATGAATAGTCGAAATTAACTAATCGCACATTTAAATAAAAATAATTATAGACAGCCTGCAGCGAACCATGTTTTGTTTCCTAAGATATTAGATTCTGTGGATCTCACAAAATAAAATATTTAAAAAGTAGTATGTATTAGAACGTTGCTGATTCTCGGGGTAAGGCAGCGGCATAAAGTTTAGAATAATTCACAAGTAGAGGGGGTACCTGAAAATTTATGGGGTTATTTTAATTTGGGAGTAAGACTTTTGAACCCCTTGACTGAGAGAAAACAGCAACATCCCAATAGTGAAAAAGTCAGTAAATTCCCATCACAAAACGGCGCAAGGTATATGAGGCCTCATCACTTGATATGTGATTACCGTCGTTGCGGGCGTAGCTCTACACTGTCTTCCAACGTTTCTAATACTTTCAGTGAATCCATATATGTCTTACCAGCTCTGTATAGCAATCCCATAGACTACTGATGTGGAAAAATCAGGCAGTATTTTATGAAAACTTCAGGAGGAAGCAAATTGAATAGTCAACATTGTGCTGCACTTAATTCAGTACTGAGCTTGATTATGAAGTGCCTCTAACGTAAATCTTGAGAATGATGGATTCTGTCATTTTATTATTGACATGTAAATTTTATTTGAGTGACATCAATATGGATGTCTACCAATGTGCTATATCAGAAATTGTTGTTACAGCAGTGATGTAAAAAATTACGACAGGTCTGAAGATGGCGTCTATCACGCCGAAACCGGTCATATCATTAAAAGAAGAAAGCGATCTTGTCTGAAAACCTCTTATTAAACAATTCTAGATCGCCCCAACAATGTGTTCCTTATATATTTTTTGAACAAATGAAAGATTTGGAATAAATACATACTACAGAAAATGATACTTTTAATTACACGTTTATAACGAGAGGGGGGGATGAAGATGTGGAGGAGGAGGAGGAGGAGGAGGAGACAGGGAGATGGATAGTGGGAGGAGAGAATGAGGACGCAAAGACAGGCAGATGGGGGAGGAGCAGATGGACGGAGAGAGGTGGGAAGTTTGACAGAAAGGTGTTGGACTAACAGACGAACCAATAAATAACCGGGAAACGTTTGGTTTCTGGCTAGTAATCCAATTTAGTTAGGCATTTCGAGCATCTGTAAGTCACGTGTCCACATGTGACAGAATGAGGCGTAGACTGTTGAGGCGACAGGTGCAGGTAGGGAGCAGGTGTGGGGTCAGTCGCCCCGGCAGCCTGCAGCGTGTGGCCTGGCGCGCTGCCACCAGCCGTGATGGAGCGGCGGGATAACCCGCCCAGATTAACGCCCGCACAAAGGAGCCACGGGACCAGCAGGTGAGCGCCAGTTGTGCGTTTTATAATCACTGTAGTTAACAACGGGGTGCAGGCTATGGACACCTAAAACACAACAACTAAGCACTGACACAAACACAAAACATCAGCGAAACAAGTAACAGCAGACTTGAGGGAAACGGAAATATCGGAGGATGAAATAGGGGAACGAGGGTCAGACCAAAACGTTTCAAAGGCTTGCGGGAGAAAACGAAGAAGCGGACAGGTGAAATATGAGCAGAAGAAAGAAGAGAAAATACAGAGAGAATGAAAATCTACTGAAAACAAAAGATGAAACAAGACAGTAACTTAATATGGTCTTTTTCAGATCAAATCAACAACAACAACAACAACAACAACAACAACAACAACAACAACAACCCTTTAATGCATGACTTTTTATTTGAAGCTATAAAAAATACCACGATTTATGTATAGTGCGTATACACCGAGAAAAATATTGAAAAAATTCCTTAAAATTATATTCATAGATGGTCAGCCGTATATTGTTTCCAAGATCTATCACTATTGTGCTGCTCAACTTTCCAGAAAGTAACTCATAATGCAACAGTAGGATATGATTGACTACTTTTACATGGTAAAGCAGGACTTACAAATTACTTATGCTAAGGGATCCACACACCCATGCTCGAGGGAGGACTCACCTACTAACTGAGCGACTGCGTAATCCGTGACAAGACGCTTTAGACAGCCCGGTCATTACCGCGGATCCGATCGCGCGACCTCTGCTCCCGGTAGCGCATATATTCGACAATGCACCGTAAAGAGCGTGGCGGAGGGTACACTGCACCACTACTAGGCATTTCCTTTCCTATTCCACTCACAAACAGAACGAGGGAAAAAGAATGTTTATATGCTTCTGTACGAGCCCTAATTTCTCTTACCTTGCTTTGGGATCTTTACGCGAAATGTACATAGGCGGCATAAACATCGTTCTACATTCACTTTCAAATTACAGCCCTCTAAATTTCCTCAACAGAATTTCTCGAAAAGAACGTCGTATTTCCTCTAGCGATTCCCATTTGAGTTCCCGGAACATTTCCGTGACACTCGCGCATTGGTCGAACCTACCAGTAACAAACCTAGGTGCTCGCCTCTGAACTGCCTCTATGTCTTCCTTAAACTGATCTGCTGCGGGTCCCGAAGACTTTGAGCAATACTCAAGACGTGGTCGTACAGCGTTTCATATGCGGTCTTCCCGAAATTCTCCCAATAAACCGCTCGGCTGTCCGCCTTCCTCACAACTGTCCTTCCATGTTCGTTCCATTTCATTTTGCTCCGCAATGTTATGACTAGATTTTTGAATGGCGCGAATACATTAAGAAGCTCACTACTAATGCTGTATTCGAACATTATGGGTTGATTTTCCTACTCGTATGCATCACCTTACAATTTTCTACATTTAGAGCTAGCTGCCATTCTTCGCACCAACTAGAAATTTTGTCTAAATAATCCTGTATGCTATTACAGTCAGTTTATGACGAGACCCTCCGATACATCACAGCAACATCAGCAAGTAACCGCAAATTACAAGTTACTCTGTCCATCAGCTCATTTATATAGATAGAAAATAATAGCGGTCCTATCACACTCCCCTGGGGCACGCCTGACGATACACTCGTCTCTGATGACCACTCGTCTCTGATGAACACTCGCCGTCGAGAACAACGTACTGCGTTCTATACTTATGAAGACTTCCAGCCAGTCACAAGTCTATGAACCTATTCCATAAGCTCTTATCTTCGTTAGCAGTCTGCAGTGCGGCACCGCGTGAAATGCCTTTTTGAAATCTAGAAAAACACAACCTACCTGTTGCCCTCCATCCATGCCTCGCAAGATGTCATATGAGAAAAGAGCAATCTGAGTTTCACACGAACGATGTTTCCTGACCCCGTGCTGATTCATAGAAAGAAGCTTAACCATAAAGGAAATTTACTATATTCGAGCTGATAATATGCTCCAAAATTCTACAGGAAACTGATGTCAACGATATCGGCCTATAATTATGTGGGTCAGTTCTTTTACCTTCCTTATAAACGGGAGTCTCCTGCGCTTTCTTGCAATCACTAGGAACTTTGCGCTGAATTATTCAGCGATAAGTGCAAGCTAAGTAAGGGGGCCAATGCCGCAGAACACTCTTTGTAAAACCGAACTTTTATTCCATCTGGACCAGGAGACTTTTTCGTATTTAGCTCTCTAAGTTGTTTCTCTACACCGGAAATACCTGTCCTCTATTTCGGAATTATGACGTTGCTCAAATGATGGTACATTTGTGCCGTCGTCCTACGTGAAAGATTTCTTAAATGTTTAAATTTAGAACTTCAGCTTTCCGTTTGCTTTCTTCTGTTACTGCCCCGGAATGATCGAGTGACTGGACAGTGGGCTTTGACCCGCTTACCGATTTTACATAGGACCAGAATTTTTTCGGGTTCTCGGAAAGATCTTTTGCTAAGGTATGGCTGTGATAATTATTGTGTGCTTCGCGCATCGATCTTTCTACAAACGCACGAATCTCTACTAACTTTTGCCTGTCGTCATTTGCGTGTTCTGTTTTTAACCGAGAGTGCAACAGCTTTTGCTTTCTCAGTAGCTTTCTAACATAATTATTATACCACGGTGGATGTTTCCTATCTTTAATCGACTTTAGAGGCGCACATTTGTCTAACCCTTTACTTACAATGCATTTAAATGTAGTCCCTAAAACCCATCTGCAGCAAGGATAGCAGGATGACAATGCTACAGAGATGCCATTGCTGGTTCTCGGATGGCGCGTAGGAGTGAAGGTGTTACTGTGTGTTTCATGCACAACACGCCAAAGTAGATACAAACATCTGAACATACTGCTCAATGAAATGTACAATGTTAAAACTGGGATTATCACAATCACCCGTCGGTAGCCTGGTACAAACGCCAAATAAACTTCGTACACTCCCAGGAAGCAAAGTACTATTCGCAACTGCACGTATCACAACTAAAGCCTATTCCTGAGAATGTTGGAAACAACCTGGAGTGGACTTTACTATATCCAAAATAAACACATAACTGTTTTAATATTAGGCCCGCAAAGTAAACACTTCTCACATGGGTATCGGATTTTAGAATTACTTATTTAAGTTCTGAACTTCACGTACCATAAATATAACAGTAAACCACTCGACGCAACTCTCAAAAATTCGAGAAAATCAACTTTGAACTGTTGCAAAGTACTCGTAAGTAGCAATAATAATAACGGGCGCGGCATCTGTCTGTGTAGCTCGGGTGGTAGCGTTTTGGCCGCACAACCACAGAGTCGGTGGTTCGAATCCCACTGTGACTTTTTATCGTTTTCGAATTCAGTTACATAAAACGTTTTGGGATCTCTAAATCCATGTGTCAGTTTTTTGTTTGTGTGTGTTTAGATGAGCTGTAAACCATGTCGTCACTAAAGGAAAATCATTAGTAACTATGGAGACGATTTTCCAAAACGCAGTGCCGTAGCTCTTCACAAACTGAACAATCAGACTACCGTCGTCAACAATAAATGAAGTCAATGCTGTAAAAAATCTAACATGTTTTTTGATTGAAACCATTATTAACAATCTTCTATAAAATATAGAAAATTACGAATAAACAGAAATAAGTGCATTCGAACACAACGGAAAAAAAATAAAAATAAAAATCTGTCACGACAGGACTCAAACCACCAAACCCCAGGGTTTAAGTCCAGAAGGCTACCACCTGAGCTACACTGACAGATGATGTAACTATTTTAATTATTGTTAATTACGCGTACTCTGCAAAACTTCAAAGTATATTTTTAGAGTTCCGTCGAATGACATTGTTACTCGAGTTATGAACGTCACGTAGCATTAATATAAAAAGAACTTTAAAATCCGATACCCATGTGGTATCATTGTCACTAATAAATCTTACATCCTTTACGGAACAGTTTAACTACTGTCCTACAAGTACTAATGCAAAATAGTGACGAAGTTTCAAACGCTAGTACGTATTTTCTGTGATTTAAAAAGACCACTAAGTAAACGGAATCGCTTAATGTCAGACAAATAGCTTTTGAAGTTGGTACTACTATAGATGGTAGTAAACCGTGTCGCTCACGCTCCGCTGGTTGTTTGGAACTTTTTGAGCATAGCGCGACTTTTTTCGGCGGCAGCATTGTCTTGCGCCGTCCAACGCCGGGGCGCTATAATGCGAGGAACGTAGTCCTCGTTTCGTGCAGAACGGTCTCGCGTAGTTACGCCACACCAAAACGGTTTGAGCAGCTTGCTGAAAGGATGAGTAATGAGTCTGGAAATAGTACGCTGAATGGGAGACTGACAGCGAGTAATGATTCTATTTATCCATGAAAAGTGTCCGTACTTATGAAATTCGCCGATCTTAGTAGCTTCCACTGGCGCAATAATATTTTAACTGTTACAAAAATCCTGTTGTAGACAATTATAACGGAAATATTAATTCAGAGAACAATAGAGAAATATATTTCATTGTGAAAGTAGAAATATTCAATTATGTGAATGTAGTGGGTTTAGGCATTGTTAGGAAGAGTTTTAATTGCAAAACGACAATCTACGTGGTAAAATGGTCTGTACTGCTAAGCTTAAAAAATGTTCCACCAAATATTTTGAAGAACTTCAAAACATTCGCAATGTAAAGAGACGTTTTCGTATTAGGGACCAGAGTCAAATGTATTACGAGTGTGTTCTCTCCGTTAAGTATCACTCGCCCGTGTCCGATATTTACAAATAAATATATAAGCGGGTAAGGGGAGGTTTCAAACTAAGATGTCAAGTACATATCGTTCACCAGACACAAGCTGATGTTACTGACCACACAAATCAATCCATGGTAAACTCATTACTGATTACAGTATGTTTTATTCAATTTAATTCAACAGTTACGGTGACGGCCGCGGTGGCCGAGGGGGACTGAGACGCTCCAGTCACGGTCTGCAGAGTCACTACGGTGGGGGGTTCGAATCCCCCCTCGGGCATGAATATTTATGCCGTCCTTAGTATTAGTTAGTTTATAAGCAGTTTGTAAGTTTAGGGATTGATGACGCCGTAGTTAAGTCCCAGAAGCTATACAAACGTTTGAACAGTTACGGTGTTTCGCCTTTCGTTGTGAAAAAAATGTTTTACTAGGCTGAAGTAAGACTTTTTGTTTTTGCGTATCTCTATTTCATTTCTAAGTAAAGGGTCATTACTCCCTAAAATCGTGGTTATTCATTGCTTTATGTATGTATGTATGTCACTTGAAATTCGATTCATAACACGATTCAAGTCAACTAGTACGCAAATATCAGCCGAACTATAGAATTTCCTGGAGTTTTTGTCTTGGCGGCGTCAAGCTTGCTAATAGCCGTGACTTTGGCGGCATGTCTGCTACATGCTGCAGAGGCCAAGATGGGCGGATGCAGGGTTTGCACGCACCACGGAAACGGCTTGTGGCTTCCGGAGCAGCGAGCGGCGAAGTCACGTCCTCCAGGCTACTGGCGTCCCAGAAGGAGCGACCACGAGGGGACACAGCGATGTTGAGGGCCGCGGCACGTCGCTGCGTACACACTGTGCAAATTTAGACCACCGGCGTGCCGAGGTCACTGTAGGCCCGCTCTCCATAAACGAGAAGAAAGGCGGAGAGAAGCGGCCGCACACCGTTCCTGTACTAAACAGCTGCCCACGGGACAACGAATGACTACAAATACGATCCCACAGTGCTCCTGGCTTTCGGAGTTTGGTTCAAATACACACACACACACACACACACACACACACACATACACACACACTTGCGGCGCATTTTAAGAGAGAAAGTACTACGATATTAGTACCACACAAGGAAAATTATAAATAATTCAGTGACTTCAGTGCATCATTACATTTTTAATCAGCTGAAATCATCTACTCCATATTTTTTGTGGCGCTGGTGCAGCAAATGTAAAAGATATTTTGGTAAAAAAAAAAAAAAAACCAGTCTGGTTGCACAAAAGCGCTGTTTCACGTATTTATACATGACGCGTTTCGCCTCTTCTGGGCATCATTAGACGTTGAAAGGGGGGAAATTTACAAACTGGTTTAAAAAACCAGGAGTTAAAAATATGTAAAATGTATCCTAAGCAATAAATATTATAAATAGGGAAGGAGCAGACTGATGAAACTGCAGGCCACATAACCACATTCACATTTTGGCGTGGGGTGGGGATGAAGACTGAACTAATAAATACCGCTGAAGAGCATAGTTTAATGAATAAAATTACTTCTCTCTGGGGTAGCAGAGCGTCAAACTATGTGAAAATTCAGGGTTATCGGGAACGGCGTTAAAAAGTATAGTTAGTATTTTTTGTTGTAAAATACTTTGTTCTTACTTTAGAATAAAATAAGTAAGAAAATATCTATATGATATTCATTACTTACGAGTATGAAAAGTATGGACAATAGTGATTTACTTCATAAAACATATTCCACTAAAATTCCCATCTCCCCTAAGTTGATTTTAAAAGGCACTATGAAAAAATGCACTTCCATAATTTTGATCACGGCTGGTTTTTAATATAAAGACGCATTAATACAGTATTAATGAAACTCAAAGGATTTTTAAATCGAGTGTAGGTGGCATAAGGAAAGATGATGTCTAGACCCATTTAGAACATTCCATGTAACTGCTACACGCAACGATTTCAATTCTATCTTGCATTCTGCGAGCACGGAATAATTCCGAAGTGTGTGATGGGGAAGGGGGAGGGAGAGGGGGGGAGAAGGGGGGTGGTCGAGTTACCCGAACTTGGCTCAAATTAGACCGAGTTTTCGAGACTCGGTTATTTGCGAATGCAATTAGTGCGGCTTTCAATATTCCACTGCTTGAATGTGATAGTGATTTTGAATGTAAAAACGTACTACAGTGAATGTGCCCATTGTTCTCTTCCACTTGTTCAAACCATTTCATTGAAATCTTGCAGTAGATGCACATAGTCAGAAGTCGGCTCAGGTCAGGTCGCTTAACGGCTCCAGGGGCTATATTGTTCTGAGCTGTTATATCGAAAGCTGTAAACAGGAATGTCTACATAACATGCAAAGGAACTATTGAAATACTCATTCTTACATTTTATGTTGTTCTAACTCTGCAGTATTTCCCCCCTCTCGCCACTTATTTTTTTCTTGCTCGTGTTAAGATCTTATTAAGGGTACGGTGCCCTTTGTTTCATAAAGATGAACTGCGAAAATCTCGATCACACGGAGCTGATATAGATGGAACTTGAAAATTAGACAATTATTGTATAGTAATTGGACCGTTACTCCACTTCATTCGAAAGTTTTTTGTGGTTTTAGGGCGCACGTCTCAGGTCATTAGCGTCCAGATCGGAACAGAGATTCGCTAGATCTCGAAACAAATTATAACTGCCAGATAGGAGAGTATCAAGAGAAAGCTAAAAACGAAAGATAAAAAACAATTAGAAGGGTTAAATATCCTTTGATAAATTGGCCATGTTGATAAAACGCAAAACTCGAGCAGCGGCTCGTGTATCATCAGCTAAAAGTTCCTCCAGAGTAGACGGCAAGTTAAGGGCTACACGGAGATGATTAAAATTAACACAAGTCAGTAAAACATGTCGCACCATCTGCAATTCACCACAGGAGCACAGCGGTGCAGGGTCAGCGGTTAGCAACTGACGGTGACAGAATCAGTAGTGACCGATCCGCAACCGGGCCAGGATGACCACCTCTCGCCGAAAGGGGCGTGAGGAGGTCCTCCAAGCGGTCGGGATCGGTTTTACGGTTCTCAGTTTATTGTCGTGGAGTGAGAACCACGAACTGTGCCAGGACGACACAATGCACCGGCGAAGAGCCCGTTGCACATCGTCTGATGGGACGCAAAAGGTAGCCATGCGAGGCAGAAGAGCTGCTGCCTTGGCTGCAATGTCGGCGGCCTCATTCCCGGGCACACCCACGTGGCCAGGGACCAACAGAAAACAAACGTGACAGCCGTTAACTGCTAGCAACTGAAGGGAGCGTTGGATTCGATACACGACAGGATGGGTCTAGAAAGGGTCCTTAAGACTCTTCAGGGCACTAAGGCAGTCAGAACAGATGAGCGTAAGTTTCTTGACTGCCGTTCCATATTTAGAGGAGTGATGTTAACTAACCACATTAGAGCTATGCATGTATGACACTACACAAACAGCACTGACGAAGCTTGCTGCTCTGAAAAATCCGGCTGTGTGTTGACGAGATGGTAGGCCTTATTCATCACTTAACGCAGTTGCCTACCTCGGCTGATGACCGTACCCTGATATAACCACAGTTCATGCTGTGTATTTGGAACAGAAAATTATGACGTTCATCAAAAGCGGTCGCTACTTTATGTTTTGCAAACACTTCGAAATACGAAATATGTACTTGCTAGTAAAAGTGTTTTTGTACTATACTAATATTTTTGTAAAATCAAAATAGTCTCGTTTTAGTAAATTATTTAGAGAGAGAGAGAGAGAGAGAGAGAGAGAGAGAGAGAGAGAGAGAGAGACTTCGGGCAAGCATCCAGGGATATGCATTTTTTTTCACACACATATTGTCTTTTAATATAGAAGTAGAGTTTAGGGACATGCTCATTGCAACATACATAATGGTCGTTTCTATTTGCACGCAACAAAACTCTGCATTCCTGGTGATAATCAGGGTGAGAGGAGAGACTTACCGTTTACAAACTAATGCTACAGCCTCTAACCAATTCTGTGTTATGGAATTCCAACATGTTAATGGTTTCGGGACAGCAACTTACTATTTTTATTAATAATTTCAAAAAACAGCCAAAGTTGCACGCAGTTGGTTCTTTTTGTTGACGACTAGTTTCGGGCTTGAATGAGCCCATTATCAAGTCAAACCAACTCATTGTCACCACCAATATACAAACGATACATCACATGTACAAAAACTGTTACTCTTTTTTTGAAACGTTTCATATTATTCCTCTTTCAACGCCAGGCAGTTTGCAGTAGAAGAGAATGTTTCACAATATCAAAGATGTGTCAGACCAAAGAAGAGGGGAAACGTCTGAACTTTAAACACTGCTTAGGCCAATTTTTGGAGTACTCACATTTTTATTGTAATCTTCCATTTTTCACTTTTCTGACTTCTACCTGGAACATGTATAGGAGCTACAACTTTTTCTCTTTCACTTCGATCAGAATTTCGCATGACCACTTGCATCGTGCTTGTCTTCGTTAACAGTTACCGAAGAAATAAAGAAGCGTCTAATTTCTTGCGTTTTTGAAAGGTCAATATGAAATAGTAGATAATGCAACATACACAAAGGCTTTGGATTTTAAAACGATGAATAAACCCACCGAAAAAGAGGTAATGTTAGCCTAAATCTCATCACTCATATTTAGTTCTAGCTGCACAACACTGCTGTAAAAACAAGGACTTGCTAAACACGCTGTGGGCTGTTAAGTTAGGACCAAAGACCACGTCTCGTTGTAGACCGAAGAATTTACGTTGCTCTTGGAGGGTGAATGTGCATTCGGTAGGTGTGGACGATGATGAATAGGCGGGACGTGTTACAGCGAAATGTTAACGGTTAACGTGTGCTACAGTTTTGCTTCGTACCCGGGAAGGAAATCATTACTTTCTATTAAACGTTTAGTAGCGTTATGATTAGCGAAATGTAAACAGTACCTTTCCCAACTTTTAAAAACATTAGACCGTAAACTGTCTAAGTTCCGTAATTTTTTACGAACGTCCTGTAACTTCGTAAACAAGGCAACAATTACTGACAGTCCATAATAGTTGGTAATAGCTATGGTAAGTGCTCATATTGTCGCTGGATGACATTTTCGGGCACGAGTTCCTATGCAAAACTTTACCATCTAGGTCCCCTCTATAAGCACTGAAAGTGGTTAACACTAATTGGAAGTAAACAGTGTCGTAATAGTTTCTTCATTTAATGTTAATTTTTCACAATGAACAGTCCACGACTCATATTGGTAGTAAGCTTCTCTTGCTTGGAAAAATCCTCATTGTGGATAAATTACGCAATACATAAGGTGGAAAAATCAAACATCGTTACTCTTGAAGTTATTTGTTTCCATTACAGAAACTGCCGGTAGCTTGGTATCTAGCGCACAGCACTGTAAGCTCCTAGCCTTATTCCGCGTCCACGCTGGCGCCAACATTCGGTTGACTTCGTTGAAAGCCAACGTAAACATATCTGACGCACAAATCGCGGTCGATGCATTAACGGTTTTGGATGTGAATAATTACATTTTGTCATTGCAAACCGAAAAAGGAAACATGTATAAATGACGATGGAGTATGTTATATCACTTCCTACCGAACATGAAATACGAAATGTTTTAGTTTTGAAACATGTTACAAGTAATCGATATACATTATTAAAACTTAAACCTGCTGCTTTAAATGCTTGAATTAAAAAAAAAAAAAGTTTTGGAGGGATGGTATACCTGCTTCGATTTCTTGCTACAGGAGACAGTTTTAGAAGCCTAAACGTCCTTTTCAAAATAACCATGCAATTTATATCACTGGTAGTGCATGAAGATTACAAGGCGTATGTGAAACTCGACAGGAAATGTTAGGTAATGTTAATTTTAAAAATTAAATTCAGTTATCGAGTGTGTCAGAAGTCTGAAAAGTTTTTAATTTCACCGATCGCGCCTATGTTTTGCCCTGGCATATCGATTTTTGGGGTCATTTGTAGCACGCGATTCCACCCGTCCGCTTTGACCCCTGACGTCATCGCTGCGCGGTTGTTATGAGATGCGTGCGTGTTCGTAGAAGGCGTGAGTGATTATGTGGTGGCTGAGTTAAAGACGATAGTTTGTTTACAAGTAGAACACATAGATTAATACTTTGCGTTTAAAAAGTAATCTGTAAATTCACTCTGATGGTAAGGCATAGGTTAAGAGTGATATTTCTTTTTTTTTTTAATTTTTTTTAATTAATTTATTTTCTTGTCGCAAGTGCGCGCCGAAGGCGCTAATTTTTGGACTAAGACCTGCGATCGAGGTTATATTCTGTTGTTGTAATCTGAAATTTACTAGGATAACCACTGATTATTTATTACCTACAGTACATAAGTATTAAGTATTATCGCGTATATGGTTTTTTCGACTCGATGACGCCATGGGTCAAAACATACCGGTAAAAAATTGCCGATTTTTGTGGTTGATTTCACAAATGAAGCACTTTCTGATACAGTTCTAATATTTACAAACAGATTTTGAAACTTTAAAATAAACGAACGAAGAAAACAGTTTCGAGAAAAGCAGACGACAAAGATCGAATGAAACGTTGGCGTACTCATATTGGGCCAACGTCCTTTGATGTTCGGTGAAAATACCGACAAGCAACGGAGTTGCGCCAACGCTGCTTCCAGTGCTATTTCACCGGTGCATACATCGGACGCTCACTGTTGGCGCCAACGTCGGTTGCAACGTGTGGAGCCGGCCTCAGCCGTCAGTGTAGGTCGCGTACAGACCTGCGCGTGGGTGGGTCCATGGCGGCCGGTCGCGTGTCGCTTGTCCTGTGGTGTGGTGTGCGCAGACTTCCGGCGCGGACTGCGCCAGCAGCGCTCGCGGCTGCCTCATTAGACGGCCTAACACCTCGGCTTGCGTCACGCCGGCAAACAGCACGCACTACAGCGCAAAAGGACACCCGCGCCCAGCGTCAGCACACACGCCGGCACAATGCCAGTGTGGTACGAGGGCTGGACCGAAGAAGACACTCTTCGTGTTTGCTCGCCTCCGTAGCACAGTAGCCGATCGCCACGCAGGGGTCCGGGTTCGATTCCTGTCAGGGGACTGGGTGCTGTCTTTTCATCGACACCACCACTTTTATCACTTTATCATCTTTCTCACGGAAGTAGCCCACGTGGCGGAAAATAAACACACACCAGGCGGCCTAGCAACATCTATATTTCCAGAATGAAACTTTCACTCTGCAGCGGAGTGTGCGCTGATATGAAACTTCCTGGCAGATTAAAATTGTATGCCGGAACCGGGACTCGAACGTGGAACCTTTACCTTTCGCGGGCCAGCGCACTACCGACTGTGCTATCCCGACACGACTCACGATGCGCCTCACAACTCTACTTCCGCCAGTTGTGAGGCGGCATCGTGAGTCGTGTCGGGATAGCACAGTCGGTAGTGAGCTTGTCCGCGGAAGGTCCCAGGTTCGAGTCCCGGTTCCGGCACACAATTTTAATCTGCCAGGAAGTTTCAACCTCTACATTGTCAACACAATCTTCTTATTGAATAACTAATTTATTACAATTACACTACTTCTACAGTATTTACAATGGTCGCTACTTCGAAGGTCCGTTGGAGCAGTCGGAGTGGTTCTTCGGTATGGCGTCGAGTGGTCTTTGGTGACCATAGCGGCCTCCTCCTCTTTCGTCTTCCACAAGGCTATCGTCTGCTTGGTAGAGGCTGGTCCCTAAAAGGCGATCGCTGACCAATCGCGAGCCGGCATAGTAGTATTTCGCTGGTTCTCAGCTATGCTGCGACCTCTATAAGAGAAGGTCCAAATTAAGTTCGAGAATTATTTACAGTGGCGTGTTTCTCAAACTATAACGCCTGCTAGCGATTGAATCGGCTAACCCGCTGAGCTAGAGTTCATGGTGTGCTGCTAGCTTGTTAGGGGTAAGCTGATCGCGCGCGATCACACACACAATATATATATATAGGCCCACAGGGCCGACCAAACGCTGCACACTGTGCAGAAGTACGGAAATGCTGCGCAGTTGCGCACATGTGAGGCAGCGAGCAACGTCAGCTGTTATTCCACACTTGTACATAATGAACGGCGACCGCTTCAGTTCCTGGTTTATGCGGTACAAACAAGAGAGCAGCACAGACTCGTTTACCCCTGTGGGCAGAAACATGCACTACGTAGGGTACATGAGCGGAGACGGCTACGGAGTGCACTCGTGGCTCGGAAGTTTGACACCTGCAGAATTTCTGCCCGGCCCTGATATAGGGTCTTCTGCCAATAATGCCGTACGCTCATTTTCTTTTACTTTCTTATTTATCTGAAACGCGCTACTAGTAATTAGACGTTAAGAGAGGCAGACCCACTCGAATAGAAGAAGGGTCACTGTTGTTCATGAAAAGAGTGAAGTCATCCATATGACCACTAAAAGAAGCCTGTTAAATTTCATTTACATGATAAATTAGTCAAAACTACACGCCAAAAATTCAACTAAATACCTAGGAGTAACAATTAGAACAACTTAAATTGGAAAGAACACACAGAAAATATTGTAGGGAAAGCGAACCAAAGACTACGTTTCGTTGGCAGAACTCTATTAAAGAAACAACCTACACGCACTTGTGCGTCCTATTTTGGAGTATTATCGCGCATTGTGGGATCCCCACCAAGTGGGACTGACAGACGATTTAGAGAAAGTTCAGAGAAGGGCAGCTCGTTTTTTAACATCGCGATATAGGGGAAGAATATTACGGAAATGATGTTCGAGTTGGGGTGGAAATCATTAAAAGAAAGGCGTTACTCGCGACGAGATCTACTTGCAAAATTTCTTCCATCAACTTTCTCTTCCGAACATGAATAGATTTTGTTATCACCCATCTACATGGGAAGACAGGATCATCAAAATAAAATAAGAGAAATCAGATCGAAAACGGAAAGATTTAGGTGTTCCTATTTTCCGCGAGCTATTAGAGAATGGAATTGTGGAGAAACATAAAAGCGGTTCGATGAACCCTATGCCATGAACTTCAGCGTGACTTGCAAAGTATTTATGTAGATGTCCATGGAGAATCAGCAGTATCAGAATGATTCGGTGAGAAAAGCTCATACCTCCAAAGTGAATTAGTCGTTTGATGTCGTTACGTGATGCAACTGTTCGTGTTGTGAGTGACATGGAAGCGCGCAAGAACAACCACAGCTAAATCAAGAACCGACAGACCTCATATTGGCGGACAGTGGCCACCGAAATTTGCTTAAGAGGAGCTGGAAAAAGAAAAATGATAATGCTAAAACTGTAACAACTTCCACTATACTTTTTGTCTCCTCTTACGACAGGAATGGAAAAAAAGTATTTTATAGCTCTCATACACACATTGGGGAAGAGTGGGAGGAGACAGGAAGGCAGCGCGGGAATTGTGTGTTTTAAGGCGCCATGCTATGGACTGCGTGCCCGCTCCCGCCGGATGTTCAAGTCTTCCCTCGGGCATGGGTATGTTTATTGTCGCTAGTGTAAGTTAAAGTAGTTTCCAAGTCTAGGGACTGATGACCATAGCAGTTTAGCCCAATAGGTTTACAAACAAACACACAGGGGGAAGGGGGAGCAGTGTTAGTTGCACATATATTTCTGATGTGGATCCCCATATTGCTTTCAAGGAAACGGTAAATGAGGTATGATATTGACATATTTAAAATGTTTGTAAATCTATGGGCCTTAAATACTCAGGTTATCACTCCCTAGGCTCAAAAACTGCTTAACCCTTTGCGGCATATCAAATTAAATTTTCCTCAACACCAGTAATTGCTCCACACAAAGTAAGAAAAGAGACAACTAATGTTTATTTGTAAATTTATTTTCAGAAATTTGTTTCACATAATTACAAAATTATGGATGGTATTTTCACAATACCACTAAGTAAGACATTAAAAGGCGGAGAAGCTAATAAAATAGTGGAGCAAACGGTTAAACACAAGGACAACACACACACACACACACACACACACACACACACACACACACACACACACACACACACAATGCCCTAACCTCCGACGGGGAGCAACCACGCGCTCCACAGTAAGGTGCCTTAAGGCGCTCGGCTATTCCACCGCGACATATTTTAAGCAACGTGCACTGTGTACAACATGTTAACAATGCAGAGACGACGATTAGCAGCGTGTTAAGCACCATGTCAAATTTCTGAAATTAAAATTTTGATAATGTGGTCGCGAGAAACAGCGATCTATTGGGAGTTACTAATGAGTAAAACAGTTAAAGATCGCACTATTCATATATTTAAACGATGGCCTATTTGTTGAATATCTTCAGAGCCACGTGAATCTAATATTTTATTGAACATCAGTCCTAAGGAAAATAGTAGATATCTAAAATTTTGAATAATAATTCAAGCAGTTAGGATCGCATATAATAATATATTTTATTTTATTACAAGGACCTGTTTCGATCTGCACGGATGATCATATGTCCTTGGTGAGGAGCTGGCCCATCTTTTGTGGAGCAACACTCTAGTGTTGGGTCTGCTCCTCACCAAGGACATGATCTGATGATTATCCATGAACATCGAAACCGGTCGTCATAATAAAATAATATATGTCATCCTGACTGCTTTAAACATTATATTACCCATGTGGATCTGGCTGGACTCCATTGAGTAGACGTGCGGTTGTCTCGTTCGGTAACTGCTCAAGCAGTTCTGGATCTAGAGGCCAAAACCAGTCACCATTTATAAAAGTAATTAATGAAAAGTTGTTTCACTAATTAATATTAAATTCCTCAAATTGTTGGAAGTAATCAAAGGAACATATTTTGGATAACTTAGAAACCGGATTTTTCCCTGACTGAAGCATCCAACATCACTACCTTCTTTGGTTTATGCGGTTTAAGAACGGTCTGTCACTTCTAGACAAACATTCCGTCACTTCACTGAATATGACACAGACCAGTTCGTCTTAAGGGCGAATGGTTGAAACGCCCTATTTTAAATTCACTAATATATATGGAGATGGTTTTAATCCTCTATGTAATAAACGATGTTACATTTTATGCTCAGGTCAAAGACTGGGATCTATCAGACCACTTGTGACATAAAACTGTAATGTTCATATACTACGCTCGAATACTGTGTAGGACTCGTATTAATAATTTCTTTGAAAAATTTGTAAATTTGTGTATATTCCAACCTGTAGCGAGAGCAAGCAACATTAGTAATCATGTTACTAGGCTGTATAGTATCTGAGGTCAAATTACTTATTTTTTGTCACCAACGTTTATCGAGCTCGCGCAAAATTACACTATCACGATAAAACATTTTTGTCATAATCGCTGATTTTATCAGTGAAAGTTTTTTTCTTATGTTACATTTGAAACATTATATATATATAATTGGCGTATGTTCATGGCATCCATCGAGATCTGTTTCTACGTTTACAATTGAAACACGGCAGGTTGCACAGTAAACGAGAAAATAACAAACATACGGCGTCCCATCATAGCGGCCAACTTTGAAAACGAAAAATCATGAGATATGTAATATCACGAAACCCTAAGAAATGGTTTGAGCCTTTTCCTATGATCTCTTAACGCAATAGCCCAATTGTCATTGTATTTAATTGATATACTGATCTAAAAAAAATCAGAGTAAGAGCACGGCATGTATCACACGATCAGCAAATTTCAGTTTCGTGTTACACACCTTATTCCCTCTGTACTACTTCGTTTGTACAGGTTTTGATACATCGTTTTTTCGACCATGTGGTGATGGAAATGTCACACCGAGAAACTATAAAATATAATACACGGAAATTGTTCCGAAAACTGCTTGAAAAAACGGTACTTTGACACAGTGGAACACACATCACCGAATCGAAATCGCACGATAACGAAAGTCGTCCTTCCGCAATTTGCGTATGAGACACACTCCTAATTATCCACTCACGACGTTTGAATAGATTAATATACATGATCTCACTCACGGGACTTCGCCTAAACGCAATGACAAAACATGACGTTCAGGAAGAGCAAAACACCGTAACAGTGTGTGTTTCTATGCAAATGCGAAGGAAAGAGCAGAAATAATCAATATGCAAGTAGCGTGCGACTCGTAATTTCTATGAAATTGCGTGAGTATCAATTCAAATGTTTGTAAACCTACTGGACCAAACTGCTATGGTCATCAGTCTGTAGACTTACAAAATACTTAAACGAACCTACACTAAGGAACAACCCCCCCCCCGCCACACACACACACACACACACACACACACACACACACACACACACACCCACACGCCCCCCCCCCCCGAAGGAGGACTAATCTCCGACGGCGAGCAACCACGTGATTCCCAGTAAGGCACCTTAGAACGGTCGGAGACTCCACCGTGGCGTGTATCAATTAGACTGCAAGGAGCGAAGGACTTTCGACGAATGGCCAGAGGAATTTTGGCTTTTTAATACCAATCTTAGGTTTCAAGGTAAAAGATAAAAAATGGGAGAAAACGTGGAAAAATCGGGAGACGGGCGAAAAAATTGAAAAATTGGAGAATCCCTCCTAAATAGGGAGAGTTGCAGGTGTGCTCCAGTGTAAGTTGACTGTAAACGCATTGCAATGTAACCTAGCTAGTGATACGTGTGAAGTTGTAATATGTGGCCTGGGCTATAAACGGGAAAAGGCAAGAGGCGGTTGGCGGTCCTGTTCGCGGGAGGCTGCGCTTTCGCCGCTCACCCACTGACCGCCGACCGCGACCCAGTGGCCGGACCACCTTCACTGGCGGGGTGCGTGAAAGGCGCGCAGCCGGCGACGGTTTTCACACCGGCCGGGGGCACATCTCCACGGTGGCGTCACCGCAGCTGCTGCACTCAGCCTCAGCTCCACATCTGCGACTGCCGACTAACGTAAAGGAATGGAATGCTGCACCAGTGGCGACGCGTCCCATGTGTTGTTGTTGTTGAGGGGTTTTTAAAGGGGGGCTAAACGACTGGGTTATCAGCCCCCGTTCCTAGCGAAGAGTTCACTGAATATGGTTATCCATTGGAAAACGAGCACTTCATAGCCCATTTTACAGGATGATGAAGGGACAAGGGGGCGCTTAAATGGCAACGTAAAAACGGAAGACCATAAAAGTTGTTGATCAAATAAGCAACGTTTTAAAACAGCACAGCAGAGGATTGAGGCTGGCTGATCACTAGGGTAATAATGGATGAGCCAGCCATTCTGCTCGTACTAAAACTGCCAATTAAAAAGGACTAGCGAGACGAAAGTGAAAACAGGTTAAAACTGTTTCAATGGCGGGCGCCTGAAAGATCGAGCTTCGGGTACCACCATTAAATCCTGTGATAAAATCCAGCTGCGCGAATAAAACCTAAAACACGGTCAACCATGATGGCATCGTCAGCTAAAATCGAAGAAAGCGCAGAAGGGAGGACAAAAGACTGCCGCAATGCAGCTAATAGCGGACAGTCCGACAAGATGTGGACTACAGTCAGCAGCGCGCCACAACGGCAGTCCGGTGGGTCCTCACGTCGTAAGAGGTATCCGTGCGTTAGCCATGTATGCCCTATACGCAAGCGACATAGGACAACCGAGTCTCTTCGAGAAGGCAAGAGGGAGATCTTCCAAGCTGCAGTTGACTGTTTAACCGCATGGAGCTTCTTTGGCGTGCTAAACGTTGACCAGTTCAGTGAACCCCCGGAAAAAAGCTTGTCGTGAAAAACGTAAATAAAATAAAAATTGTTTTTAAACTATCATTATTAGTTTTGTTGTTCGAAAGTGCATATAAAATGATCTGATAGAAGTACTGTATTTTTATCGCATGAGAAACGTTTTACTCTGCGGAGACAGCACGTATATGAGTCGTAAGGCGGACAATATACGCGGCAGTGACCGCAGCGTTGCATTGCGCATGCGCGCCTGAGGCTCAAATTCTCTTCTGAACCCCCTGGAGGCAGCATATCCGCGGCAGGGAGGGGCGAGAGGAAAGGCTTTCGTTGGAGCTGATAGAGACACCAGCTTGGCGGTTAAGCACGAATGCTCCCGAAGCAAGACAATGGAGCTACTGCGCACCTTCCCTTGCACAAATCCTCAATGAAGGCAACATCCGCCCTTCATATTTGTTTTTGGAAGATTCATCGAAAACGTCATGTTTGGTAAAAAAATATAACTATAAATTAAAGACGCATTAACTGTAGTAGCCTTTAGAAGACCCGATTAATAATGAAGTCACTACTCTCCACCTAGTAAGAATAACTGGGTGGTTAGGGCATCACGCTGCAGTGTCGAAAATATTGGGTTTGAGACTGACTGCAAGCATCTTTTTAAAAACCCAATCGTCTTTTTAACAGATTCGGGAACAACGAGTTTTTATTGTCACTTGCCACATATCTTTGGACGTTTTTGTAAATGTGTCGCGATTTTGAAGGTAAATGACATTTACACTCTTCATTCTAACAAATATTTAACTGTTTGAAAAGATGTGTCTGTGTGTGTGTGGGGGGGAGGGGGTGAGCTGCCTTTGCGCATGAGTTCAGGAAGGCGTACTGCTTGCAGTGTCACACGACCCGAAAGTAGCCTCTCTCTTCATTGTAACAGACTCATTTTGTTACAGTCACTTACTGTGTTTTAGTGTTCATGTGCAGATTCATATGTTCTTCGTGGTTATTATCAAAGAAAATGAACAACGTTCAGTATCTTTTACACACAAGTTACTCAGCTTTAAGCTTGGAAGAAAATTGTGAAATAAAGAAACTTGGTAGGCCGACGTCTCAAACGTTCAAATAATCTTAAGAGACTTAACTACGGGGTCATCAGTCCCTAAACTGACAAGCTACTTATGAACTACCTTACACTAAAGATGACACAAAAATCCATGCCCGGGGGGGGGGGGGGATTCGAACCCCCGACCGTAGTGGCCGTGCAGACCGTGACTGGTGCGCCGCAGACCGCTCGGCCACCGCGGCCGGTCGCCTACGCCTTAGCTCAAGAGTTGAAGTAAGCGCAAACAAGCCGAAACGAGACATTCTGCAGATTTTTTAACGAAAATATATCTAAGAGGGGGAGGAGTTGGCTGCGATCTTGGCTGAAGTAAGTGTGTTTCTTACAAAATATGTATTTGATGAGAAATATTTTTAGTTGTCAGCTTTTTCTTGGAAATGAGTTACAAAAGAAACACTGTGGTTAGGTTTTAAATATCTTTAGTTTCAGAATTTTCCCTTTTGGTTTCTTTCTAAACTGTTTAGGGTTTCATGTCGTTTTATGATTTTTTGCAAACATTTCAGACAAAAATAATGGAAAATTATAAAAATTATTGACGATACGATTACGATTCTACTATTGTGATAATATCTATGCACTCAACACGTAATATTCTTTCTGACCATATTGTAACAAACAGCCAAAAAAAGTATTTGATACTTGAGTTTAGTACTGAAACATTTTTTTGGAACTTTTACCTCTAAACTATTACTTTAATATCTTTCCCATATTTTCATTTTTCCATTAAAATATTATCACCTTTCTTGCCGTGGTAGTATATCTTCTTTTTCAAGATTTTTTTTTATTTTTATTTTTTTTTTGCCTGTATTGGTTTTCGTAAAATCTAGTGAATGTCAAAGCACCATTATTTTCGTAGATATTTCTTAAACAGTAATAAAGCGAAGTTGAGAATTTTCTCCTCTACAAATTCGTTTATTCAATTTTTTTGTCAGATGAATTATTAAGCCGTTATTTTCATTGAAATTTCGAGCTGTCAAAAGGCAATCGCAAAGGTCCACTTTTAGTGTTACTACCCTGGGCCAAATAAGAAAACAAAAAGTTTCTTAAATATCTTTGATTTGGTATTTGTCCTAAACCAACAGCAATAAGTAATTCATGAACTGAAACAATACACTCCTGTTTTGGAATTTCCATTACTCAGCGGCCCATTAAATGTTAAAATCTGAACCATCAAGCGTGGGGAACAGCACTTTTTTTCTTGGATATTTTCCTCACTTTCCGACTGACAACTTTACATGATAATTTTCAAGGAATCGTGTGAGCAGTAACCCACAACTGGAAAAATCCGTTACCTGACCAGAGTCAGAGCGTTTTCAACTTTATTTTGGTTAGGTATTACGTAAACCCGGTCATGCTGCTTCGCTGTAGCCCAGTCTGTGAACGGAAACAAAATAGTCCAATCAATTTGCTACCGTGCTTTGCTTTGCTGCGGCTATGTGGAATGAAATGAATGTTAGAAAATAAGATATTTTCTCAGAAAATCATTACTTCTAAAACAAGTGGATTCATTTGTCTTTTTTTCTGCTTAAACATAAATAAAAGATCACACGGCTTTTCGAGACTTTCGAATACGCGACGTATAAATTCCCTTGAGACAAGTAATCGTTTTGTACACAGTATCGATCTACATCCCGTTCCCTGTTTCTGTCCATTTCCTCTGTCACTCGTAGTAGCTACCCAATTTGAAGATATTAAAATTAGGAATTAATTCGAATTTTGAGGCAACGGCTTCTATAAAGCAACTCATAGAGAAAACTATACGAAATAACGCCAATTAAGAAATAGTGAGTAACATCCGCTACTAACGATGCTTTGAGGTTGACACCATCATCGAACAAACAGTTGTAGTGCTGCATCTGCACGGTATGAGTGTGTTTACTGCAAAGGTTGGTTTCACTTCGACGTGCACGTATTATTATTATTATTATTATTATTATTATTATTATTATTATTAAAATCGAAGGTACGTGATGGTCACATCGGAGTTACAGATGTGAAAAATCGACTGCCTTGTACACTCTAAACATACTTAATTTTTGTTTTGTGTACATCTATGGCAAAGCACTTTTGGAATTAAATGTAAAGTTTCATTGGCCTACTGGTATATGATTTTATTTAGACGAGGGGGAGATGGAAAATAGGTTTCCCCTGTCGACTGTAGTCAGACTTGCGTATGAAAGGAAGAAAATAAAATAGACATTAAAGATAAGACATACAATACTGGCCATTAAAATTGCTACACCAAGAAGAAATGCAGATGATAAACGGATATTCATTGGACAAATATACTAGAACTGACATGTGATTACATTTTCACGCACATATCCTGAGAAATTGTAATAACGGCCTTCATACGCCTGGGAATTGAGTCAGAGCTTCGACATCGTGTACAGGTAGAGATGCCCAATGCAGCTTCAACACGATACCACAGTTCATCAAGAGTTGTGACTGGCGTATTGTGACGAGCCAGTTGCTTGGCCACCATTGACTAGACGTTTTCAGTTGGTGAGAGATCTGGAGAATGTGCTGGGCAGGGTAGCAGTCTAACATTTTCCGTATCCAGAAAGGCTCGTACAAGAGCTGCAACATGTGGTCGTGAATTATCCTGATGAAATGTAGGGTTTCGCAGGGATCGAATGAAGGGTAGAGCCATGGGTCGAAACACATCTGAAATGTAACGGTCACTGTTCAAAGTGCCGTCGATGCGAACAAGAGGTGACCGAGACGTGTAACCAATGGCACCCCATACCATCACGCCGGGTGATACGCCAGTATGACAATGACGAATACTCGCTTCCAATGTGCGTTCACCGCGATGTTGCCAAACATGGATACGAGCATTATGATGCTATAAACAGAACCTGGATTCAGCCGAAAAAATGACGTTTTGCCATTCGTACACCCAGGTTCGTCGTTGCGTACACCATCGCAGGCGCTGCTGTCTGTGATGCAGCATGAAGGGTAACAGCAGCCATGATCTCCGAGCTGCTCCAAACGTCGTCGAACTGTTCGTGCTTTCGATTCGGGCGTGTAGTGGTGGACCCACGTTTTATCCCCCTTCACAATTCGAAACAAAGTCTTTGACATATTAATGGTCGACCTTTACCCAATGGTTTATCGGAATCTTGCATGTGCGCGTTCGTTTGCTGTGTCGTATTTCGCCCGTAGCTGTTCAACGCTTCTTCCGTATGCAACGCCCTGATTTTTTCCTATACTGCTTTTTAAAGCTTCTAAAACGGTTTGACAAATGTCTCAGTGTACTTGGAAATTATGTAGAAAAATAAAGATATGTCTTATCTTTAATGTCTCATTCTATTTTCTTCCTTTCATACACAACTCTGCCCATTGCTCCTCGTATATTTCAATGATCATAACAATTCGTCATTAGACAACCTGTTTCGAACAGTAAATCAAATGGTCAAATGTTTGTAAATCTATCGGACCAAACTGCGTGGTCATCAGTCCGTAGCTTACAAACTACTTAAACCTAGGTAAACTAACCTACGGACAAGCACACACACCCATGCCCCAGGGAGGACTCGAGCCTCCACGGCGAGCAACCGCGCGCTCCGCAGCGAGACGCTTTAGACCGCTCGGCTACTCCACCGCGGCTTTCGGACAGTAACGATCTTCAGATGTGTCATTTTCGTAACATACTTTAATACAATGGAACCATAATGACAGCATCCTGATATAATTAATATTGAAAATCAGTACTCCAATTTTCGAGGTCACACATAAAAAACTAAGAAGTTCCATTTTTAGACCACATATTGTGAGCTAATTTTCATCTATTAACGAACACGTTAGGTGCTGGCGTCACATCACTCAAACTTAACGGCTCAGGCTTGTAAATTTTCCGCAACACGAACAGGTAATTAAGTGGCGCAGCTACCGCGACCACACCTAGAGCCTGGCACTTTGGCAGATTGAGCTGGACTGTCTCATTTGCCGCAGAAGTCGTACATCGCGCACGCAATCTGCAGCGCTCGCGCCGCTGCTTTCCGCTCGATAAATCTGTGCCTGTCACTCCGTGCAGTGAGCGTTTCATCGAGGTGACGGAACAGCTGCTACACGGAAAGGTGGACGTGAAAGGGTCCCAGGTCTACCGGCCTCATGTCCGTCTGTGGACTGTCGAGAAGGCTTCCAGAGCGGCACCTGATTACAAAAACTTCCATCTGCGCTGTGTTGAGAGAGAGAGAGAGAGAGAGAGAGAGAGAGAGAGAGAGAGAGAGAGAGAGAGAAAGAAAGGCTGAATGTGGTGCAACACTTTTGCTGAAATAAATGATCAGAGTCTCAATAATGGGAAAAGGTGTATTGTGGAACGTTCCTCTTGCTGTGGACGCTTTTCTGTAGGTATCGTCAGGGATAGCACGGAGATGGATGACAATGGCGTTGGACTTTTTAACTACACTTGCGATACATTATGCGGTATCATCGGTATGATTGAAGCCAGCATTTTTGCACTCGCCATCGTATTAAGACTCTAAAACGTGTGTAATTACTTGTGTACGGATAAAACATTGGTAAGAAATAGGAATAAATCTTTATAACTAAGTCATCTTTGGAGTAATAGTGAATGCATGCTTCGTACTCTGCCGTAATTTTTCGTACCATGTATGAATTTCCTAAGGTTTGTGTAGGTAAGATTTCGGCACCAGGCTTCCTTTAATATCACCGACATTGCCGGTATAGTAAATGTATGTCAGTGGGTGAAATGCATCGGATAAATTCGGAATCAACATTTGTTCTTGTCTAATCAAAGAGGAGGGGGCGTTATAAGAAAGGCAGCTACTAGCAGTTTATTTGACATATTGTTGTAAAGTCTCTAGAAAAAATTCGACACATCTTTTTCTAGTGACTATGATAGAATCAGTATGATAGGATCTTGAAATGTCTGGGCAGAGAAACCGTGTGATGCCTTCCGCGGACAAGCGCTCTATTCACGGTCCTTCCTCATAGCCTTCCTCTCCTTCATTCAAAATGTTCAAATGTTTGTTAAGCTTATGGGACTTAACTAAGGGGTCATGTCCCTAAACTTACAAACTACTTATGAACTAGCTAAGGACGGCATAAATATCCATGCCCGAGGGGGGATTCGAACCCCCGACCGTAGTGGCCGTGCAGACCGTGACTGGAGCCGCTCAGTCCCGTCGGCCACCGCGGCCGGCTCTCCTACATTCCACACTTCACACAAGTTCTTTATACCTTTACGTACTAGCACTTCGGTCCGGCACACTGTTTTAACGTGCCGGGAAGTTTTATACTCTGCTGCAGACTGAAAATTTCACTCTGGAAACATCACCCCTGGCTATGTCCCCGCAATATCTTTTCTTACAGAGTCCTAGTCCTGCAAGATACCCAGGAGAATTTTGGGAAGTTTGGAAGTTGGAGACGAGGTACTGGTAAAGCTGAGACTATGACGACGCGTCGTGAGTCGTATCTGGGTAGTCGGTAGAGCAATTGCCCGCGAAAGGCAAATAGTTTTAATTTACCGGTAAGTTTAACAATAGCTCCCAGTCCGCTGCAAAGAGAAAATATTATGCTCTAGGTTCTAGAATGCAGCGACTTCTTCATTCGAAGCCTCCTGGCAGATTAAAGCTGCATATCTGACTGTAGCACTGAACTGACGAGTGTAACCATCAGTCTCTCTGACAGCTACAAATGAACAGTTCCCAAATAACGCTCATTGTTTTGCATCTGTTATTGATTTTTGTAGTGAACAACAATGCGTAATAGAGACCATTGGTTAGCGCCACGTAAAGATGGGCCCTAAAGTAATTGTTCTGCGAGGAGGGCGGACAGGGAGATTGAATACATAATGATGAATTTTGCCAGCTTGGAAAATGTGTCACGACACAAAAAGTTAATTTTATAGATGGCATAAAAACTTATTATGTCCCACAAAAGCGATGGTAATGTCTGTTTTGACGCCATCACACAACCGCCAATTCTCGCACCAGTTTTCAGTTATATAAAATTGTCAGAACGACATGTTTCGAGACCAACATTATCCTATTCTCAAGTCCTATAAGAAACAAGAAAAGAACGTAAAATACAACATTAAGATACGACCACACGATACAATTCTCCTTTCTAGGGTAGCTTACCTAAAAATTAAAATTCAGTCATTACGCATCGTCCACCTTAAGAATTTCTGGGTACATTTTAATAATGTCCTCTTGGAGAAATAGCAAAATGTATACGGCAATTACAGATCTTCAACCGTGCAGTCATGCTTCAGACCTTTTTAGCGCCTTCTTAAATACTTTTATTTGAACTCACTTGGCCCCTTTCGTAGGAGTTACGCCGCCGGTCATCTTTGACTTGTAGCTGCTCATAGATTATCGCTGAACAGCAGGGCAGCTAGCCGCCAGTTCGCAGTGGTTCTTCAAACCGACGTGTCCGATTATTGCTTGACAATACACCGATGCTGAATCATGTTGTTCTGGCAATTTTATATAACTGACAACGGGTGGGAGAATTGGCTAGATCAATAATTTGTTAAAGACGGAAGGCCGCGGCGGACTGACCGAACGCTCTAGGGCGCCTTGCTGCGGAGTGCGCGGTTGCTCGCCGTCGGAGGTTCGAATAATCCCTCGGGCGCGCGCGCGTCTACGTGTTTTAGTTTAAGTAGTACGTATAGGAACTGATAACTATACCCATTTGGTCCCATAGGTTTACAAACATTTGAACATTTTATTTACACACGGAAGAAGGAATGAAGCGTGTCGTCGACATCGTGTTCATAAGAGGCAGGCGGATTCTGTGTTGAATAAATATTCTAGTTTCTCCCCCCCCCCCCTCTCTCTCTCTCTCTCTCTCTCTCTCTCTCTCTCTCTCTCTCTCTCTCTCTCCTTTGCGGATGCCTAAGGACGGGACGCTAAGGAGCAGAATGGGGTGGAGATCAGCTGCGAGGAACGCCGCTGTCGGTGTTCAGCCCGTGATGTGATAAATGTTTGTACAGCTTATGGAACTTAACTACGGGGTCATCAGTCCCTAAACTTACAAACTACTTACGAACTAGCTAATGCTAAGGACGGCGCAAATATCAATGCCCGAGGGGGGATTCGAACCCCCGACTGTAGTGGCCGTGCAGACCGTGACTGGCGCGCCGCAGACCGATCGGCCACCGCGGCCGGCGATGTGATAAATCTCGTCGGCTGACTGATGCGGCCAGTAACCTACTAGAAACCTGTCTGCCGACTGCACACCCTACACGCAGCCAACCTCTGACTTCGATTCGAGTCCAGGTGTCCTGGCTGGGCCTACCGGGAGTGCTAACGGGACGCGTTTGTCTTCCGAGACTCGCCGTCATACGGCATCCTCAAGCTGTTCGTCTCCGGCTGTTTTGGTGCTCCTTTCCCGGCTGACACGCTACATTCATTCGGAACTTCCTGGAAGATTAAAAGTGTACATCGGATTGTAGCATTAAACTGACGAGTGTAACAATCAGCGTTTTTGACAGCAACAGATGAGCGCTATTACAAAATAGCGCTCATTGTTTTGCTAATGTTCAACTGTTTGTAAATTTAAGGGACTTAACTACGCTCGTCATTAGTCCCTACGCTTACAAACTACTTATGCTAATGAGGGAGGACTCGAACCTCCGACGGCGAACAGCAGCGCGCACCGCAGCTGGGCGCCTGACTGCGCACGGCTATTCTGTCGCGGCCATTTTTTTTGCATCTGTTATTCTTCTTTTTCTTTTTTTTTTGTGTCGTGTACAATAATCAACAATACTCAAAGGTTTTGTTATTTATAAATCTTACCTCAGAGATAAAATTGAATCTTAGACGTGCAAAGCTGCACAGGCACTAGCAGCGTCCACAAAATGTCGAAGATTCTATTATTAGTTGGAGAGTCGTAGTAATCTCTTTGTCTGGTCCTATCCCGCTCCTTCACGAGGTGGGCAGATTGATCTTGAGTTGGCAATGTTGGTTTAGAAGGTGACCGGATGCATTTCCTGTCGACCCCCCCCCCCCCCCTCTCAGACCCGGACTGAATTTGAGTTCTACACATCTGTGTGTATAGTGTTATGCCACGTGAAAGTGGAAGAATGTTTAAGAAATATAGTGAATAATGTGAGGCAGGACGTAAGTATTAGCCCAGTATCAACCAAGTCGTATGTGGTAAACCGCCTAAAAACTGCAACCACCCTGGCTGTTTTTCATATATCTTTATTGATGGTCCATTATCTAGGGACCATTTCTTCATCACATTCTGTTACAAGTTATACAAATGATATTTCATAATTTTTAAAATATATTTGAACATAATACAAGATTATAATGAAGACAAGACAAATTTAAAAAAAAATCACGGGAATGAAGGAAAGGTTAAGTACTTTGTTAAATACAGTAATATACAGTTACATCACCTTGCAACTTCAAATTAGCTTGAAACAGACCATCAACTTTCATCCAGAGATAATCTCCCTCTGAAGCTGGAACACGAGGACGGCTGCTTGTCCTTAATAAAAATGGCGCATTACAGTGAATATTGCGAGAGCTGTTATCTCTGTTAGGAACCTTGACCAATATTCCATAACGTCCTTCTCAGACAAAGATTCCAGTCCTTCCAACGACAAGAAAAACAGTACCCCTCCTTAGAAAAACCACATCCAGATCCTCCAAAACTTCCGATGTCTTGCATTTGAAATAAAATATGACTCCCAAAAAAGTAATACAGCCAGCCAAGCTTAGATAACTCGTAAAGAGAGAGAGAGAGAGAGAGAGAGAGAGAGAGAGAGAGTTTTTCGATTTCGAGCACTACCTGTGACTACAGTGGGAAGCAGTGAAATTCTCGGCTACTGGCCGCGTGTAACTTGCACACCCTCAACCAGCATCGCAGACGTTATCAGCATGCTGGTATCTCGGCCGTTGCCCCGTGAAATGCCTTGAACCGGGGCGGAGAAACTGAAAACTCACTGCTCACATTAAACGCGATGCGCTCAAAACACTTTCTACGGCGTAGCTAAACTTCCATAAAACTGTGTGAATTCAAATAGAAATTAATAAACAACAACTGCTATATTGCTTGCCAGAAGAAGATGGAAATCGAACTGATTTCTGCAGACAATAATATGTCTGCCGAGCCTTCGTATTATTGCCACCGGTATCATTTTTTGAGTTAGAGAAATGCATGCCGGTGTCTAGCTGTACTTGTGTAATGAGCTAAGGCCATAAATGTCGAACGAATTTACGAGAACGATCATCCTACGTCTTTGCAAATTTGTTTGCATGGCCTTCTCTGGTACATCTCTTCTGACAAATGAGCGTCCAGCTTTAAGGAACAGGGAAAGCATCTTTGACCAATCAACAGCATTGGACGTATAATCTTCTGCATTTCACAACATATGAAAGAGCGAGGCATGTAGCTAGAATGATATTTTAACTCTGCAGCGGAGTGTGCGCTGATATGAAACTTCCTGGCAGATTAAAATTGTGTGCGCAACCCAGGAAGGCAAAGATCCCAGATTCTAATCCCGGTTCCGGCACACAATTTTAATCTGCCAGGAAGTTCAGGCATGTGGCTCTTCCCTGATACATCTACACACACATTCTGCAAGCCACTATGCTGTGGAGACTGGACTGTATCTTGTATCACTACTACTCACTTCCTCTTCTGTTCCACGTTGAAACAGTGATGGAGAAACGAGTGCTTATATGCCTCCTTACAAGACCTAATTTATCTTTGGCCCTCACGTAAAATGTAAACGGCAGTAGAATAAGGTATTTGACTGTTTTCTGGAAATCGTTTTAAATTGTTAATTATGTCATATTATGGTCCGAAAATGCCTTTTTACCTCGTGGATTTCAGTACTTAAAAAAAATGAAATTTAAATAATTTGAAAGCCCGCTAAAACGCTACATTTAAGTGACGTGATGCCTGTGACGTCATACAACACGCTGCTGCTGCTCTCTTAAGATAAACAAATACCTGTATATTGTTTGGGCCGAGGCCTCGTGTTTGGGCGTTAACGTTTGCATAATGACCTACAAATATTGCTTAGTTCCGCACTGTACCAAAACATCTGTCAAGACTCCAGAAAAATTGTTCTTGCAAGTACCAAAAAATGAGAAGATACGCAAAAGTGGTTGACACTGGCGCGAAGAGATGCAAATGAAATAGCAGCTACTTCATGTGTGTATTTCTGTGAGGATCATTTTGATGTAAGTAAACAATATTATTCCATTGGTAAACTTAACTGTTTAGTATCATTCTCTTTTACTAGAAAGGTGTAAAATAGTATTGTGTGTAGGTTAATTACCTGATGTTTACATTTGCGAAGTAAAACTTCATTATGTTACACGCCTACGATTTGTGTGTAATTAAAGCCGTTTCCTAATATATTTGGTGAAAGAACAACGTGAATATTGTTGCAGCCCACTATAAAAGTATAGCACTGATTATCACCAGTAAGTGCAATT
Organism: Locusta migratoria; assembly: GCA_026315105.1. Classification (NCBI taxonomy): domain Eukaryota; kingdom Metazoa; phylum Arthropoda; class Insecta; order Orthoptera; family Acrididae; genus Locusta; species Locusta migratoria. The sequence goes on from CM048744.1 coordinate 368,739,798, forward strand.
TTATCACCAATAGCTCTTAGTCAGACAACCGTTTTATACATCGACAACGTCCTTCTGGTTACTTTACAACTTACCCTATCGTAATATACGTATATGGGAGATGTCTTTAATGCGCCGATTTATTTAGCTTTCAAACTTTCGTAATATGCAAGTGTAAATACGATTAAAAGTGTTAGTTACCCAAATGTGTGTTCATTGAAGCTTTACTGGGTTAAATTTTACTAGCTATCTCTGCGGCTTCCTGTGACTATGTTGACAACAGTTGCTGAATAGCGAGAATCATGAGACATCGCCATTAGCCAATCGCGTGACAGCGCAAATATTTTGTCGTGAAGCCTTTGATTTACGAGGGCAGTTACTTTTACTGACCGGACAAGGGTACATACCAGAATCATAGAGCAGGAACAGCATTATTTATTTATTTCATGGTCTGTACGATACATTAGTCATTCTATGTGGTCTGAACATCTGGACAAAGATTTTCTATCGTGTTGTTGATGTTGCCAACATAAACACTCAAGGCCACTTGGATAGAAGATAAAATTTCACCCTTTATTGCATAATATGGTGACTTCAGATTAAGTCTGCTGACATCAACAGATCGGGTACTTTTTCCAATGGCATAAAATATCTCTCGAAATAATTAGCTTTAAAATGTAGGTATGCGTTACTTAAAATGCAGTTTTCACGTTTCTTATTTCTGGCACGTAAAAATTTGGATTGTTTTTAAATAATGAAGACACCATAATTGCATCAACTTTAGGGAGGTTTCCGCTGTCAGCCTTCACATAACCATCTTCCATTGTGGCATAAAAACTGTAAACGCGTTTAGATCACGAAAAAAACTGAACTTAAAGCTGCGAAATGTAGGAAACGCGTACAATAATACAGCTCCGACTTCTAGTTGCCGCGCTGTAGTTGTTCTATGACGTCACCAGTACTTCAGCCAATAACGGAGCGTTTTCGATCACGTGATCTAATCGTGAAATTTGATGATTTTTAAGCTTTAATTACGTAAAAATAACAAATGTTCAAATTTTTGTTAGGCTTATGGGACTTAACTACGAGGTCATCAGTCCCTAAACTTACAAACTACTTATGAACTACTTACGAACTAGGACGTCACAAATATCCATGCCCGAGGGGGGATTCGAACCCTCGACCGTAGTGGCCGTGCAGACCGTGACTGGAGCGCCTCAGTCCCCTCGGCCACCGCGGCCGGCTAAAAATAACAGATGTTTTGTAAGAATTATGAGCGAAAATGCTGTATGAATGTTATAATCACTCAGAATAACAATAATTCGAACCATATTTTTAACACAGGAAAATACCCTATTGTTCTGCAGTCAATGTCAAACGCCATCCCTCTCCAACTTCAGTAGTTTTCCCGGAAAGAACGTAGAGATCCGTTCAGGAATTCATCTTAGTTTCTGAATCGTCAACCGTAACACTCGCGTATTGCTGGAACCTGACAGTAACGAATGTAGCAGTCTGAATTTCTTGTTCCTTTATATCGACATATTGGAGCTGCCAAATACATAGTTTTCGAGAATGGGTCGCATTAATTTTCTACACGTGGTCTGCTTTACAGGTTAACATCTTCCCAAAATACTCCCATTAAACTGAAGCTGGTCATCAGGTTACCCCACAATCGGCTGTTTAAATACAGGTATAAGTGGCGGTCGAGAGCAGACACACAGAATGCTGCAGCCGGTAAAACAAACTACTAGGCCCTGGTGGTTGTGACGTGTCTCACTTGTTCCCTAACGTTTTCATAGGCCAGTAAGACGGCAGGCTCACCCTGCTATGAGACGGATACATTGCCCTATTATTCTACTAAATTATTAGGCCAATCAACAGCGCAGGGGCAAGATAGAGGCATAGCTAAGACAGCTCCTCATACTTAGATCTGACTGTAACTCGCCATTAGGTGATTTTCCAAATCTCTTTAGACAAATACGTGACGGTTCCTTTAATTAAGCCAAACCTTTTATCTCGTCCCTCACACGAGATCCAGCTCAGCCACTTTTTATTTTAATTTTTTTTTATTTTCTGCATTTATTTATTTGAAGGTACTTTTTGTTTCCCAACACATGTTTAAGACACACCATGTAAAGGTAATAATCATACATGTAGTCCTTTCCAGTTATAAATCTCAAGATGAATAGGAGTGAGGAAACGTGGAGGTATGTAACTTAATTCGTCATCGGCGTGATGCCGAGACGTTCCGCTGGCCGCCCTCACAATGATATCTTGACGGGTGCTCTACTTTTGTACACTTAAAAAGTCAATAAATAGTGAGATGGTTTTTAATGTTTCGCGAAGGAAGATGACTCAATGCCTATGTTTTGCCCTCTACACGCCCTGCAAATGTAAATAATCAATTGTACGCTGATGATACGACATTACAGTATAATATCTAAGTTGATATTACTGGGACTACAAATTGCATGTCAGAAACTACGTATTTTTATGCTATAATGCGGTGGTGCTACGCTCGTAGTATGACACTGGTATTCTAGAGTAGCAATACTTAAAGCCCTTGGTTTCCGTAAGACGCTGAAGGTAAACAACACAATAGTTACTTTGAAAAAGTCGCCGTTGCTTTAGAGCCTAACGTTGTCCAACTGAAGACCACTATATCTAATGAGCACACCGAGGATGGATTATAATCCTCTCAACCAATATATTTGATAATAGTGTTTTTCTTAAAAAATTACTATCGTCCCTTTTAGTGGGAACTACGTTCTTAAAAGGTACTCTTTTCGATTGATCCCAAATAAAAATTAAAGGCATAAATGTGCCAGTACAGCAATTTGGGACAACCTTTATAGATATCTTGCATTTGTTGAACATGGGATGTCAACATGAAATGTTTAAATGCTTTAAATCTAAGGAATTTAACAACTGCGGTTATCAGTCGCTAGGCTTACAAAACTACTTACAGTAATCTAAGGACAACACACACACGAGTGAGGAGTCGAATCTCAGACGGGGGAAAAGGCAAAATAGACCGCACGGTCACTCCACCGCGGCTTGTCAGTATGATATTCTTATTACATGTCCGAAGTGGTTTCTTTGTAAAACGTAGTTAAAATACATCGTATCAAGAGAGGGACGTAACGAAGGCATTTATGTTTTAATTTGGTACATTGTGAGCCCGTAGAGTGAGAGAAATGCGACATAGTACCAAAGTACGAGAAAAAGGCCCCAATGGGGTCTTAACACCACCAGGCTTGGCGGAAGTTTAGATGGATGGATGGTTTGATTTTGAAAGGGACTAACGGGAAGTTAAGAGCTGCCTGGCTTGGTATCACTGGAATGTGTGACTCCGTCCGTGTGTGCCGAGCGGGATGCACTCAGCCCTTGAGATGCCAACGGAGGGCTGCTGACTGAAGTATCGACTCTGGCGAGAAACCAAACAGAGGCCGGGAGAGGTATGCGCTCACCATAAGCACTTCCACATACCGCTTGATCAAAAAGTCAGTATAAATTTGAAAACTTAATAAATCACGGAATAATGTAGATAGAGAGGTAAAAACTGACACATGCTTGGAATGACATGGGGTTTTATTAGAACCACGTCTACAGTTATCGTTTTTTTTTTTTCTTTCTTTCCTTCGAGGAACTGCGTGATTCTGGTTTTGTAACTTCTACCGTGACGGGTGAGAGGTACGCCGATATGTTACAGAATCGCATCATCCCCAGCCTGACCGATAAACACTTGCTGAAACATACGATTTTTATGAAGGATGGTGATCCACCCCATATTGCTAGACGCGTCAAAGATCTCTTGCGTGCGTCGTTTGTTGATGATCGTGTGCTCAGCCGCCAGGTCCCCAGACCTCAGTCAGTGCGATTATTGGCTTTCAGGTTACCTGAAGTCGCAAGTGTATCGGAATCGACCGACGTCTCTAGCGATGCTGAAAGACAACATCCGACGCCAATGCCCCACCATAACTCCGGACATGCTTTACAGTGCTGTTCACAACATTATTCCTCGACTACAGCTATTGTTGAGGAATGATGGTGAACATATTGAGCATTTCCTGTAAAGAACATCTTTCCTTTGTCTTAATTTGTTATGCTAATTATTGCTTTTCTGGTCAGATGAAGCGCCATCTGTCAGACATTTTTGAATTCTTTTGGGTTTTTTTTAGTTGTAATAAAAAAACCTGTTATTCCAAGCATGTGTGTCAATTTTTACCTTTCTATCTACATTATTCCGTGATTTATTGAGTTTTCAAATTTATACTGACTTTTTGATCACCTGGTAAATTTCCATTGGCGCCTATGCCCGGAGACTGACACGGCTGGGACGGAATTTCGATTCTTTGTTAACTTCTGCTAAACTTAAGAATCCCGTGAAAAAGGTGAAATACTGAATGCTCATAACGGAACAGTACGAAATGGAAAAATACGTAAACATCAGTACAAATCGAAGACCTAACATCTGTTCACAAAAAGTGCAGTGCGTGAAATCTTTTACGAAAACAGCTAATGTGACTACGTACTATTCCAGGCTTTGATCCTCGTAAAGTCATCCTGATGGGATATGCTTACGTAACCAATTTGGAAACGAAAGGCAGACAATATTAGTTAAATCTGGGACACGCATTCGAAGTAGGTTGTACAAAAATTATAATTTTTTTTACTGTTTGTATAGCATATGGGACTTAACTACGAGGTCATCAGTTCCTAAACTTACAAACTACTTATCAACTAGCTTATCCTAAGGACGGTACAAATATCCATGCCCTAGGGGGGATTCGAACCCCCGACCGTAGTGGCCGTGCAGACCGTGACTGACGCGCCTCAGTCCCCTCGGCCACCGCGGCCGGCTACAAAAATTATAATTCGATTCCATTGCTTACCTCATGTACGGCTGATAACGTGATCATGACAATTTGAAAGGCATGCTGATATTCATTTTCTCTTCATCGGTATGCCAGTGGAGTACTACACCTGGTTTCTAATATTCGTAACAAGTACTTTCAGTTATGTACAATGCAGTTAAAAAGCAGTACGTCAGTGCGTCGTCACTGGATACTTTCACTTGCCCCGTAGCTTTTCAGGCCTTGGTGTGAAGGAGATTGAACGAATCAGTAATAACGAAGCGGCCGCAGGAAAAGTGACTTTCACCCAGATCGACGTGCAACGTTCGGTCCCTGGACTTTCTGTGCGCCATGAATTGTCCCTTACAAGGGAACTCTCGACCGCGCCCCTTCACCATTCCACGTAAGTTTAGTGGTAAGATGGCCCGGTGAATAGCGCAACAAAAACCGAATCGCAGTAGAAGCATTGAAACAGAAAGAAGCTACACGGGTCTGTGAAAAAAAGAAGCAAAATAGAACGCTGAACGGGCCAAGCGCAAGATATGCAACTAATTAGACGGCACTGGCCATGACGTTGTGGTTATGTGATCGTGGCACTGCACTGTGATGCGTTGAAATCTGCCTAATGTATTACTTTTTTATATTCCCTATTTCACACAATTATGAATCACATATCAGAGGTGGTAAGAATATATAACCGTCGCAAGTAAATGTGACGAATAAGAGTGCAGGCGAGACACTGCACAGACTTCTAATAGTCAAACGGGTGTGTACCAGGTTGGAACAAAGCAGTTCAAGATTCAAAATCACGGAAACGTAGTGCGAGAGCCATACATAACACATGGTATTTTCGTGAAACAAATAGAAAGTACGCACGTCTGGAGGCTCGTCACCTTGAAATCGGGGGTTCCAAGTTTTGAGTACGAGTGAGAACACACGGTTTAGGATGCAAACACGCTAGTGGTTCGGACCCCACTGGAAACAGTAGGTCAGATGAGAGATCTCCGCGCGTTATTATGTAGACATCATGGCTAAACAGGTAGACAAACAAACAAACAAACAAAGCGAAACAAATACGCGACAGACGTCAGGAGACAACAGTGCAACGCGGATTGGTTATTTCCATTTGTGTGAATCTTGTATCCGGCACCGCGCCTGCACTTTTAATTGTATTTATTTGCGAGGTTAATACAGCCTTGATTTGATTTGATTTTTTTCAGGGAAGCCAAAACAGTCTTGGTCCAACCCGCCACTGCCCGCACCGAAACTAAGTTTATTGTGCGGTATCGCTCCCTATATGTCTAGTAAAGCCAACCAATGCCCTTGAACAGTGCAAGGAGTCCCTTTACCAGATCTTTATTAGACAATTTCTTCGGGTCTGTTTGTCCCAAATGTTCTGTGCCTTTTACTCTCCAATGCAATGCATTCGAAGATTAGATGTGATGCAGTTTCATCACCGTCATCACAGATCCTATAATACAGCCTTACCATAAGAAAGACTAAAAAAACAGAAGAGACGTCAATGATTCGAAGGGTAAGACATACTTTTGTGAAAACCAAAAATAAAAACGTGGAGAATGAGAGACTTTAAACCTGATCTCCCACACACCATTAGCACATACATGATCATGTAAACACGTCTTACGGTTCACTGCTTCTGTTTCGTTTATTTCTTCACACTTCATTCCTGTTTTCAGTGTTTGTCAGATTATCCACTGCGCCACCTTACCACTGAACCTGAGGGCCAGAGTCCCTTGTTAAATGTTCAAATGTTTGTAAAGCTTAAGGGACTTAACTGCAGGGTCGACAGTCCCTAAACTTACAAACTACTAAATGAACTACCTTATACTAAAGGCGACACAAACATCAATGCCTCCCCCCGGGGGATGATTCGAATCCGGACGACCGCGCGCACCTCAACACGGCGCTCCAGTACGCGCGGCTAGTCCGCCGCGGCCCCTTGTTAGAGGTTTTCATTATGCCGGGCACAGTGTTTGCCTCGCATCAGCACATAGCAGCCGCAGCACGTAGACAGTATCACCAGCTGCCTGACTCACAGCATTCAGACGAGCCGCGCCCAGCCCGCCTGCAGCTGTAAACACTCGTCAGGTTTAATACTTAGCCAGGCTGCACTGCGTCACTTCTCCAGGAATGGCGTAACGTGCTGAGTCCAACGGAATATTCCTACTTCTGACATCACTTCCCTTTGGCCAAGTACTTACAGTAGTGCTCGCAAACGGTCCGGGAGGTTTAGTGTCTCTTTATGGTAGCCAATATCTTTAGGACGGCGCTGTTCACCTGCCGCGCGTTTATCACCACCCTGCTACTTTACTACACGAGTTACTGTTGCCAGCACTGCAGTTACGTCGCTCCTTACGAGGCTTTTGTTCCCTTCACGACACAGCCTGTGAGGGATGATAGTGTACTAACTCAGCAAATGTCACGGGATAATGGGGGCTCCTATGTTGTTTTTTCTGCAGACCATACACACTCCCTTTATCATCCGTAGTTGTATAGCAGACCACCTGGAGTCGTGGTTGTGCCAGCATCATGTTTCGGTGTAATTAATTATCGAGCAAAAATGTATCCATAGCACAAAAGCGTGTAATAACACTCCTAGCCATTAAAATTGCTACACCACCAGGATGACGTGCTACAGACGCGAAATTTAACCGACAGGAAGAAGATGCTGTGGTATGTAAATGATTAGCTTTTCAGAGCATTCACATGGTTGCTGACTTGAGGAAACTTTCCAACTGATTGCCTGATGAAACGTTGTTGTGATGCCTCGTGTAAGGAGTAGAAATGCGTACCATCACGTTTCCCACTTTGATAAAGGTCGGAATGTAGCCTATCGCGATTGAGGTTTATCGTATCCCGACATTGCTGCTCGCGTTGCTCGCGATCCAATGACTGTTACCAGAATATGGAATCGGTGGGTTCAGGAGGGCAATAGGAACGCCGTGCTGGATCCCAACGGACTCTTATTACCAGTCGAGATGAAAGGTATCTTATCTGCATGGCTGTAACGGATCCTTGAGTCAACAGATGGGGACGTTTGCAAGACAACAACATCTGCACGAACAGTTGGACAACGTTTGCAGCAGCATGGACTATCACCTCGGAGACCACGGCTGTGGTTATCATTGACGCTGCATCACAGACAGGAGCGCCTGCGCTGGTGTACGCAACGACGAACCTGCGTGGACGAATGGCAAAACTTAATTTTTTCGGATGAATACAGGTTCTGTTTACAGCATCCGTGTTTGGCGACATCGCGGTGAACGCACATAGCAAGCGTGTATTCGTCATCGCATACTGGCGTATCACTTGGCGTGATTGTACGGGGTGCCATTGGTTACACGTCTCTGTCACCTCTCGTTCGCATCGACGGCACTTTGAACAGTGGCCGTTATATTTCAAATGTGTTACGACCCGGGGCTCACCATTCAATCCCTGCGAAACCCTACATTTTGAGCAGGATAATGCACGACTGCATGTTGCAGGTCCTGAACGGGCCTTTCTGGATACGGAAAATGTTCGACTGCTGCCCTGGCCAGCACATTCTCCAGATCTCTCACCAATTGGAAACGTCTGGTCAATGGTGGCCGAGCAACTGGCTCGTCACAATACGCCAGTCACTACTCTTGATGAACTGTGGTATCGTGTTGAAGCTGCATGGGCATTTGTACCTGTACAGGTCATCCAAGCTCTGTTAGGCGGTTTCCCAGGCCGTTATTACGGCCAGAGGTGGTTGTTCTGGATACTGATTTCTCAGGATCTATGCACCCAAATTGCGAAAAAATGTAATCAATGTCAGTTCTAGTATAATATATTTGTCCAATGAATACCCGTTTATCATCTGCATTTCTTCTTGGTGTAGCAATTTTAATGGCCAGTACGGTAGAATAATTTCTTAAGCCCACCCAAGATTCCCGTAGCTTCACAATAAATAAATAATAACCCAACTCAGTTCAAACGTAATAGCAATACTAGAAATTTTGTTCAATTCGAAAGGTATCTTTAACGAGGCAAACTGTTAGTACTATTTCGGCATCTTGCAGCATTTGTAGACGAGGATTTGTCGAATTCGATGCGAATTTCTAAACGCAGGTTCCTGGTCGCTCCAACCTAGAAGTCAAAAGATGGAGCGCGGGTTTTTGGCCAGCAAACGGATCACAGTACTGGATCACGCGCCATATTCGCCGGATTTCGTCACAACTAAATTCAGGTTGTTCCCCCAAACTGAATTTGGTACTGAAGGGACAACGGTAAGACTCTTCAGGACGTCCGAGACAACTGTATCGCAGAACCAAAATCATTTCCAAAACAGGAATACCGTGAATGTTTCCAAAAAGATTTCAGTTGGCTATTTATTCAAAGATGATTTTGTAAAGTTATGACTTCTTTTTAAAAACCACAGTCTCCACAAAACTATGAGCTAATGCGCAGCCAGGCAGCACGACATACAGGGAAAGCGTTTGCCTTAGGAGCAGTGAGCTGGGTGCAGGCAGGGATGGTCGGCGGTTGCGGTCGCGGAGTGAACGTCCTCGCGCAGATTTCTCTGCGGTCGCCGCGGGCACACTTCCGCTGCCCGAGGCGGCGATTAAACACACACTGCCGGCATCTCGGCTCCCGCCGCGCTACGCCGCCTTTTTATGCGTTCAAATTTGCGCATGCGCACATTGTCAACAACGGAACTACGCATCTACATCTACATGGAATACTCTGAAAATCACATTTAAGTGCCTGGCAGAGGGTTCATCGAACCACCGTTATAGTATTTAACTTCCATTCTCGAATAGCGCGCGGGAAGAAAGAACACCTGAATCTCTCCGTTCGAGCTCTGAATTAACCTTTTCTGATGGTCATTTCTACCTATGTAAGTGGGAGTCAACAATTCGCATTCGGCAGAGACTGTTGGCGATTGGAGTTTCATAAGTAGCCCACGCCGCAACGATAAGTGCCGTAGTAATGATTCCCATCCCAGATCCTGTATCATTTCCGTAACGCTGTCTCCTGTATCGTGACAATAAGAAACGAGCTGCCCTTCTTTGGACTCTTTCGATGTCCTCCGTCAAATCCACCTGATAAGGATCCCACACTGGGCGGCAATACTCCAAAAAAGGACGAACAAGCGTAGTGTATGCGGTTTATTAAATAGTTCTGTTGCATGTTTTAACGGTTCTGCCAATAAAACGCAATCTCTCGTTCGCCTTTCCCACGACATTATGTACGTGTTCTTTCCAGTTTAAGTCTGAAGTAATAGTAATTCCTAGGTATTTTGTGCAGTTTACGGCCTTCACTTTTGATTGATTTATCTTCTAAACAAAGTTTAACGGATTTCATTTAGTACACATGTGGACGACTTCACACTTCTCATTATTTAGAGTCAATTGCCAATTTTTACACCATACTGATATCTTATTCAGATCGTTCTGCAGTTGGTTTTGATCTTCAGATAATTTTACTAGACGCTGAATGACGGCGTCATCAGCAAACAACCTAAGAGAGCTACTTATTTCCCCCTAAATCGTTTATGTAAATAAGGAACAGCAGAGGACAAATAACACTACCCTGTGGAATGCCCGATATCGCTGTTTCAGTTGATGCCTTACCATCGATTACTACGAACTGTGTCCTCTCTGACAAGAAATCCCCTATCCAGTCGCAAATTTGGGGCGATGTTCCATAACCACGCAATTTGATTAAAAGCTGTTTGTGAGATAGGGTGTCAAAAGCCTTCTGGAAATAAAGAATACGTTATTTGCCGGAAATAGCGGGCCTAGCGGGATTACACAAGGCCTGCAAAAACAACAGGTCTTCGAATCAGTATCTGAACTGTGCCCGTAGTTATGACACAATCGCTAGATATCCTTCTATATTGTAATTGCGGCTGTTCGCTGTTGATGCTGTGGTGTATGGGAGGGCGTCGTCTTTAATTGACTGTAATAGCATACAGGAGGACTTAGACAAAATTTCTAATTGGTGTGAAGCTATAAAAGTAGAAAAAAGTTAGGTGATGCACATGAGTAGGAAAAAATCCCATAAAGTTCGAATACAGCATTAGTAGACCGTCTTAATGCGCCATTTAAATATCTAGGCTTAACATTGCAGAGCGACATGATATGGAACGAACGTGTAAGGACAGTTGTAAGGCGGACAGCCGACTTCAGTTTATTGGGAGAATTTTGGGAAGATTTACATCTGTAAAAGAGACCGCGTATAAAACGCTTGTACGACCCCGTCTTGAATATTGCTCAAGTGTTTAGGACCCGCAGCAGATGTTCGGATGTTTTTAAAGCTTGCGGGACTTAGCTGTGGGGTCAGCATTCCCTAAACTTAAAAACAACCTATGAACTAGCTTATACTAAAGACGGCACAAGCATCCATGCCCGAGGGGGATTCGAACCCCCGACGGGGAACGAGCTCGCGCAACGTAGCATAGCGCCGCAATGCGCTCCACCGCTCCGCTGCGGCATGCTTACTGTATCTTCGCTGTAGATGCCTGAAGTCATAATGTGCCATGAATTTTTAAATTATTCCTTTTTAACTATTAGTTTTGTTTGCAATACACATATCACTGAACGCACATGTAAAACTGGATCACTGTACGGCGCATAGTTCAGATGTTCGGCGATAGACACGTCAAAAATGACCTCACTCGGTGGTTTTCACTGATAACTATTACACTGTTCACAAGTATTTTTATTTTCGCAACTATTCAAGAGGAAAAGTATACAATCACTGATGGAAGAAACTATAATATTCGAAGTACACCCCAGAATCTGAATACCGCTTGAAACAGCAGGGATTTAAGGAGACTTCTGTTGACGGAATTCAAACTTCGACAAGGAGCACGGGTGGGAAGGAGAAATGCACAGGGCTTTAACAATTGCATAGGCAACGGTAAAGCGCATTGCTTCTCGGGCTCGTTGGTAACTGTTGCGCTGTTTACCAGACGACGTGCAGCTGGGGCCATGTGTGTTCAGTTGTGCAGCGTGCTGGCGTTACGGTCCCAGCTGATTTATACGTAATCATTTCGGATGTCTCCTAAGAAGGCATGATAAAGTAAATAAACGGTTAAAAATAAAGAGAAATCATATGGAATGCCACTTTGAAACTAGCAATTATCTGTTGCAATTATCTCAAAAGTGTTCTCATGATTGCTCAAAATTCACAAATTTCCAAAACTCTGTGTACTGGCTTAGGAACCTTTTGGACTAGGAGAAATTTTACAGTGTGATGCGATATAAAAAAAGTGTTGATTAAAATAGCGCTGATTAAACAGTTTGTTGTTGTGGCCTTCAGTCCGGCGACTAGTTTGATGCAGCTCTCCAGAACACCCTATCCTGAGCAAGCCTCTTCAACTCCACTTAAGAACGGCAACCTACATCTGTATGAATTTGCTTACTGTATGCATCTATTTGTCTTCCTCTGTTGTTTTTACCCCACCCCTCCAACGCTAAATTCACAAATCCTTGATGTCTAAGAATGTGTCCTACCAATCGATCTCTTCTTTTTGTCAAGATATGCCAGAAATTCCTTTTGTCTCCAATTCTGTTCAGTACCTCCAATAGTTAGGCGATCCACCCACATAATATTCAGCATTCTTCTGTAGCACCACATTTCAGAAGCCTCTATCCTCTTCCTGTCCGCACTGTTTATCGTCCATGCTACACACTCATACAAGTCAACACTCCACATAAATGCCTTCAGAAAGGACTTTCTTAGGCTTAAATAAATATTCGATGTTAACAAATTGCTGTTTTTCAAGAACGCTTTTCTACCCATTGCCATTCTGCATTTTATTTGAGCGTGTTATTTTACTGCCCAACAAAACTCATCTATCTCTTCCATTGTTTCGTTACCTAATCTAATTCATTCAGCATCACCTGAATGCACTGCATTACCCTAGTTTTGCTCTTGTTAATGTTCATCTTATATGCACCTTTCAGAACACTGGCCATTCCGTTCAACTGCTCTTCCAGGTCCTTTGCTGTCTCTGACAGAATTGCTATGCCGTCGGCAAAATGCAATGTTTTTAATTCTTCGCCCTGAACTTTAATTCCTTCTCCAAATTTCTCCTTGCTTTCCTTTCTATTTTGTTCAATGTACAAATCGAACAACATTGGAGAAAGGCTACAACCGTGTCTTACTCCCTTCCCAACCACTGCATCCCTTTCATGCCCTTCAACTCTGACAACCGCTGTCTGGTTTTTGTACAAGTTGTAAATAACCTTACGCTCCTTATATTTTACTCCTGCTTGCTTCAGAACTTGAAAGAGTTTATTCTAATCAACATTGTCAAAAGCCTTCTCCAAATCTACGAAAGCTAGATATGCAGCTAGCGTTCATTAAAAAATTATCTGAACTCTTAATGCTAACGTAGGCTTCCGCGGTTGTTGTCACTATCAATAAATTTCTTCCGGGTATGAGACCGCGTCGTCATTTTATAAACTATACCGACGTTTCGGCCACTGTTGCAGGCGGCCTTCATCAGGGTCTGTCCGACTAGCCGCCTGCAACAGTGGCCGAAACGTCGGTATAGTTTATAAAATGACGACGCGGTCTCATACCCGGAAGAATTTTATTGATCGTAATGCTATTATGTACTTGAAAAACTAGCGAAAATTGGAATGACAGTCGTATATGCGACGCAAAGTAACTACAAATGCTGCCAGTCACTGTGTAAAATTAGCGAAACAAGCGTGAAGGGGGATTTAAACAACAATATTTAAAAAAAAAATATGTTTCAAATGTTTGTGAATCTATCGGACCAAACTGCGTCGTCATCGGTCCCTAGCTTACAAACTACTTAAACTAAGGTAAGCTAACCGAAGAACACCACACACACACACACACACACACACACACACACACACACACACACACACACACACACACACACACCCATGCCCCAGGGAGGACTCGAACCTCCACGGCGAGCAAACGCGCGCTCCGCAGCGAGGCGCTTTATGCCGCTCGGCTACTCCACCGCGGCAATATTAACCCATTTCTTCCCAGTGTTGCGTACACGCAACACAAAATTTAGCCTTACAAAATGCAGTCGAAATGGACTTACTATACAAAACTCACCACACATGTGTTAAAAGGCATTCACGAGTTCTCTGTATATGTGTTAAAGTTTCACAATTACCTTAACACTTCGTAAAAAGGTGCAAGATTTACAAACGTCAGACGATCTACACACATAAGAAATGTCAAGTTCAGCTTCACACAGACTGTTTTTCAATATTTCATGAGTGATACCATCGATGTAAGTCAGAGTTATCATATAACAGACAATATTGCACAGTTTGAACAAATAGAATATTGTGATCACAAAAACTAAATTTTTCTATTTTTTAACTGGGAAACAGCGCAACATTATGGGTGGTGCAAATTACAACACATACTGCTAGTTTGTAATATTTGTAATGTTATTTCAATTATTTTAAAGAGAACCTGATGACTAAATATAACACTTTTTCACAATTTCTATTTTTGGGAAGAAATGGGTTAAAAAGGAAAAGGTGCTTGGAGGAATCAGGTCGGCCGCGGTGGCCGAGCGCTCTGCGGCGCACCAGTCACAGTCTGCACGGCCACTACGGTCGGGGGTCGAATCCCCTCTCGGACATGGATATTTGTGCCGTCCTTAGTATTAGGTAGTTCATAAGTAGTTTGTAAGTTTAGGGACTGATGACCCCGTAGTTAAGTCCCATAAGCTGTACAAACACTTGAACATTTGGAGGAGTCGGTGCGCTCCTGGAATAGCCGGGAGGCAGGCGCCCGCGCGTGTCGTCAGAGGCTGGGCAGACGCGGTCCGCAGCGCCGGAGCGTCAGCCGCTGCCGCGCACCTGTTGCTGCAGTTATTTCAACACGCGCCACACAGCACAGCTGTGCACACTCCCCTGCCGCCAGACTCCACGTGCCGCGTTTAGGACGCGCTGCCCACGGCAGGGAAATCCCCGCTATCCTGGCACTCCCACCAAATCTACACTGCTGCCCATCCAACGTGCAACACTACCAAGAACCGGAATATCGCAGACAAGTTTATTATGCACACAACGCTGAAACATATTAATATAGATTTTCAGTAATTACAGTTTCATTCAACCGATATTCAGTTTTTCCACATCTCGATGTGTGGAGTTTCTGCTCGCTGCAACATTAT
Organism: Locusta migratoria; assembly: GCA_026315105.1. Classification (NCBI taxonomy): domain Eukaryota; kingdom Metazoa; phylum Arthropoda; class Insecta; order Orthoptera; family Acrididae; genus Locusta; species Locusta migratoria. Next base: position 368,754,810 of record CM048744.1, read on the forward strand.
TCTCCTGGGGCGTCGTGGTAGAAATAAATACTCTATATGTACAATTTTTCACTTCTTTAATTTGAACCAAACTTATTCTCCACCAAAACATAAATTCAAAACAAATACAAGTTACAAAGCATCAGAACGGTAGTACTTCCATTTCAAGGCGCAGACTAACATAGATTTCAGTGCACTTTGTAAAAGCCAAAACTCGATCTCCCCCACGCAAGGCGGTGAGGTAAATCTATAACATCGGCAATAATGACGTTACATTATGCATTGTTCATAACAATTGAATATACTAATTTACGATGAACAAACACACAAAGAAAACATTTCATGTACACAAGAATAATCACAATATAAAATGAAAACTATACATACAATAATTTTAGATCGCACCTATCTTTTTAAGTTTTAATCACGCTACTTTTTGTTGACAACAAAGTGCGATCTTAAATGTCAATTAATTTGTTAACGAGTACATCACACATGTTCCTAACATATATTGAGCTATCAATTATCTTGGAAATTCTCAAACCAGATTCTAAATCTCGCGTCAGTCAATATATACAAAGAAATCAATATTGATAATTAATGTAATAGTCGAAATAACACAATTAGCTGATCAACACAACTTGTTTAAGAGCCTGACATATATACAATGCTATTTCTCATTTCTTTATGTCTTACAAAAGTTTGTACCCTTCGTCTATTTATTGAAGTAATTTACGATGGCAAAAGTATTGTTTATAGAATTCTCTTAATTAATGAAATCTATCACTTGTTTTAATCACAGTATCACCGAGACACTGTCCTACACTGATTCCTAGGCTGGCTATATCGTTTTTAACTAACTTCACACGCAACTTTTATCACTATTGAACCACATGATTCCGGATCCGAAGTAGACGGTATCGTCGGATGACATTGAGATGAGAGGACCAGGCAGACGGTATCGTACGATAACATTGAGATGAGGGGGTCAGCAGTATCGTTACAACGCGTTATACGAAGACAACATGATCTAACATATAAAGCAGAGTGTCCGTATATTTGTACGTGTTGCATACAAATCTACAGTTTTCTTCGAATCTTTATGAAATTTTGTACACGTAAGCTTCAATCCACGAGGACGGTCGCCGTAAGTGTAAGAATCACATACAACAAAGAGTTACGACATATGATGTCAAACGATGAGATGCGCGAAAAATTGCTGCGTTTAGAGACAATACTGCTTATTTTCTCCTAAACTACTGGACTGAATTCAACCAAATTTGGTACACACATTCGTTACCGCGAGGTAACAATTGCTGCGCGGTTAAGAATCACATACGGCACATGCTTCAGAAGATATGACGTCATAAACAATAGGAATCACAGCAAACTGCCACATAATACGGCGAGACTTTAAAAATGAGAATGAGAGTACTTATCGACTTGCAACAAACTTTAAACATGATTTGAAACTTTTATTAAACTTTTACTCGCTGTCAACCATAGCAATATGGTGAAAGGAAAAATGTTTCTCGCTTACTACTTTTCCGCTGTTTATGGAGTAAAACTATGACAATCGGTAGGACGTTACAATTTATAATTTGTACACTACAAATTGTAGCCGCAGGAAATTTCACAGACAGTATACACACATATAGTTGAATGTATCTTCTAAATTGTATCACATTCCGACACGTTGTTCTTGAGATATGAGCACATAAACAGTAACGTTCATAGGAAACCGCCCCTTCTCTCACCAAGTTTTAATCTATTACTTCTTTACTACTGTATTCCCAAGAGATTTTACAGACATACAGTCCTTATACAAATGAATATACACCTGAAAAATTGCACGAATAAAGGAATAAATACCCGGGCAACGCCGGGTTTTCAGCTAGTTCCAAATACGGGTCCCTGTGAAGAGAGGAAGATTTAGTTTGTATTGAGAGTTGTCGCCATTGCTATAAGCACTGATAGACGCATGCGCATAAAATCGAAGAGGCTCTACATGTGTTGATGGCCTATAGCAGTCAATGCTGCTCCTAGCTCCACGTTGATCTGTTGGTGCTGTGGGTGACGTATCCGAGACGAGAAATCGGCAGAACAGGGAGGCCGAGGCAGCAACGAAGAATTCTTTAACATTGCCTGACACGTGTGGTAGCCCATTGTCCTGTTGCATTGTGGTCGTCGGGATGTCCGATGGTATTGGAGAACAGTAGGTGGAATTCAGAGATGTAAAGCTGGCTGGCATTATTAATTTAAAAAAATACATAAAATAAATAGCCCGATTAATACCGAACGTGTTAGAAAATAGAAACAGAATTCACTCTTGGCTTAAATGAAATAGTTATGTTATATTACTCTGACATTTGGTAATTCTTTGAGCATCATCTTTGATTTATTTGAGAAACTTACAACAACTGCATCCTCTAGCTGAACCTACCACATCTTGAAACATAGCTTTAATTGTGTTTCAGAAGAGAACTTACACTTTCCTCATACATGTAATTACTTATAATACTAGATGAAAAAGTTCACTGGTGTGCAACCGAATCCCTGTGTCAAACTGGCACAACAGCCAAACAAATCGGCAGTCGCAGGACACTGTCTTTCTGAATTACATGCCATGGACTACAAGAATACGAGTTCTGATCCAGACGTCCAGCTTCTGGGACTGTATAATTAAAGAGTCCATCGAGATCCGAGTGAGGGAACCGCAGATTAATCGCGACAGCGGCTACACACTTAGTGAAGCATGGAAACCTGCACTCAGCATAGTTAAGAAAATAAATAAGATGCCACAAAACGAAATGACGTCGGCCGGGTGCGTGGCTACAGAGCAGACGCCACCAGCGGACGTCGGCGGGCGCGGACGGCGTATGGAACAGCGGAGGGAGGGAGGGAGGGAATAAAAGCGTCGCTACCGCTCCTAGGCGGTCAGTTCATCAGAGCACCTGATGATGGCAACAGGACTGGTTGCCGGAATATTGTGCCAGTTTGACACAGAGATCCGGCCGCACACCCGTGAACTTTTTCATCTAGAATTACGCCGGGAGAAGCTAAAGAATCACACTTATAATACTACTGAATGAATGCGTATCAATAAAAATAAAAAATGCTTACGTGTTAGCTTTTCGCTTACAGCAATAAGATGGAAGACGGTAGCTCATCGCCATATACATATGATTATAGATATCGTGTCTTATTTGGGACATGTTTGAATGAACAGGTACTATTGGTTCACATTAACGGTCATTTATTTTTGAATGAAATATATTTCAACGTCTCGGCTGTTTCGAGGCACTGAATTAAATTTAATACCGAAGTTTAAAATTTGTTCCGATTTCCCACTTAGGCCAGCCCACTTTCGGCCAGAGGTCACTTTAGTCAACTTGCAGGTGAAGTCTGGAAAGTAGGAGGCGAGGTACTGGCGGAAGCTAAGCTGTGAGGAGTCTACCACGACAGCTGTCGGTAGAGCGCTTGCCTCAAGAGCCTGTCTGAAAACTCTATCTCTACGTTGAAGTAGGTTAAAGTTTTCACTGTAACAGCATAGAAATTGTTTATGGCAGATCCTCGTATAACCGTGGATAGACTTCGCTTCCGATTTGTGCCGCACACTAACAAAATCAGTAAGTTCTTTAAGACGGAATTAAAATTCATGTGGACAAGAGCAACGAGTCACAAACTAGTTTCATAAAGTTTTTCCCCTCAAAAGATTCTATCAGATAAATAAAAATTTCATGACTTAATGCTAGAGTTTCTAAAGTTGGTTACCCTTCTTTTTTTTTCAAAAAACCAACGATAATATCTAAGTGAACTCTCGTAACTATCAATCTCTATTAAAGTTCGCACAAACGTAAAGTTCCACTAAAGTCAATGTCACCGAAAGATTTCGGAAAAATGCTGATGACGGCAACAACTGCAATAAATCAAAATCGGTTCAAACTGTCTACACATTTCAATAAGAATTCACACGTCTTAATACAATTCATCAAGAGTGAACCTTTATTAATACAAACGATCCATATAGCTTGATATGACCCTGACAACTAATTTTTTCAATGAATTTTTATACTGTAACTTATTACAAAGAGAAAGTCCATTATTTTTCAAATATATGTCTTCTTCGATCATGGCGCAACAGCGGGCTGCAGTTCTCCCAGTGATCGCTATATAACCTGGATTTATAACTCTGGTGTCTGAGCGTAGAACTGTAGCGTGCTTGCACATTCATATGTTTCGCGTACGAATTTGAATTGTTCGCCACGATGTAATTAGTCAAACGAATTTCAGTCCGTTAGTACGTCAGAAATAACTACTAGATCGCTGCTGGATTTGAAATTCATGTCAGTAAACAAAGCAACAGACTCTCGTGAGTACGGAATACTCTTGGTTTTCTTGTAATACTTCATAGCAGCCATGTTGTAATTAGTCAAGAAACGGAATAAGAACATCTTTGGTTGGCACGCTCAGAAATCCGTAGTGCAACATCCAGGTAGTATAGAGATCCACGAGTTCTCCTTACGCCGCATGGCCGTCCATTCGCGACGGTTGCTGGTCAGCAATCACATCTTTGGTTCCGGCGTAGAAGACTCTGCTGACCGCGTTGTGACACTCTCGAAGAAACATAAATTAGAAGAAACAAATACAAACTTTTAAATACACAAATTATATAAATTAATAAAACGATTACAGGACATCTAATCAAACAAATAACCGAAGTTAACGCTTACCTGACAAACTGAGCTTATAAAGCGGCTTGTGATGAGATGTAGGTCCTTGTCCCACTAAAAAGGCAAACGTCCCAGGTTCGAATCCCGGTTCGGGCACGCTGTTTTAACCTGTCAGGAAGTTTCTTGATCAGTTAGGCTATCCAGACACGCTTCTCGCTCGTTCTGTCCAAACACTCAGCATATTACGCACTACGATGTTAGAGCCCCTTGGCCGTTGTTCCACTTGCTGTATTGTCACAAAGGATCAGACTTGCTTGTGGAACTGCACTGAAATTGTCATTGCCTGTTTCTGGTATACATAAATTATAGACATAGACCGAAAGAACTGACAATATCTAAAACTGTATTTAGGCCTCCAACTGACAAAGGACAATATCTGCGCGGATGTGCAAACACGCCGCAACCTTTACCGAAATACAGTAAAAGCTGTGAGCAAGATGGAGTATAGGGCAGGGAGAACTACCACCGCAGTGTGCTGGAAGTTGAAACTGTGGCCAGGAAGGAAACCATGCCTTGTCAGCCTAGTATGTTACGGCGGCAGTTGGCCCGAAGGGGGATATCGGGGTTAGACTCCAGGCCCGGCACAAATTTTGAACTTCGCCAATGAATTTAATTTAATACCCTGAGACAGCCGAGACGTTGAAATATTTGTAATTCATGTGCACAGGGGTTGGGCTGCCAGTAACCCTCTCTACACAGCATGACGCAAGAGGCGCCACCAAACTAGTTTAGCCCGAAACTTTGCTATGTCATTTTACCCAAGCATTTCATTATAGCCTAACTTCCCTTACGTGTTATTAATTGACCCAGTATTTGAGAATGAGAGCACTTAACGCTTTCCAATTAGCTTTACACGTTGCTTAAAACTTTCACGTAACTTTTTCCCTCCGACAATACCTACAATTACTACATTTTCGCTGCTCATGCAGTACGGCTTCAGCATCAGGTATGGCGTTTTCATTTATTACTTATTTACTAAAGGCACTCGCAACACAGTTTGTAGACATTGCGTTATACCGCAGGATGTACCATGTATAATTCACATACGTGGAAGAATTTTCGTTTAGTTAAAGGCACGCTATAAAAGTTGAATTTTAGATTTATCATTTCCTTACTATAAACTATACGCATTACACTTTACTGATTGTATCTACGAACGCCGAGATATGTCAATAACTCACTTTTGTTTACAATGCAGCAGATATTAGCCAGAGTGTATTAATTCACTGTAATAAGATGTTTGAAGGTGTTTTATACACAGGAATTGGGTTCTTTAAAGTCTCGGCGGTTTACTAGCTCATTACAATACGGCGGTTGGTCTTTCTGCCAAGAGAGCTCCAAGTTCCATGCACGACGTTTTGTAAGCTATGACGAATATTTTGTAATTAAACAGAAACGAAGCCAAGTAAGCATAGCCATTGTTCCGCAAGATTTTCACAAGGTTGTCGAATCATTTAAAGCTATGAATCATTTCATGTAATTCCAAGTCAATTAACTGACCTCGAAAATTTTATAAATGGTGTTGAAATATTGTTTATGTAGCATATTAAGTTCTGCAAATGCAGTGTAATCAAACTGTACCGTTCTGAACCATCTCAAACAGCTTTGTAAATATTCTTACTCTGAAACAGAGGAATGGAAAAATGCCGTGCATTTGAAAGAGGAAAGAGCATGGCAGATGTGTGCCATACATAAGTTAATCTCAAAGACCAGCCCAGATGCAAACCAGGAAGAGCTGTGGACGACGTTGCCCTTCTTCCTCGAGAGGATATGGCGTTTCACAATAATCTTTGCAACATATGAGCAAAGAATGGAACTGTGTAAGAAATTAATGTCACGATTTAGAGTTTTTCTTCAATCTAATGATGCTATTCTTCGTATAAAAATTAAAAGGGAAATGAGTTTTGGTGGTTACAGTTACGATTGTTTATTACAACTGTATTTCTGCACTTGCACCGTCAGAAATAAAACGACGTAGCTCTGAAAATACAGCACTTTAAACAAAAACTTTCTTGAAACTTCCTGGCAGATTAAAATTGTGTGCCGGAACCGGGACTCGAACCTTGGACCTTTGTCGGGATAGCACAGTCGGTAGTGCGCTTGCCCGCGTAAGGCAAAAGTCCCAGGTTCGAGTCTCGGTTCCGGCACACAATTTTAATCTGCCAGGAAGTTTCATATCAAAGCACACTCCGTTGCAGAGTGAAAGTTTCATTCTAAAAACTTTCTTATCGTCACTTCGAACCAGACGCATTCCTAGTATGATATCTAGTACCTTCATAATAAATTATTTTCTCATTTATTTTAATTAATTTTTCCCGCGGTGAAGTGGAGAACATAATTCTGGTATCGGAATACAAGTAGTTGTATACAAAGAGATATTCTTCCGTCGATTCTTGATACATTTTATTGAATTAAAAGCATAATTTTGTTGCTGTTCTAGTTGGAAGCTCTGGCACATACAACTATTTATTTCAGATTCCATTCCTTAACTGATCGCTGATGCCACAGCTGGTGCATCGACAGCATTGTGTGTGTGTATATGTGTGTGTGTGTGTGTGTGTGTGTGTGTGTGTGTGTGTGTTCTACAGCTGCTCCAACAACATTGTGTGTTTATTTTCTAAATCTTTCCTCACTTACATGCTAATGTTTAAAAATGTTTGTATAGCTTATGGGACTTAACTACGGGGTCATCAGTCCCTAAACTTACAAACTGCTTATGAACTAGCTAATCCTAAGGACGGCAGAAATATCCATGCCCGAGGGGGGGATTCGAACCCCGACCGTACATGCTAATCGTCAACAATAACGGAATAGGAGAACTCTGATGATGTTGCGTTGCATTGCATTGGAAAAGGATGTGACAAAACCGCACTACCCTTTGTTGCTTCTTTCCATATGTTTGACTGGGAAGGCTACGTGACCGGCCGCGGACGAGTCTTTATATTCGTTGACTGTATAAATTATACTTGTATAGGTTCATAAACATTTTACAGACATCAAAATATTATCAACATCCACTTGATTCAAGAAGCTAACATTTCTGCACTGATTGCGTTTTCTTTTTGGCATGTGTGTGGATCACCGCTTGGTATTGCAGGTAGCACTATTGTTTCCTTCCGCTTACCTGCCTTCCCCGTTCGTGAGCGGGGTTTACAAGGAGATGAGCCACACCCGGGTTCAGGCCGGGCATCACACTCGTGACCACTGGTTTGGTACGCCCGCCAGCCAGAGCGTGGCTTTGTGGCGCTCGTTCGCCGAATGTCAATCTATTCCACAAAATTCACTTAAGTAACAGTGAGCACAAGCAAGTCACAAAACAAATTACAAAGTTTACCTCATCATGAAAAAGCAGAACCTCCAAGGAAAGGTAACTCAGCAATCATGCGATAGTAACTATTCAGACGATTGCCAATCCAATTTCGTACCTTTATACTGCTGCATTGATTTCACTAGAATCTTCGCAAATCTCCAAACATAATACTAGCGCTTTCAGTTAACACCCTATCTTATGACGCATTAGCTTAATCATTGACGACAAGCTGTGTGCTTTGAGGTGCGGCGAGAATTACAGAGAACTTAAAGAGTGACTTAAAGTTATTGTACCGTTAAGCCGCCGTTACACCATTGTCCTGTCACTCAAGAGAACTCGTTATTGAGATAACGTGATCTAATTCGCTAGAACGTCTGCTGTCTTATCAAAGGACTGTTGTATGAGTTAGTACTCTGGAATTCTGTGTTAAGCTCTGGAATTCACAAGAACTTTCCGTCCACTGCATCTAATCTTAGGCGTCGTCATCACGTAGATGCCATTAAAAAACGAAGAGCGCCGGATGGCTCTAGCTTTCCTCCTCCTGGCCTTATGCTGTCCCGTCCACGCTAAAATGAACGTTTCGACAGCTTGTTTCGCATCTAAAGACTACTGATGATCTCCAGGGGGGTCACGGTTCTTTCGTGAGTACGTGCGTGGCAAGCACGGGGCCCCGAGCTAATGGTCTCCTCCTTTCCTCCCTGGACTGCATTTCCTTACCCTTTCCCTTTCCCTTTCCCTCCCCACCGGGGGACTGATGATGTATGCAGTTTGGTCTCCCTGTGCCAAACCATGGGCAAAGTGAGTTGCACAGTTCATGGGAAAACTGGACCCAAGTGAACCTTCATCTAGGTCTGCTATACTGACATCAACGACGGTTCTTGAAACCTTTTAAATTAAATAAACTGATCGACACTTATTGCTTTGTTTCACAAAACTTGTTTTGCTCGACCTAGGTCTCGGATTATGAGCTTATTTTTTAGTAACTTACTGATTCCAAAGTACTGAAGTATTGCAATGGTTTGTTTTTCCTTGTGTACTTTGAGGTGATTCAGGTACACAAAATGGGCTCATAACCCCAAACTTAGGTCGTGCAAAATAAAATATAGTTTTGCGAAACAAGACAATAAGGTGGTCCAGTTTATTTAACATCTAAGTTTGATTTCTCACCACACGAATTTGGCATAATTTTACTCTTCAACTACAGTGAACACTTCTAACACATTACAACTTTGCGGCAAATTACTACTTTCAGCGTTTTCCGTACAGAAGGCTACCAAATAAAGTATTTGAGGTACGTCAAACTTTCCACAGCACCCTTCCTTTCATGGGCCAAACGTGCTGACACTGTCTCTGCGGAGTGCGGTACGGAAGGGAAAGTATTAATGACAATGTGAAGCCCATAAACCCTTCCCGACGGGTCTTCAGGAGGCAGATATTTGAGTTTCAGTCCGGCATATACGACTTTCCATGTGGCCGGCATTACGTCAAAACCAGGAGGCATTCACTGATCGCTGCTATCGAACGGTACGTTGTTCGGAATGTGCCAAGTGACGTATCAGACGAGTTAAGAAGCTTTTTGGAAACAAAAACTCTTTGCTGTCATCAAGCCACTATCTGATACACTACTATGCACATTCACGATGTGTATTCTTCTATTGTAAATAACCGTAGATGTTTTGGTTAGTAGTTAAAGCTCTTACAGTAGGTTTCTAGATGTTCATATCCGATCATGAATTATGGTTTACTACTAGATCATTACACAATCTCCTTTTTGGCCCTGGTGGTGGAAGGATTCCCCAGTAGGATTCTTCTTTACGTTGCCCAGGGTACACACTCCTTTTACTTTAAAATACCTAGACACACTCTTTGCATCTATAAAGAGCAATAAAGCTGCTGGCCAAGACTAAACACGAACAGAACAATTTAAAAAGTTTAGACCTGCCATTAAACAGTGGATATTAAATCTTATGAAAAACTGGCATTTTAAAATTGTAAGTCCCTAAGAATTGGCGCAAAGCCAATGTAATAGCACTTTTAAAGCCTGGGAAAGAGCCAACAGATTAAAAAAACTTCCGGCCGGTTTCACGCCTTTGTCATTTGTACAAGATATTGGAAAGACTGAGTCTAAATCGAATATCGAAGTACGTTGGTAAAACCCTTAGAAAAGAGCAGTCACGCTTCCGACCAGGAAGGTCTGTGTGGACAGATCTATAACTTGACTTAGCATATTGAGGATGGGTATGAGAGAGGTGAAATAAAAGGTGTGGCTTTCATTGACCTCATAGCGGCCTTCGGTACAGTTAACCATAGAAAAGTGCTTAGAAAATTATACTTCACTATAAAGGATTACCAACTAACACAGTTGATTCAATGTATGCTGCAAAATAGGTATTTCGTCTCTCTCCAAAACAAGAAGATCCGATGGAAGATGCAAGTCTCCCTCAGGGAAGTGTGCTGTCCCCGTTGGTGTATAACATCTACACAACTGATCAATCAATTAACCCTACAACTAAGGCATTTAATTACTCTGATGATACAGCTCTCGCTGCCCAAGGTAAGATGTTTGGGAAAGTAGAGATGAAACTGATAGCAGCTCACATTAATACCTATGCAAGTTTTACGATGAAAATCAGTCGAAGCCAAACTCTAAAAAGACCGAAGACTGTGGTCTTCATCTTAGAAGGCACTTCTAGAGAGGCCAAAAGGAAACTGAACATCACCTGGAGAGGTAATCTACTACCCCACAGCAAAACTCCTAAGTACCTTGGGGTAAAGATGGACCGATACATTACATTCAAAGCCCTCTGCGAAGAAACGACGCTCAATGTGTGCGCGCGGAACAACATAAGCAAGCTTACAGGAACCACCTGGGATGGCCAGCCAAAAGTGCTTAGAACATCTGCTTTGGCACTATGTTTCCCTGCCGCAGAATACGCCGCACTCGCCTGGCAAAACCCTGCACGTGCTAAACAGGTAGACACAGCCCTGAACGAGACAGGCCGCACTGTGACAGGCTGCTTACGACCTACTCCTGTCAAGCAAATGTACCAAATTATGATCATAGCACCACCACGCATTCGAAGTGGCAGCAGTAACGGAGAAGAAGAAACAAGAAACCGATCCCAGACATCCTTTGTTCGGACACGAACCTTAACAGCCAAGACTGAGGTTAAGAAAAAGTTTCATGCATAAAACCACATCAATTCCTTCAAATCCCAGAACTCGCCCAGAAGAGCTTTGGTTTCTGATGAAAATCAAAGTTCAAGGAAGAACTGGCCGAAGGCTCGCACCCACTGTACGTGACCTGTAAGACACTGAACAGACTGCGGGTTGGAGTGTCAATATGCAGAGCCGACCTCAGGAAGTGGGGGCTTCAGCAACGAGGATGGATGAAACTTGTCAGTGTGGCGACGTAGAGGACCAACAACATCTGCTAGTCTGTAAGAATCTACCGACTGCAGCCAACGAAACTGCTGGGAAAACCGCCGAATCCTCGGATCGTAAAAAAAAAAAAAAAAAAATCATCATCTTGTTTGTTTTTCTTATTTATCTTATTGTACACGTTTGATCTTACAAATTTATTGATATGTGACTACATATTAGCTTTTGTAATTATTTCATGTCCTGGGCACGAAAAAAAATTACACAATCATTCGTGTATTACTAATCCCATATATCGCTTTTGTTCTCATTACATGTTGAACCTCTCCACATTCAAATATTATGAATTACCTCGAACAGAATGATCTATTGACCCAAGGTCAATACGGATTTAGAAAATATCGTTCATGCGAAACACAACTAGCTCTTTATTCACACGAAGTGATGGGCGCTATCGACAATGGTTCGCAAATCGATTCCGTATTTCTTTATTTCCAGAAGGCTTTTGACACCGTACCTCACAAACGGCTTTTAATGAAATTGCGTGGTTATGGTATATCGTCCCAAATTTGCGATTGGATAGGGAATTTCCTGTCAGAGAGGACACAGTTCGTAGTAATCGATGGTAAGGCATCGACTAAATCAGAAATGATATCCGGTGTTACACAGGGTAGTGTTATTGGTCCTCTGCTGTTCCTTATTTACATAAACGATTTGGGGAAAAATCTAAGTAGCTCTGTTAGGTTGTTTGCAGAGACGCCGTCATTTGCCGTCTAGTAAAATCATCTAAAGATCAAAACCAACTGCAGAACGATCTGAATAAGATAACAGTATGGTGTAAAAATTGGCAATTGACTCTAAATAATGAGAAGTGTGAAGTACGAAAAGAAATCCGATAAACTTTGTTTTCAAAAGTGAAGGCTGTAAACTCCACAAAATACCTAGGAATTACTATTACTTCAGACTTAAATCGGAAAGAACACGTAGATAATGTCGTAGGAAAGGCTAACCAAAGACTGCGTTTTATTGGCAGAACCCTTAAAAGATGCAACAGAACTACTAAAGAAAATGCACACACTACGGTTGTCCGGAGTATTGCAGCCCAGTGTGGGATCCTTATCAGGTGGGTTTCATGGAGGACATCGAAAGAATCCAGAGAGGGGCAGCTCGTTTCGTATTGTCATAATACAGGGGAGACAGCGTTACGGAAATGATACAGGGTCTGGGATGGGAATCGTTACAACAACGGCACTTATCGCTGCGGCGTGGGCTACTTACAAAACTCCAATCGCCAACATTCTCTTCCGAATGCGAAAATATATTGTCGACTCCCACTTACATAGGTAGCAATGACCATCACAATAAAATACGAGAAATCAGAGCTCGTACGGAGAGATTCAGGTGTTCTTTCTTCCCGCGCGCTTTTCGAGACTGGAATGGGAGATAAATAGTATAATGGTGGTTTGATGAACCCTCTGTCAGGCACTTAAATGTGATTTGTAGAGTATCCCATGTAGATGTAACAGTTCACAAAGTTCCAACGCAGACTGTTTTGAAATTTCACTTACCCGACATATTATTCTGTCTTCTGTCGAAGGCTGCTCTTGGAACAGCTTATGTCAGTGACATAAGTAATCAGAGGGTTCGTTGATGAAATAACTTCATTGGTACTAGCCGCGATTTTATTTGTATTTACATATTGCATGACGTGATTGGCAAATGATTTCCAATTAAGAATTGTGGCATCTGTTCTTTCGGAGATGTCAGCAAGAACAAACGCCGAAATTAATTGCATTACACGTTATTATTGTTGTTACCACTTTTAATGATTTATTATTCATTTGTAAGCACTGTGGATACGTAACAGCTCTGTTTATGTTTGCACTCACTGCTCACAGGTTATCTTTGAAGTATATATTTATCTATGACTAGCGTAGCAGTTACGAATGTGATATCTTCGAGCATGCGCAGTCTAATCCTCAGTAGCTTTGCATCACGTGATTTACCGTATAAATAGGTACGCAAAGACGCTGAGAACGCAGTCTTGGACTCGCCTTGAAGATGGCTGTAAGTTTTGCAGCCGAAATATCGGACGAAGAATTGTCGCTGTCCCGGGTGCACTCCCGAAAGATGATGGAATATTATGTCCGCCGGGAAAAATTCAAGAATCGCATTACACGTTGTCGGGTTTGATCCTTATTTCTGTGCGGATGCACACGCGGACCAAACTCGTGGCGCGAAATAAGGCCTGCTGCCAGCCGTGGAATGCAGTGGTCTAAGTAGGAAGAAACGAGAGTTTGGATTGGAGAGGGTACATGCTTGCCTTCTTGTCCTTGCAGGTGGGTTAAGCCCGAATATATGGGGTGGCGGAGAGCCTTTAGCGGAACTGCTTCGTGAGCAGGGGCCAGATTCACGAAACCGGCACAAATTTTCATGTGCCCATGTTGTATGATTTGAGCACGTACGAGTAGCCGAGGCTCAAAAAGTCTAGTTAAAATATACAACGAATTTCTGTTTTCAAGAGCAGTAATCGTGTACTTTTCCATGTATTCCTGAAATGTGAGGTGCTGAATATTCGTCCATACTTAGGTTTTCTTGTGGACCATTTCTGCGGAAGCACTTCGCCATATTAATCCTCAGGAATAAATCAGCAATGAAAAACTTACTTGCAAATGGGGAAACATGACTCGAAACGCGTTGTGTAAAACAAAGGTTAGAATATTGAATAAACCATCCCACTATTTTTCACAGTCGCAAGTTTCACTGATCATATTTTGCGCATAAAATTAAAAAGATTTTACTCTCGATTGAACAAGAGAAGTATTACTAGCTATCATAAGAAAATAAAATACATGTCTACTGGGACTGTATGTTTGGTTATTTGGTAAATCAATAGCGAAATTAAAGGCAGAAAATTCATGTCTTCCAAATTCTGGGGAACTCACCAGCAGCGTCGTAGAAACTAGCAGTCCGTATTATGGATATACGTTCATCTGAAATGAGAAAAGCAGTTATTAGAAATAATTCAGGTGAGCAAACTGCATCATGAGGTTCAACAACAGTCATAGTTTTACTTATTCTACAAGGCTACAACAACGATATCTGAAAATCGTATAACAACGCGTTGCACTGAACGACTAAAATAAGGCATATTTTAAAATGTCAGGGAATAATCTCAATGGAACTAGAGGGAAGTGTTTAGGTAGTGACCGTAGAAGACTACAATAATTGGAATACTTCCAGCAGACTACTCTGAAGTAGTAACAAGAGAGGAATGAGTGGCGGACGCATCAAACCAATCAGACTGATGACTTCGTTGGCAAATAAATAATGGGAAATGTGTGTAAAGAACACATCTTTTCTTCCGTTACTGATATGTTTTCTTCGTGAAGGAGCTCTTTTAGGTAACTACGGAGACCCCTGTCATTTTAAACGAGATTGATAACGTAATGTGTTAATGGCGTAATTCGGAGTCTTCTGACGAGTTATTTCCTTTGTCCTCAGAATACATTGATGACCGATATAGACGTCTCCTTGTTATGTGAAATCGCCGAAGAAGGCAACTAGATCCACCGCCGAATAATAACACCTTCACTACTCGAGAGGGCCAAGACAAAAACGACTGATCACAGGACAATGAAACTTTCTGGGAGCATTTGTAAGACAACGCCTCAGAGAAATAAACTATCGAAGGAACATGATTTTCACAAGAGCGGTAATATTTATTAATTGGGTACCATGATTGCGTCCCAAGTTCCAACGTTGCTGGATGAGATTAGTATTTGTGCTACTATTCTGTTTCCAGCACTTTTCGAACGTTGGACTACGGAATTTTAACGAAGCAAGTTGGGATTTATTCCCATCTGCTTGCTTTACTGTACCTCCCGAAACCAGTGTTGCATAATAGGTACAAATGTAATTAGTCTTATTTTCTTTTCGAACACTTTTGTTATTATATTTTCTAACGTGACTAGCTGAAGTTGATTTCTATTGTTTGCCGTTGCAGAGGTTTGTTTAATTAGCAAATATTATTAGTTCATGCAAGAGGCGTATTATTGTAAGTCCTATATTAGGCTCATCGTTATTTCTAATGAGACTAATTAAATTATATCTGCGTAATATTGAAGTATTCAAAGACATTAAAGATGAAGCATTGAATTAAAATTTGAGCATGGTAGTCCGGGTTCGATTCCCGGCTGCAAGACAAATTTTAATTCAGTGCTTCATCTTTAATGTCTTTGACATACTTCAATATTACGCAGTCTCTGTGTTTGTAAATTTATAATTGAGTATGTATTATTATGTTTCACAATGTTAGGAAAGTTGTGCCTTCATTAGTTTCCGTATAATTACCGTTAATTCCGAAAGTATTGTTGACAAACCTATTAAACCATATTTGGAAATGAAACAATATAAAAGACATATCAATTTACTCAGTATTATTTACGCTGTCTTTTACTATAGCCAGTTGCATGTAATTGTTTACTTTTCTACTATAATTAAATATAACTAATTAACAATACTTAATGTTCAGTGACATTGTTTAACTAGTATGAATAGGTGTGCTTTCGCGGCATGTGAACTCTAATTTGAAAAACTATGTTGTGCAGAAATTTTCTCTACAGTGACTATGATCTGATTTTTAATATTTGTGGCACGCTGAATGTACGCCTCCCGAACGTTTGTCGGGTTAGGAATATTCCACACACGAACTATGTAAATTTTATAATTTACGTTCAGAAAGTGCGTACTGGGTTGTAGTGAATGTAATTGATGAGACTTGCACACTGGCCATAAAGGGACAATTGTGCACTAGTGGTTCTTTAAAGTGTGAATGAACTACAATTCTACGTGTCGCCTACATTATTTGCAGTAGACTTATTTTCCGCCATGATATTTCAACCAGTCGTTATCGAGAGCGCTGATCTACAAGAAGCATCGTATGACGAATGGTCATCACAGAATGGTCTGCTGACGTTACAGCTCGTACACGGCTGGAAAATCGCACATACAATTCAGCATTCTCGGCCATTTCAAAAATAACTTAATTTATGGTGCAACTGACCATAGGCCTCTCGCAAGAGCAGTTTTCAAATCGCCAGTTAATTTTAACTTCCGGATAATGGTCTTCAAACACGGTCCTGAAAGAGGATCCTTTAATGCGCCGATACTCGCGAAGAGCAGCAACAGTATTTACTAGTCGGGGCCTGCTGATTTTGTAGAGACCCAGGTTGCTGCAAATGTTCAAATTTTTGTAAAGCTTATGGGTCAATTGCGGGCTCATCAGTCCCTAAACTTACAAACTACTTATGAACTACCTTATACTAAAGACGGCACCTACATCCATGCCAGAGGGGGATTAGAAACCCCTGATGGGTAGCATAGCGCCTCAATGCGGCCGGCCGCTCCGCCGCGGCCCCCCGTTGCTGCCTGCAATGTAACCCACACGTATGCGCGTTGCCGTACCACTACCGGCACCTAACGGCGAGTCACGACACTAACGACTCGTCCGCAGGAGAGCTTTATTAACGTTCGTTAAAAAAAGGAATGAAATAAATGGGTATCCCGGTATTTATTCACGCGTCAGCGCTTTCAAAACGCGACGCTTTGTTATAGAGCAGTGCTCACTTGTAAGCGCCGGGTGTTTTTTTTTAATTTTTTTAACTTAATTTGAAACATACGGTACGGTACTGCTAGCCTGTGTTCAGACGAGATGTAAGTGCCGACGCCGAGTGGAGTATTTGAACCGAAACCCTGGAAAAACAATTTTCAATATTTTTAAACCTTTAAGGCACTCCCGTTCAGTTTTATCTTAATTATAAGTGTAAATACCACAACCTTTAATTGTGAACTTTTGAGATGAGTCTGAGATGACTCGGTATGCATTCATTAGTTTGCCTTCCTGTCTTTCCGTTTGTACCTCGCTACTTTACATTATTTCGAAAGTTTCAATGCACTGACTCATTTATATTTGCTGTACAGATTTTAGTGGCGATATGATAATAGGAATGCATCTGTTAAGGTTACCAAATGTCTTCTCACGTACATGATTTTTTTTTCAAGGACGTGCTTTACTACCATTTCTGCAGTAATTTTTAAAAATAATTTCTCTGAAACTATTTTAGTAATTGTAGCTATAGTTACTTCGTTATATACATTTACTGAAGTATACATTATGTGCGTAGAGAAAGTTGGTGTGGAATTCACAATTTTCCTATTGATTTAGATCATGATTATTACCTGGAAAAGGTTTAAGAACTTCAGCTCGTGATTTTTTTATGCATAAGATCATAATATTTTGGAAGAACGTATGAAGAATACTAGGAAGTAGTTATGTAATAGTACATGCCAGAAGTAAGTACTGTAAATTTTTTATTTACTTTTTACAGGAGGATCCTGGATTTTGGATTCACTGACACGAACACGAGTTCTATCTCTTTAAAAAATTAGTGTGCCAATTTATTTTAACGGAATATTGTTTTAGTGGGATTGGAAATATTGGTAAATTCTGTTCAAATTGACGTCTTATATTTCGTTTGTCTTTCGAGGGCTGTACCAACAATACCTCCGTAAGTAATTCTGCTGAATTCATTTCACGTTCAGCTACAGCGAGAAATGAGACAAGAGTAATTTTAAAGCGACCGTATGTTTTAAAAATGCAAACGTCAGGTTTTAAGGCTTTTTCAATTCTCGTGCGAACGAGGCTTAACACTAACAACAACGCAACTCGTGCAGCGCACTGTGCAAACATCACTCCTAATAATTTGAGTTTCCATACGCTAAAACTTTTTCCATCTCCACTGGCTCAAGTAACCAATGTTTCGCTACAGCCATCCTGAATTGCGCATAAAATGCTAACAGCAACTCGCCACAACAGTCGGAGACGTGTATTAATCACACCGAGGAATCACGAAGATCACACGAAATATTTTCAAAACGTACCTTCGATTACGTAATGGTTGGTTTCTTTATTTGACCTCCAATATTGATATTTTTGTATTCACTACTTTGACGTTGGAGAAACTAACATCACAATTCAATGAGAGGCTAAGGGGTATTTCAAGGAACAACCGTGTTGTAAGAAATAGCGAGGTTTGTCGTCGAAACGTCACTTTTTCGAAGTTCTTTTTCTCTCTATCCGCCTTGAATTTTCCATTGTTTTCCTAATACTTCAGGCGACCGCTGGGATCGTTTCCTTTGCAAAACTTTGGATTATTTCCTGGGTCTTTTGTTTGCCTACTACCACCTCTCCCAACGGCAGTGTTAAGAGAACTGTTCCACTTTTCTTTCTTTTATTGATTTATTTTTATTTTTGTATATAGCAAACTTTAATAAAGTTTATCCAGATACTACCTACTACAAATAGATTTTAGCATCTTTTCACGATCGGTCTTTAAGGTAGAATGTTTCCATTCTATGTTTTGCTGAAGGCTCAGCTTTCGTAACTTCGCGTTCCCCCATTCGACAATCTAATGTGTTTCCCACTTAATCCTCATACGTTGTGAAAAGACTGTCAAGTTTCACAGTAGTTGTCCATTAGTAGAAGTTTCTAGAAATACGAACATCATTGCTTTTGGTAGATCAATCTTTCATAGTAGTTTTTGTAGGTTGCGCACCTACGTGGGCGGCCTGAAAATCATACTAAGTGCTGGTAAGAATGATCATCGAACCACTTTCAGATTTTATCTAGTATTTCATAACTGAATAGCACGCGGGACTAAATCTCTTCCTTAGAGCTCTGATTTTTCTTATTTAATTGTGGTAATTATTTCTCCCTATGTAAGTGCGCCTCGCTTGCACAGTGGTAGAGTGCCCGACTACAAATCCAAAGGTCAAGGGTTGGATCCCCGCCAGGTCCTAGGATTTTTATCTGTCATTTTCCAGTTCTTTCACCTGTGGCAGTATTGCTCATGTGAAAAATACCGAGTAGCACCGTGGTTCGGAACCCACGTTAAACTGTAGGTCCCCCTATAACTGGCTGGGTAAGACAGTTCGAAGGTCGAAGGAAGGCAACGGCATACCACCTCCAAACAGGACCATGCCTAGTAACGCACTACGGTGTTCAAACCAATTTTCGGATTGTTGACTGCTTTACCTTACGTGGGAGTCAAAAATTTATTTTCGCATTCGCAAAAGAAAGTTCATCATCGAAATTTCGTTAGTAGATGTCGCAGCTACTCAGTCCCTTCTTTTAAGGATCGCAGCAATATTCCAAAACAGGAGAGACACAAGCGTACTGTATGCAGTCTCTAGCAGTTCTAAAGCAACTTCTGTTCTGCCAATAAAACGCAGTCTTTGGTTCGCTTTTCTAGCAACATTTGTTTTTTTTTTTTTCACTTTTTGATATTATTGACTGACTTTGTAAAAGCAGAAAGAAAATCTCTTCGACAGCGTGGTCATTAGAGACCGAGTACAAGCTCGGATTGTTTTCTTTATGAAAGGGAAGGAAATCGGCCCTGTCCTTTCAAAGGAACCACCCTGGAGCGATTTAGGGACATCACAGAAAACCCAAATCAGGCAGACCGGAGGCAGGATTGGTACATAGTCCTCCCGAATGCTAATCCACACAGATACCATTCCGCCACCTCGCTCGGCCTTGTTAACGAATCTCTCTTAGCGCCCATGTGGATTTCCTCTCAGTTGCCGTTGTTTAGGGACAATTGCCAATTTTTCGCATCATTCAGATTTCTGATATAAATCGTTCTGCAGTTACTTTTGATCCTTTGATGAATGTATTAGATAATAAATGGTGTACTGTTACGAAAATATACTTGCCCATAATTTATCACACTCATGTGATATCGAAACCTACTATTTATTAGTATTTTGAAAGGACACACCAAAAACGAAGGAAAATTAATTCAATCGACGATAAAATCATTAGTAAACTCAGTTAAGGTTATCAGTATTTACGATCCTGCTCAAGGGAACCGTCCCGTTCTTTGCTTTGAGCGATTTAGGAAAACCGACATCTGAGTGGTCGGATGCTGATCTGAATCAGCGTCGTGCCTTCTGAGATACCACCGTGTGAGTTTCGTTAGAGTTCTGCAAGGCCGCTCGTGAGAAACACGACGCCCAGGTCCGGGCTAGAGTCGTTGCCTAAGGTGCGAGGAATGCGTGTGTCCGCCGTGACGTCACGCGGGCTGACGCAGCGCCCAAACACAACATCGACACGCGCCTCACGCCGAGCCGCCTCTACACAAGGGCGAGCGAGCAAGCCAAACTGCTGCCACTGACGCATTCCTCGCCTTTCGTCGCAGCTGAGCCGAAAATTCGGGAAAAAATTATCAGTGGAGAACTACTGTATTTCTAATCTATATCTATAAATGGGAATGTCTGTTCGGCGTACGTTTATCACGTCTGAACCACAAGACATAAAGAGCTAAAAATGTGTACAGTTACTAACGTCTACCCGGGGAAGGCTTTAGGCTCGGTTTCATGGTGATCGGATGGCTATTTATCTATATAAATGTGAATGTCTGTTCGTTGTACGCTTATCACGTCCGAACGACAAGATGCAGAGACTTAAATATTTGTACAGTTACTAATTTATACCTGAGGAAGGTTTTAGGCACGGTTTTATACCGATCTGATAGATATTTAGTAATTTGAAGAATATAACGCGAAATGCGGGTCAATAATTACTCTTTGAACATTGTATTTACTCTTTGAAAATGATTTTATTGGTTGCATTGTTGCTTGAGGGTTGCTAACGATAAAAGGGTGGAGTATATTGGGATGGAAAGTTGTCGGTTTATATAAAATTCTACGTGTGCGTGTGTGTGTTAATATTTCGCTCTGCAGCGAAAACTACAGAACGCAAACGAATAGTCTGTGTGTAATTGTTGTCCGAAGTCTCCTGTTGTACACCATAGCAGTTCCATGCCGATAGCTATAAGAGGGTGGAAGATATGGTGGTTGAGAGTCGCCAAATTATTAAAAAAAAAAAAAATTGGGACTGAAGTCCAGCGATGTCGTTTGCAAGGAGGTTACGTGATGCCACAGACCATATCTTTGGTCTAAGCGTGCTATAATGTCTTCAGCACTTTCTCTGTAAGGATAAGCATATGAATAAGAGAATATAAGAATAAATAAATAAAGCAATAAAAATAAATTTCTTTTAATACATCTCTTTAAAAAAATAGATTTGACGTCTCGCGCATTATATCAAGTGACCGATCTGTATTACAGTCATTATTGTTGAATTTCGTGATTGAATTCTTCGAAACGAGTGCATTTTTACGTGTGATTTGATCTACACTATTTACTATTCAGTCTCATAGCACACTACTGAAAGATAGCTTATCTATCATAATCAACCAATACGCGAGCGGAGCCGCGGGTTTAAGCTAGTTTACTATATATTACGAAATATTTATATTCTTGCAATATACAGTAATTTTAACACGTTAGGGAACGTCGGATCAAGTGAAATTTTCAAAACAAACGTGCCGTCGATAAGCTATAAAGCTATGGCCATGCATCGAACGCATGCATTTTACACCAACTTGTTCTAGTTAATTCACTGAATACTTCAAAATTTGATCAATATTTTTTCGCAATAGCGAATCTCTTGACGTCACTGTATAAGGTATGGATGTTCTACCAAATGGTGACGTGTGTGTGAAAATTTATGCCGGGCCGGGACAAGAACATGGGTTTCCCGCTTTCCGCGAGCGGTCGCCTTAATCATTAAGCTACCCGAACACGACTCCAGGACCAACCCATTTGGTAGAACATCTAATATATAAAGCAGAGTGCCCGTATGTTTGTTTGTGTGTACGTGTTGAATAAAAATCTACAGTTTTGTTCCAATCTTTAGGAAATTTTGCACACCTAAGTTTCAATCCATGAGGTCAGTCGCCGTAAGTGTATGAATCACGTACAACATATGGTTCAGTAGATATGACGTCATGAACAATGAGATCCGCGAGAAACTGCTGCATTTAGCGACAATGCTGCTCATTTTCTCCTAAATCAAATTTGGCACACACATTCCTTACCGTGAGCTAATAATTTCTGCAGGGTTAAGAATCACATACGACACATAGTTCAGAAGATATGACGTCATAACAATAGAAATCGCAAAAAACTGTCACGTAATGCGGTGAGACTTTATAAATACGCTATATGAGAACGAAAGTACTTAGCGACTTGCAAAAAACTTTAAACATAATTTCAGACCTTTATTGAACTTTTTCTCGCTGACAACCATAGCTAACTGATGAAACGAAACAAGTTTCTGGCTCACTACTTTTCCGCTGTTTATGGAGTAAAATTGCGGCATTCGGTATGACGTTACAATTTATAATTTTTACACTACAAATTGTAGTTACAGGTAATTTTGCAGACAGTATACACACATATGGGTGAGTGTACCTTCTAAATTTTATCACAGTACGACTCAGTTCATGAGATATGAGCACATAAACAGAGACGTTCATGGAAAACCACCCCGTCACGTACGAAGTTTTAATCTATTACTTCTTTACTATTAATTGTATTAGCAAGAGATTTTCCAGACATACAGCCCTTATGCCAATAAATATATACCTGAAAAATGGTAGGAATAAATAAATAAATACCCGGGAAACATCGGGTTTTCAGCTAGTACCTTATACAGTGACGCTAAGAGAAATTCTCTATTGTAAAAAAAATAGCGATAGAATATATATCACTGTAATTCTATTTACTTCAAAATTTATTTGGCTACGAGATTCGGCTTTCAAGAAAGCCATCTTCAGGATGGATGGGTTGGTGTGGACAGAGGAACCCGACTATCAAGGACATCAGCTGGTGGAGGGGCAAGGAGTGAAGATAGGAAAGGAGGGGAAGGGAAGGGAAAGTAAATGCAGTCCAGGGGGAAAGAAGGGGGGAAAACTGCAGTAGTACGGGGCCCCATGAGTAACAAATTCACAAAACATATATTTTGTGAATTTGGGACGAAAAGTGAAGCAGAAATGCTGTCGTGTGAAAAACCTGTGACCAATGCACATTCTCATACCTAAAATAGAACACAAACCACCATGACAGCGTAAACCTACACTTGGAAGATAATAAATGTCCTGTAACGTATCCATTGACGAGCCTGGAGTGGCTTGATAACGCAGTAAACAAGCGTCTAGCAGGTCCAACGCGCTACACACGCGCTGCTCAAGTCCTCTGCGATAGTTGGAGGGGGGGGGGGGGGGCACGTTGTCGACACCGGCCGCTACGCAGTGCAGCGCTGTGATGTGATTCGCCTGTGTTGGACGATCAACCGTTGTGGCTTCATTCACCGAACTTTGTTCTAAATCAAATATTTGCAAATCTATCGGACTGAACTTCGTGGTTATTAGTCCGTAGCTTACGAACTACTTAAACTAAGATAAACTAACCTCAGGACAACACACACACACTATGTCCGACGGGGGACTCTAAGCCCTGACGGCAAACGGCTGCGCGCACCGCAGTGAGACGCCCCAGTGCACACGGATAATCCGCCGCGGCCCGAACTTCGTCAGATGTTGTAAGCAGGCATTAACAATAAAATTCAGAAATTTAATGAAGCTTTATTCATTAAAAACCTGTAACGAGCTTCAGATAAAAATTTGGAGGTATGACTTTTCCGCAACCCTCCTATTGACGATATGGGCCTTCAGATTACGCAGTGTGAAAACCATTGACCTCTGTGTTCACCACGAAACTTCATTTACGCTACCAAAGTGAAACCATACAACCGCGGTCCGTACATAATATATGTATAGTTTGTGGCCGTGTTGAGTTGCCCACTTCTTAATTTCGAGATGAAGGTACAACCTTCACGAGTGTCCCGTCACACAATTCTAAGACGCTGGTTCGGCGTCGACGTTTCAACATAGGGTAACCAACATCACCTCGCTTGTAAGCTGAGACTGAGTCTATTATTCGGCAGATAAGGTCGTGCAGTCGTTTTCTTGCAGATGTGGAAGTAGCGGAGAAAAATTCTTGGCAAGGGAACAATGAAGCATTCGTGTGGTCGCGGCGGACGTACACAATCTCATCTTGTCTACGTTCAACGAGAATTTACGACGCGCTGTTCTAAACATAACGACATTTAACTGTCGTCCGCCGATAAACTTCACACGTGTCTGACGCACGTCCGGTGCTGGAAATCGGCCAATGCGCGTCCCGAGCGCATCTGAAATTTGGAGAATGCTATTCTTGCTGATCTGTGTGTCTTCTCGTCTTGTACCTCATTCTAATATAAATAAATGCCGCATGGCTCCCAGCCTCCACGTAAGGTTTCTTATTTTACGCCACTTGGGTTATTTACTACTCAAGTTTTCCCCTCTTTGTTGGCCATTATCCAGCATTCTCACGGTCTGTGTTTATTTCGCATTTAACACGTTAAAGAGTGGCCTTCCTGCCGTTAACTCCTGGGAGGAACTGCGGATGCCCCAATAGTATAGTGTTATACAGGTAAAAGTAAGAGGTTTTTGTTTCCAAGTCATCTAACTGAAGTGGGGCGGTGTACCGGTACAGTATTCACATAGTGGAATGTGGGAAACCACCTAAAACCACATCCAGCCTTGCCAGCACACCGACACACGTTGCTAATCCGCCGGGCGAACTCGAAGGGAGGCTCGATTACCTTCTCGTCCCAAAATGAGGAGCTTTAATCGCGAGCGAGGCGGGTGGTAATTTATTTCTTTCAAGGAAAACTCCCCATTGCAACGCCCTGATTTTGTGGTAAAATGACGCAGCGGTAGCCCGTCAAATCCGAAAACGGATAAATCACGGAAACTGGGAAAATTTTATAGAGTGGCAACAATGTATGGTCGATGCGCCACATATGCAACATTGGGCAAGTGCAAGAGATCTGTCGTGGTGGTATACTACTACTACTACTACTACTACTACTACTACTACCACCACCAATAATAATAATAAATGTGTGACTCAGTGGCTTGGCGCAAGTCTTTCGACTGGACGCCACTTCGGCGACATGCCCGTGTCTGTCGTACCCCAGTTATCCAACCGGAGAAAGAGGACCTACAGCTTAACATGGAATCCGAACCAGTGTCGTTTCTGGCGACTCTTCACATCGTTGAGTGGTAAGGCCGGATTAAAATACAGACTGAAAAAAAAAAAAACCGTGATCCGACCGGGTCTCGAACCCGCGACCCTTCGGTTTCCAGTCAAGCGCTTGACCCCCGAGACCACCGGACCCGACTGTGGTGATGGACTGCGACGCTGGAGTGTGTTGAATTCTCCTTCAGTCTATGTATTTAATATTTTAGAAAATTCATGTTATGAACCATGAGCTGGTTATTATAACCTCGATCAGTTTCGGTTCTAAACCATTTTCACGTTGTGTAAACTTAAACTGTTTAACTGGATACGTCATCTATCATCCCATCCTTCCTTACATGCAAGTCAATCAATAAAATTCGTAAGATGTCACTTGACAATCTTTTCATCTAGTATTTCAATCAAGACTAGATGTCAAGTGACTTGCCTGTAAGCATGGGCAGGTAGGTGATGCATCTACTTAATCTGTTCAGCTTACATTCCGTAAAGATGGTTTAGAACCAAAACCGGTCGAAGTTATAATACACAGATGGTTCATAACATGCATTTCCTCAAACACCTTATAGCTGCCTCCAGTCACCTCAAAAATTATGTATTTTTACTTTTTGTTTTTCACAAAATTGTCAAGTATCCGTTTGGTCATTGACATCTCCGTTCCCTTTCTTGTAGCCTTGGAAATTGTCATATTATACGTAAGTCATGTGGTAAGTATATATTACTGTAGGAAATAAATGTGATATAATTGAGAGCAGACGAGACATCTCGCAGAAATGAAAGCAATATATAATAAAACAAATTCGCTCTCCGAAATTCCATGACATTCGGATTACCTTTGATATGTGCAGAATTCGATTGTGTATAGGTGAAACGTTAAAAAAAAAACGTTTTGACACGTTTTGTCTGTAGCAGTTATGTGAATATCTTATGTTTTCATCATTTCTCTGGGAGTGTCCACATTCACATTCGTACGAGCGCATAAATCGAACAAGACATATCTCTCACTCGCTTGCCAAGCGCACAAGTGCGCCGATAAGCGATTCATATCCTGCGACGCACATACTGCCACAAGTGTTGCGTATGATTAGATTGCTTTCCAATGGAAGATTCAGCTCTCGCCTTTTCATCAGACGTTGACGGCTGCCATTCAAAGCCCACTTTCGACTGCTAACAGAATACTTCGGCGGTACGCACCTTACACAGACACCACCAGAGGGAAAAAAAAAAAAAAAAAAATCATCGCACTGACGTGTTTTACGGCCCACTTTAGATTTGTGGTTTTATAAGTTTTTGCAAACATTTTGGACCAAAATAATAATCTAAATATTAAAAATTAATAAGAGTGTCTGAAACCCTTTTAGGAAAAAAAATTAGATAGTGGCGGGTTCTGAACCACCGACCTTGAGCGTCGTAGTCCAACATCTTGCCCACTACGCTACGGCTATCAATCAAAAGAGAAATCTTTTAATCTCATACTATTGATGGCCGTTGGTAACTGATGCTAATATGGCATTTGTAGACCCTAGATTATTTATCGTACGAAGAACGACGTGTTTTTGTTAATTATTCAGTGCGCCATTGCTTTGAAATGACAACTTGTAAGTTACAATAAGAAAATCATCAAATACGCAACGCAAGATGGTGTATGCCAGAGAGAGTTCTGGGCAAGGAGTGTCACGTGACATCTGCAAACGGCTGGTTTTCGTTAATTCAATGGAGGGTGTCAAATCTCAGTTATTTTTGCAAATATCTCTCAAACGATACGAGAGATGGAAAAAAAAACCATAAGGGAACAAAGTTGTATAGCATTTTCTCCTCTACCAATCAGGTTATTCAATTTTCGTGTAAGATGAACGGTTCGTTTGCAATTACAATTATATTACAAACGTTTTTTTTTTATATTACTAACGTATTTTCTGTCCGAAAAATTTGAAAAAGGGAGGTTCTGGTCTCTGGCGGCCTACAATCACGTCTGTAAAATTTGGTGCTGATAGGTTGAACGGCTCGTCTTAAAAACAGGGAACACGTTACGGACAGACATCCCAAAATCACCGTTATTTTTGCGAATATCTTTGAAACGCCAAGAGATATGAAAAAACATAACAAAGTTTTAGAGAATTTTCTCCTCTACAAATTCGGTTATTCAATTTTCGTGTCAGATGAATAGTTAAGCCGTTACTTTCATTTAAATTTCGAGCTGTCAAAAGACGATCGCAAAGGCCCCCATTTTGTGTTACTACCGTAAACTAAATTGGGCCAAAAATTGAATACAACGAACAGATGTGGAATACCGGACGGGCAATTGATTCTTTGTGAAAAACAAAAATATTAAAATATTCAGCACGACAGAGTGCTGAACACGGATCTCCAGCCTCCGCCACCATGACCACATAAACAAAACAACATTGCTTTTGACACTTCCTCCATGTTGCTCTTCATGCGCTTGGACAGCTCCGTGTTCACAGTTCCTTACACACAACTCCTGTTTTCGTACTTAATGTGAGTTCATTTCTGACGGGCTATCCACTGCGCCACCTTGCCACTATATCCATGGGGGATGCGGTGGGGAGTTTCCCTAGTCAGTATAGGTTTTCCTCATTTCTAACCTCCTGCCAGCCGTTCCTATCCAGAGTGAAATCTGAGGAACGAACACGGGGCCTCCACGCTTACTGACCAGTAGAGCCACCGAATGGCGTAGTTTCCAACATAGCGATGGACTGTATTAATCGATTAGGTGACATTGAGAAACATGTCTTACAACACATGAACTACTGATTTACAGTTTCTCTTTTTTAGCATACAATAACCTCTTAACATTTTCACTAAAATGTTCAAATGTACCGGGGCGGAGAGGCCGAGCGCATTGAGGCGCTATGCTCCTATGCGCGAGGCCGTTCTCCGTCGGGGGTTCGAATCCTTCCTCGGGCATAGATGTTTGTGTTGTCTTTAGTATAAATTATTTCATAAGTAGTTTGTAAGTTTAAGGACTGATGTCCCCGCAGTTAAGTCCCATAAGCTTAAACATTTGAACGTTTTGTTCAAATGTTAGTAAACCTAAGAGACCAAATTAAGTCTAAGTTTCTGTCCACCTTCACATCACGCGTTAGTTGCCTTGTAGTGGAATTTAAAGACATACGATCAACAGATAAGCACTATCTAAAGTCAACAATGACAGCGAAGGATTTCAATATATCTATAACACTATTGGTTATCACCTATTGCTCCTCTAAGTCATGATCAACGCCTGCATATCGTTGGTCGTTTCTTGAGTCGGTTGTTATTGTCATTCAGCAACATTATGTTTTTAAATACTATATTAGCATCAAAGCCTTTATAATCACATTAAAGTGGATAAAAACTAGAGTTTGAATTTAAATAGTGGCAAATATTTATTCACAACCGATACAAAAACGTTGCGTGTTTGCACTTGTTACTGTCCTTCAAAGTAGTCGCCAGCGTTGTGTCGAACGCGTTGCCAGCAATGTGGAAGAGGTAGTGTACCGTAAGCAGAGCCTGTTCTGTTGTTGGTGCGAACGGAGCGGTTTACTGCCTGTCGAATCTGTGGAACAGTTATGAAGCGAATGCCACAAAGTGGTTTGTTCATTTTCGGAATCAAAGGACATAAGTCCCGTGAGTATTGTGAATGCTTTCAGTACTTCCCAGTCCCATCGACCGGACAGAGCAGCCAAAGCTTGTGCTGTATGCGGCCGCGCATTGCCGTGCAAAATGATGGGTGGATTGCGCAGAAAGTGTTGCCGTTTCTTTCTCAAAGCTGGTCGCAGGCGATGCTTCAAAAACGAACAGTAATAATGTGCATTGACGGTCTCCGTTGTTCGTGTTTCGACTGACACAGTTACGTTAGACAGCTCGCTCACAAGTGACTGTGGAAGGAAGGAGACTTAGGATTTAATGTCCAGTCGACAGCTTTGTCATTAGAGACGGAGCTAACGCTCAGAGTTTTTGGGTAAGGATGTGGAAGTAAATCAGCCATGCCCTTTGAAGGCAACCATCCCGGCATTTGCCTGGAGTGATTTAGGGAAATCACGGAAAAGCTAAATCAGGATAACCGGAGGTTGATTTGAACCACCATGCTTCCGAATGTGAGTCCAGTGCGTCAAGTGACTGTTTCCGTGGATTGTGAGCTCGCCAGTGACGTCGGAGGGGCGAGTCCATTTGCTCGGAGGTAAGGTAGGAATGGCAAGAACGTTTGCTATTAGCGACAATAGTAGATTCCATTGCATAGTGTCTCCACAGCAGTGTTGCCACTAAGTTCCCAGCGTCGTATAAACTCATGGATGAGGTCGCATAATAACTTTAATGGCATGGAAGTTACCTTAATAAAATTGAAGACAACGGGATGCTCTGATGTACCGAAGGAATTTTGACTTGGTTCCAGGTAAGTCGTTAATTTAAGTGCAAGATAGTAGTAGGGGGACGATAGCTGTTGTCAAAGGAGATATGAATCTACTTAACTAAGTAATTGAATCTGAAGTTGTGATATTCCTGGCCTATGGCCACTTCATATTTCTGGCCGCTGGCCGTTTCTTTGCTAACATCGTACGTGTCTTAAACGATGAAGAAAGAAGTGCAGCATATGTTGAAATGTGGGGTGGGGAGCAGTAGCATATGGCACAGTAGGTGCTGGTTCCCATGGAAAAGCCCGCCTATGTTACTTTTACTCTCCTCGCATTGGCTGCTGCATTTCACATCACGTGATTTCTTTTGAAATTAGTTTTGTTTATTATATACTAAATATTAATTATTCAGAGCTGAGAATTTGTGCTAAATATCTCAAGGACAGGCTAGGTTTTGACAGTTTAAAAAGTTTAAGGTGCCTTCTCTTATTGTAACAAGAGAAGAGCGATTTTGCAGAAGGCGCGCGACGGCCATGTTTTGGCGCGAAGTAGAGCGTCAGGTGCCCTCTCGCAACGCGCCGCAGTTTCAGTTTCGAGCTGAACACTATACGTGCCGGTAATAAGTTTTGTATAATTGTGATAACAGTCGAGGTCTCAATATGAACTACGGTAGCATAGGCCGTGTCGCATTAACAATAGTTGTTCATATTTTATTATTATTTAATAAATGGCATCCTTCACAAAAATCTCGCGAGTCGCTTTTAGGCTTACATCCTATAGAACTTATTTTAGCCTCACTTGTGTGCTGTAGAAGAACCAACGACCTGTGTGGTGTCTTCTGCGCAGGGGACAACTATAGAACACAACAGGTTAGTCAGAACTCTATGCTTTCCATAAAGACTTGGACAGCAACTACGGCACCTTGTGCGTACTGTAGGGCGGTGCAAACGCACACTGCTACGCAACAGCATCCGCAAGGATGTGGAGGTTTTAGGGGACTTGTGGGAGGAAGCAGTACTAACTTCTCCGTCCACAAAAAAACCAAGGGAGCTTGTAAAATCAACATTCTTATGTCCTTCGGCAATGAAACTCATCAAAAGACTGAGCTGAGCTATGCTAGGAACAAATCAATACATTCAGCCATCGAACTGCCGAATAATATATAACATGTTTAGCTGTGCATTTCGGTGCTTTTTAGAAAACCTTTTATTGCTTAACCTTACAGGCCAAATACTATGTATATGAAAGTCTTCCGGATTAGCCCCCCCCCCCCCCCCCCACCTCTCTTTGACAAAATCCAGTGTGCTTGCAGCGATGTCTTGGTGGTGATGACATTAACGTGAAGTTCGACCTTAGACGTCTAACTGCAGTCGAATGCCAGGTGAGTGTGTTCGTCGGCGTAGAATCGGGGTCAAGACGGCGGGGCGGCAGAGCGATGGGCGTCGATTTATCACGCTGACGCTCTGGTGGGTGACGGAGGCCTGGGAAGGGAAGGGCAGGGCAAGCAGCGCTAGCTGATTCAGCCCGTGCGTGGTTCCCCAGGCCAGGCCAGCCTTAGTCACGGCTGGACGTGCCCACCACGGCTGACATCACCGCGGCCGCTGTTTACGCCCTCTGCGTGCCTGCGTAGGGAAGGAGGACGGAGGCGAGCTGCGGACAGCATGATATCCGCTGCTGCTTCCGTACTTCCTGCACGTTCTAGTGACGGTTTTGTCGTCACTTTTACACGAAGAAAAGGGCTGTTGATAAAATACCGACATTTAGGGGCATTTTAACGCTTTATCGATATCAAAATGCCAATATCGCAATTTAAGGTAAATTTTTGAAGTAGTTATTTTAAAATTGTAGAAGAAGATAATTTATCTTTAACTGTGTGAAAGATTCTGACAATTTTTTGAGCTTTCAACAGATCCAATCTTTCTCTATGAATGTGTGAAGAAAGTATAGGAAGTCCGATAGGCGATGTGAATGCAATGAGATTT
Organism: Locusta migratoria; assembly: GCA_026315105.1. Taxonomy (NCBI): domain Eukaryota; kingdom Metazoa; phylum Arthropoda; class Insecta; order Orthoptera; family Acrididae; genus Locusta; species Locusta migratoria. The sequence continues at coordinate 368,786,599 of CM048744.1, forward strand.
CAGATGGGATGAAATAGCACAACAGTTGCGTAAAAAACTTTAGAAATTGTTCAGATCGGT